>CM060311.1:9457946-9502946 GCA_030674185.1 Monoplex corrugatus | reverse complement strand
TCGATCCTCTTTCTCTCTCTCTCTCTCTCTCGTTCTCTTCGATCCTCTCTCTCTCTCTCTCTCTCTCTCTCTCTCTCTCTCTCTCTCTCTCGTTCTCTTCGATCCCCTCTCTCTCTGTTATCATGTTAGTCAGGGGTGCTGGTTTTCAATACAGTATCGACACTTCGAAGCGAGTCTCATTCCCTGTGGGGATGTCTAATCAAAACTTTTTTTTTACTTCCACGCTTGTTTGTTTTGTTAACACTTGTGTGACAAGAAAGCGAAACCGAGACAGTTGTTTGCACTGCATATTCTGTGGGTTGTTGTTGGCTACCATTTCCTAACGGCCCCCCACCCCCCACCCCCACACACACACATACAAATTAAACTCCCACCGTGGGAATACCGTGGACTCTTTCTGTATAAATGCTATCCCCACCTTCTGGAAAATTGTACTAGCTGTTTTTTTTTCTTTTTTTCTTCCACTCTCTGTTTCTGCCTTGTTCCTTTGCTTTCTGTCATGTCTTGCTATCGTTTTCTGCCCTGCTGGTCCATTCGCCTGTACGTGTTCTATAAAATCTTAAATACTTGCTGTTTGGACTGGTCATTGGTTTCATGTAAAAACTGCAGTTTTGGCTCTGAGAAATCTCATGTGCAAAAGGAGTTTTAGGTAGTTTAGGACGGTTTATTGTAATTATTATCATCATCATCGTTAGTATTGTCATTATTATTATTATGGTTCTGAGAGTGGCGAGGTATTGGTGCGCCGGGTCTTATCTGCATTCTCGTGGTGTTTTTTGGCTAACTTGGCTCTGAGGAAACTAATGTGTAAAAGTGGTTTAAGGTAATTAGGACGGTTTATTATTATCATCACTATATTATTATTTTATTATTTTATATTATTATTATATTGTTGTTGTTGTTATTACAATTATTATTATTACTATAATTATTATCATTATTATTGATAATAGTATTATTGTTATTATTATTATTATCATTATTATTATTATTATTATTGTTGTTGTTGTTATTATTATTATTGGTGTTGCTGTTGTTGTTGACCACTGCACTTGTGCCCACCTGTGTCCAGATTTTGGTAAAGTCCGCTACGAAGGACCGAGAAATCCTCATTGTGGCGCCAGCCAACATTACGTGACCACTGAAACTGTTTGGTTAACTGTTGATGACACGACCCTGTTTCTGTGGAACTGAAGGTCAGTCAGATACGATACTAACACTGATACTTACACCATTAATACTGATAATGATAATGACAATATTATTAATGATAGTAACACAGTGAAAACGACGATGATAAATCTTTTTCTTGTATGGCGCGATTCTCCAAACTCAGTTTGATTCATTCGCATTACATATTTTACGAGACACCGAGTGTAATACATAACACGCGCGTGCGCGCGCGCATACACACACACACGCGCGCGCGCGCGCACACACACCATACGCGCGCACGCGCATACACACACATATATACACACACTGACAGACTCACACAGATGCACACAGCATACACACATAGATACACACAACAGACACACACACACACACACACATACACGCGCGTGCCAGCACGCATACACACACACCACACACACACACACAACACACACACCACGCGTGCGCACACACACATAACGCGCGACAGCGCATACATAACACATCATATATACACACATGACAAAACTACACAGAATGGAACACAGACATACAACAAGTACACACGGATAACACAACAACAACAGGACACACCACACACACACACACACACACACACACACACACATACACACACACACACAAACGCACACACACATTCAGAATACGCACAGAAATGAACATGCCCGACTAGATACGTACTGAAAATGTGTAACCATGCATATATACACGTGAAAATGTATGATCAAAAATACGTACATCTATGAATGGATGACACGAAGCCAGATGATCGTAGCCTGAAGTCAAAGTGCACATCGTTGGATAAACAACTGTGATATCAACAGTGGGAGACACTGGCCAACACTGAAGTCTTTGACTGTGACTAAGTGCGAGAGATCTTTTTCACAAATGTGACCTGCCAGCACGAAATCAGTCTTAACTAACATTTTGGGCATTTTGAGATATACATGTCACTGGAAAATGTACATTCTGATGATTATTTTGGTACTTGAATAAAGCCTGTACTAAAAAAAATGTAGAAGTTATGCATGTTTAAAGTTATTAAGTTGTATGACGGCCATTTGAGAAAAAGGTCTCCAACGATTTGTGTGCTTTCCTACACATTTTCCATAAATTTCTTTATTTGGTGGCTCTGACCCATTTGTTTCTAATTTTAGCTGTCATTATCTGAAAGGTGCACCAAAGAGCTTTCCGTCAGTATTTTACATGTGCGGGTACTGTACAGGTTACAGTTCATAATAAGAGACAAAAATAGTCGTTTTGGTAGAAAATTGCGTTCTTTCTGCTGCGATCAGTTCATCAAAATACCATTTTAAATTGAATAACAGTATTTTTTTTTTAATTCTGTGCGGGGTAGATTATAGTCTACAGAAATCAATTTTGAGAAAAGTCAAAACACCCTAGATAGACCCTCAGTCACCTTTTCAGCTTCTAGTGCTGTTCGACTGACTGCGAGTTAAAACTGGTTTCGTGGTGGGAGGTCACAAGTGTTTGTTTGTTTGTTTGTTTGTTTGTTTGTTTGTTTGTTTGTCTCTCTCTCTCTTCGTCCTCTACTCTCATGAAGCCTGTCAAGACTGTCAGAGTTTGGAGTTTGTTCAAGAAGAAATCATGGTACTGGACAATTCTGGTTCACCCAAATCACAGCAATTTTGACAGATCTTGCTGACAAGCTTATCGTGGCAGTCTTGAAATATAGCGGGGGAAAGTGACTTATGAAACACGAAGCTGACACCACCAGGGTGATGCAAACATTAAGACAGACAACAAACAGGCCAGTATTTAATGTTTCAGGCTGGGATTGAACTTGAGATATCAGATCTTGAGTCTACGACTGTATCAAAAATACCACCCGACCTGCATAAAAAAAAATAGAAAAACAGAAATGAAAGAAACGGGGTCCATCCCACAGTTTTGAACTCACAATGTTCCTTTTGTAAGCGTGGTGCTCTACAACTGGGCTACTGGACTGCAAAAGTTGTCAGAATGCATCATCATCATCAAGTGCCTTGCCACATTGTGTTGGCGATCATGGCCCTCCATAAATTATGTTTCTCTCCCTTGATGTCGCAAGCACATCCTCGACCCTCTCTGTCTTCAGCCACTCTGCAAGTCTGTCCAATATTTTTTCGCTGCGTCTACGTGGTGCTGTCTTTCCCTCCAGCTTTCCTGACAGAATGTACACCACCACTATCACTACTCATCTCCATAACTCGGTTTCTCTGTCTCTCTGGTGTCACCTGCATGCATGCATTGCGACCGAAATCATCAGCGTTACCATGCTTTGCATCACCACAACCGCTGCTACCACAGACGCCGCACAACCAACCACATCATCTGAATCACCACCATCCGCAGCAGGCATCACTAGCATTGCCTCCATTCCTTTCCCCTTCTGTCCCACACTCTCCATGATGCTCGAAATTTGCTATTATATAAAAATAGAACGGACCGTGTATTTTCAATGGTTTATTTCATTTTAATTTCATTTTATTTTATTCTTTTTTACTTTTTTCACTTTTTTTAAAAAATTTTATTTCACATTTTAGTTCAGTTTATTTCATTTCATTTTATTTTATTTTATTTTATTTCGTTTTATTTTATTTTATTTTATTTCGTTTTATTTTATTTTATTTTATTTCGTTTTATTTTATTTTATTTATTTGTTTTATTTTATTTTTATTTTATTTTATTTATTTATTTATTTTATTTTATTTATTTTTGCCAAAGATTGAAATTTACTTTATTGAGCACCATCAATCACGAAAGTGGAGAAGGGAGTAAAAGAAATTGAAAAATGAGTAGAAAACTAGCGACACGTTTGTCTTTTTTGCCATTTGAAACGAGGGCCTGTGCTTGGATCAACATCTCTTTCAGTAGTGTGTTTACACCTCTCTCTGCTCTCTCTGTCTCTGTCTCTCTGTCTTTCTCTGTCTCTCTCTCTCTGTCTCTCTGTCTCTGTCTCTGTCTCTCTCTCTCTCTCTGTCTCTGTGTCTGTCTCTCTGTCTCTCTCTCTGTCTCTCTCTCTCTCTGTCTCTGTCTGTCTCTGTGTGTGTGTCTCTCTGTCTCTGTCTCTCTCTGTGTCTCTCTCTCTCTCTGTCTGTCTCTCTCTCTCTCTCTTTCCGTCTCCTTCTCTTCTCTCTCTCTCTCTCTCTCTCTCTCTCTCGCTCACTCTCTCACTCTCTCACTCTCTCTCACTCCCTCCCTCTCCCTCCCTGTCTCTCCCTCTCTCTCTTTCTCTCTCTCTCTCTCTCTCTCTCTCTCTCTCTCTCTCTCTGTCTCTCCTTCTCTCTCATTTTATTTTTTGACTGAAGGGCGTGTCCTGTTTCGTCATTCCTTTCATTTCATCCTTGCTATTTTGGTCTTTTTTCTTCCATTAACCTCCTACATTCATCCTTCCTATTTTGGTGGGTGTTTTCTTTTCCTTCTGTTAATCTCCTATGCTGTTTTAAAGGACGATATTCATATTGACCAGTGGGAGGCACAATCGGTGTCTGTGTCCGGCTACGCATATTTGTAAAACAAATGTATCGGCAAAGATCTCTCATGTATTGGAATGGAATCTTTATTTAATGTCTGTTCACAATAGTGATTTTAGACACACACACACACACACACACACACACACACACACACACACACCACACACACACACACAGGGAGAAAAAAAATTAATTTTAAAAAAGGTGGGGGACGGGGATGGGAAGGGGTAGTAGGAGTTTGAATGTAAGAAGGGGAACAATTACAATTAAAGATTCAGAACATTAAGTTAACAGTGTCAATCAATAACAGACAACAATTAATAAACTCTTTATAACAATCTACCAAAAGGGGAACTGAGAATCAGCTGGACTACCGAAATAATATCATTATCATGTATTTATATATATCATATATATAATAATATCATGTATATACGGATGAATTTACCAAATTTGTATCAGAAGTGTGGCTCAGCATGCAGTTGCAAGTGTTTATCACGTGTAAATACTTAAATACTTTGTCCATGGGCGTAATGGAGTCGGGATTACGGTGTTGTTCGACAAATGGAAAATAGAACAATCTTTGAACAGGATTTATCCTTTGTTTATCAGTTGATTTCGTACCGGATTTGGTAACATGTCCAGCATATTATATTGGTTTATTTTTGATGTGGGATTGGTTTAGCGGTGTGTTCGTTGTTCGTTCAAACTCGGACAGTTCCATACGCGCTGTATCCCATTCTGACAGTATTTATCTGACCGACTCCTCCAGCCTCTACAAAATCCTTTGCGCTGGCAAGGTCTTGAAATGTGAGAAGGGGAAAAGGATGTATGAGACAGTGTGAGCTGACACCACCAGAACGATTGGAGCATTAAGATGGGCAGTGAACAGGACAGTTTTTGATGCTGCGGGATGGAACTGAACTTGAATCTCAAGAAATCCAAAACAAGTGTGACTGCCCGCGTTCAAGCAAAAAGGAACCAGAAAAAAAAAACACGAAAGAAGAAACGAACGCGTATTTAATACAACAAGACAAGGCAGGCGAAAATTTTCGGCCAACTGGCCTTTGTCAAGCGTAAGATTGTTTGTGATCTTACTTACGCTTGACAAGGCCAGTTGGCCGAAAATGTTCGCCTGTCTTGTCTTGTATTAAATACGCGTTCGTATTCTTCTTTCGTGTTTTTTCTGGTTCTTGAATCTCAAGTTTATGGTTTTATCAACAGAAAAACCAGCGTGCAAATTTCAATATCAGCTTCAATTTCAGTTCCTCAGGTTGACATCTCCGTGCTCTGAATGAATTCCATATGCACTAATGCCACATGTGCCATCTGATGGAGAAGATCCAAAATGATCATGGCGCAAGCCTTAAGCCTGTACGTAAATCCAAAAGTTAGCTGTGTCCCGAGGTCCTACCTAGCCTGTGGGTGTTGTTTGTTGTTATTGTTGTTGTTGTTGTTGTTGATGATGTTTTGTCTCATACTGGTATTGTATCAGTCTATATATCACGGGAACAATCTTGGTGACAGAAATAAGATGTAATAAGTATCGGTGACATGAAGCGCTTAGTCAGGTGGGTCAACGTCAGACCTCCAGACTGAAGGCCCTGGGTTGGATCTGTCTGGATGCCTCACCTGGTGGTGAAGAGATTTTCTGATCTCCCGAGTCCACATGTGTGTAGACTGGCCAGTGACTAAACCCCCTGTGTCTGTATACGTAGGCACAATATCACATCATCATCATCATCATCATCATCATCATCATCATCATCATCATCATCATCATCATCATCATCATCATCATCATCATCAGGTGCCTTGCCGCATGGCGTTAGCGATTGTGGACTTCCATCTGTCTCTATCACTTGTTGCCTCAAGCATCTCTTCCACCGTCTTTGTCCCCAGCCACTCTGCAAGTCCGTCTAGTATCTTCTTCCTGGGTCTACCTGGTGCTCTCTTTCTCTCCAGCTTTCCCGTTGTGACCAGGTGCTCCAATTCCCCTTTCCTCATAAAATGGCCTATAAATGTTGCCTGTCTTTTCCTAATCTTCCTTATGAATGATCTATTTGTGTCTGCCTCCATCAAGACTGTATCGTTTGTTTTCTTTGCTGTCCATGGAACTCTCAACATTCTTCTAAGAAACCACATCTCGGCTGCCTCAATCTTGTTCTGGCTTTGTTTGTTGGCTGTCCACGCCTCACATCCGTACAACAGTATTGGTTCTATATAACATTCAAAGTTGCAACATGGAATATAAGAACACTGTTGCAGAAGGGTGAATTAGAAAATATCAAAATAGTGATGGAAAGGCTTAACATTAGTATTTTAGGACTAGGGGAAGTGAGATGGAAGGGGGCAGGCGTGATAACATCAGGAGAATACACAGTGATATACCCTGGTGGTAACTCACATGAAAGAGGAGTAGGCATCATAATGGACAGGGACAAATCAAAAGCAGTTAAGGGATAATGGGCTGTATCCGATAGAGTTTTGCTGGTCAAATTGGGAGGCAAACCTTTTGATATCATCATCATTCAGGTGTATGCACCAACATCCACATTGGTTCCATATACATTCAAGAACTGTCTTCCTGATGTTAACTGAGAATATCAAATATATACGTTAATCCTGTAAGTCCTGTTGGTATTTGACAGTTTATGGAAACATGGGAACACCCAGCATGCCCAAATACCATAGATACAGACTGTTCAACAACATAGTGCAGTGTGGTTAGCTTTCCCAACAGCTTGAGTTGGCTGTGCTCCACAAAACTCTATGACTGTGCGGAATGTTCAGTGAATCCAAAACAGTTCGGAGAATGGCATTAAACCAGACTGATACATAATGATCACTATTTGGTTGTTCATGCACACAACACACACGAGGTATCTGAATCTACCTGTGGAGAACAGCGTTACACATTACTGATTTATGATAATAAGTATATCAGACACAGTGCAGGGCGATAAACGGAATATCCGTGTCCATCTGTTTGCTTTTCCCGGTTTCATCTTTTTCAGTGCCGCTCTAACTTCATCTTTCATTATGGGTGGTCCTTCAGAGTTCGTTTTTATAATGTGTTCTTCGTATCTGTCATCCTCAAAAAGGTCTTTAATGTACTCTCCCCATCTGCCTAATATTTTTTTCTTTTTCCATGATAAGCGTGCCATCTTTCGATTTCTAGCAACCAAGAAGAAGAATGTTGAGGGTTCCATGGACAGCAAAGAAAACAAATGAGACAGTCTTGATGGAGGCAGACACAAGTAGATCACTCATAAGGAAGATTAGGCAAAGACATGCAACATTTATAGGCCATTTTATGAGGAAGGGGATTTGGAGCACCTGGTCACAACGGGAAAGCTGGAGGGAAAGAGAGCACCAGGTAGACCCAGGGAGAAAATGCTGGACGGACTTGCAGAGTGGCTGGGGACGAGGGGGGAGATGCTAGGGGCAACGAGAGATAGAGGCAGATAGAAGTCCTGCGGCAGGGCACCTGATGATGATCTGTTTGCTAAATAGTGGTGTCCCTTGTTTGGAGTTTGTGGGTTCTTCACAGTAAAGTTGCGATCTGGTGTTTTATTTTTGTTTTGTTTTGTTTTGTTTTGTTTTGTTTTGTTTGTGTATTTGTTTTTACTTGAACGTAGTTTTTGTTGATTTACAACAAGACACAAAGACAGACATTATTAACAAATCAGAACAATTTATACCAAAAGACTTTTAAGTCTTCAAAACGCATGCACCAGTTTACAGCTGAGAACGGTGGTATAGCTTAACCATTAAAGATTAATCTCCAGTGTCTTGAAACTCTGCATGGAAAACACTCGTTCTCATTCCGTTCCGTGCAGCGTGTACCCAAGGGAGCTGACTTGACAGATGGGTGCATTCCGAGTCAGAAGGCTCGGGTAATAGCTGTCAGCTCCTTCCTCTTTCCTTACTTTGTCACGTCTCCAGGCCTGTTTATCATCAGACTTGCCTGCTGCCACTCTACTTACAAGTGCTGGCTATAATGATCACTGAAGTTGTAACATCGGAAACGTGCAGGATGGGGTGTGTGTGTGTGTGTGTGTGTGTGTGTGTGTGTGTGTGTGTGTGTGTGTGTGTGTGTGTGTGTGTGTAGTGTATGTGTGTATGTGTGTGTATGTGTGTGTAGTGTATGTGTGTGTATGTGTGTGTGTCTGTGTGTGTATGTGTGTATGAGTGTGTGTGTGTACGTGTGTGTGTGCGTGCATTCGTGCGTGCATGCGTGCGTGCGTGCGTGGGTGGGTGGGTGGGTGCGTGCGTGCGTGCGTCCGTGCGTGTGTGTGTGTGTGTGTGTGTGTGGTGTGTGTGTGTGTGTGTGTGTGTGTGTGTGTGTGTGTGTTTGTGTGTGTGACTCCAAACCACACCTCCATTACAAAAAATCTGATGTGCAGATGGTGATTATGAAACCTGTACCCACAGAGCGGTGTGCACACCGTGCACGTGCACTGTAATGTTTTTGCTGCCATATCAGGAACTGAGGCGAAAGAGCATCCATATAATCGATGGGCGTCTCCTCCACCTCTCTGTCTGTCTGTCTGTCTGTCTGTCTTTCTCTCTCTCTCTCTGTCTCTGTCTCTGTCTCTGGCTCTCTCTGTCTCTCTATCTGTCTATCTATCTGTCTGTTTATCTGTCTATCTATCTACCTATCTATCTATCTATCTATCTGTCTAGCTGTCTGTCTATTTATCTATCTATCTATCTGTTTATCTGTCTATCTATCTATCTATCTGTCTATCTATCTATCTATATATATCTATCTATCTCTCTCTGTCGATCTATCTATCTATCTGTCTTTCTATCTGTCTGTCTATCTATCTGTCTATCTATCTGTCTATCTATCTATCTGTCTATCTGTCTGTCTATCTATCTATCTATCTATCCATCTATCTTTCTGTCTGTTTATCTATCTATCTATCTGTCTATCTATATATCTATTTATCTATCTATCTATCTGTCTATATATCAATCTATGTATTATGTATGTATCTGTCTGTCTATCTATCTATCTATCTATCTATCTGTTTGTCTATCTATCTGTCTATCTATCTATCTGTGTATCTATCTGTCTGTCTTATCTGTCTGTCTGTCTGTCTATCTGTCTAACTGTCTGTTATCTGTCTGTCTATCTGTCTAACTGTCTATCTATCTGTCTATCTATCTATGTGTCTATCTATCTATCTATCTCTATCTATCTATGTGTCTATCTATCTATCTCTCTGTCTATCTATCTCTCTGTCTATCTATCTCTCTGTCTATCTCTCTGTGTATCTATCTATCTGTCTATCTATATATGTGTCTATCTATCTATCTCTATCTATCTATCTATCTATCTGTCTATCTATATATGTGTCTATCTATCTATCTCTATCTATCTATCTATCTGTCTGTCTGTCTGTCTATCTTTGTCTATCTATCTCTCTGTCTGTCATCTTCTGTCTATCTATCTTCTGTCTATTATCTGTCTATCTGTCTATCCCCCACCTTCTTTATGATTCGTCTTTATTCACGTGTGAACTTGAAACCTGATTTTCCTCCCTCTTTTTTTTGTTTGTTTGTTTGTGTTACGCCATAAAGCCATTTGCATCTTAGCGAGTGTGTGCGTGGGGTGCGTGGTGGTGTGCTGCTGTGTGTGTGTGTGTGGTGTGTGTGCGTGTGCTGTGTGTCGTTGGCGCGCGCCGCAGCAGGAAATAATACATCACAGCAACATTTTATTTCTTTTGTTGTGGAATGTTCTACTGCTGTTGTTGTTTTTGTCGTCGTCGTCGTCGTCGTCGTTGTCGGTGGTGGTGTTGCAGTTAACTTTGTGATTCTCAGCATTTGAAAGACTGTCAGACAACTTTACCATCCACCTGATAATAGCCTATAGGCGGTGTTGTGTAGATTCGAACTCAAACTGCAGGGATTGGCTGTGAAGTATGTCACCACTTTGCCCGCCCTCATTCCCGTACATCGATCATCCGAAGGAGAACTTCAAGAACTGGATTCAGTCTCATGATAGAAGAATATTGAGTTTTAATCGACCTAAGGTATTGTGAACTGTTTCGCTTCCACGCTGTGTGTGTTGCTCGGCATATCTGCACACATGACAGGCCTTCGTTTTCTTTTTACTTTGTTTCTTGTTGTTGTGGGGTTGTTTTCTTCGTTCTCGTTCTTGATGTTGCTGTAGTTGTTTGTTGTTGTTGTTGTTGTTGTTGTTGTTTTCTTCTTCTTCTTCTTCTACTGCTCTACTTCTTCTTACTACTACAACTACTACTACTTCTTCCTTCTTTCTTCTTCTTCTACTGCTACTACTTCTTCTACTACTACAACTACTACTACTTCTTCTTCTTCTTCTTCTACTCTTCTTCTACTACTACAACTACTACTACTTCTTCAACTTCTTCTTCTTTCTACTGCTACTACTTCTTCTACTACTACAACTACTACTACTTCTTCAACTTTCTTTCTTCTTCTACTGCTACTACTTCTTCTACTACTACCATACTACTACAACTACTTCAACTTCTTCTTCTTTTTCTCTACTACTTCTTCTACTACTACAACTACTACTACTTCTTCTTCCTTCTTCTTCTTCTACTCTACTACTTCTTCTACTACTCATATCTACTCGCTTTTTTCTTCTCCTCTCTCTTTGTCTTTCTTTAAGAAAACTATTTCTATGCGTACAACATATGAAACCATTCATCTTTACTGCTACTACTTCTTCTACTACTACAACTACTACTACTTCTTCTTCTTCTTCTTCTACTGCTACTACTTCTTCTACTACTACAACTACTACTACTTTTTCAACTTCTTCTTCTTCTACTGCTACTACTTCTTCTACTACTACAACAACTACTACTTCTTCAACTTCTTCTTCTTCTACTGCTACTACTTCTTCTACTACTACAACTACTACTACTTCTTCAACTTCTTCTTCTTCTCTTGTTCTCGCTTTTGTTCTCCTCCTCCTCCTCGTCCTTCTTCGTCTTCTTCTTTAAAGAAAACTAGGTTGTTAGTGCAGTGATACCCCCCAAGTTCCAAGATGGGATGAGAAAGGCCATCTCAGCTCTTTATAAACTGTTACATTCAAAGTAGTTTAAGATGTGGTATGGATCAAGAAATGCGTGTTCATTGTATTGTTTGCATGGCTTTTTATTGTATGGCAACGTATCGTGTTGTAGATGTGTTGTCTTGTATTGTTGAGGTATGTATTGGTTAGGACAACAGAAACAAGAACGTGAGCAAAAGAAAAACAAGAAAACTTTTTTTATTTTTGAGGGTTGTGGCACCAGAACTTTGAAGCTTTCCTACACCCATCTCTCACCCATGTGGGTTCTGCACTAACAGAGAAGGGTTCACATTCAGAAGAACCCTCATCATCATCATCATCATCATCAGGTGCCCTGCTGCATGGCGTTGGCGATCAAGGACTTCCATATGTCTCTATCTCTTGTTGCCCCAAAAGCATCTCTTCCACCCTCCTTGTCCCCAGCCACGCTGCAAGTGCGTCTAGTAAGAAGAACCCTAGGGCGACATTATTGGTGACTGTGTGTTAAAATCAAGAATTCAGCCATGACGAAAAACGTCAACCATCCGCTAGCAGAGTCCCATTTTACACTGACGTCAGCAGGGGTGACAGTGACATGGTGCAATGATCGCTGCTGGTTTCACTCCTCCTCAGAGACCTGTCGGTTACACGTGAAAGAACACCTCCATGTGTACACAATTTCATCTAAGACCTCCACAATCACCCCTCTGGCACTTTTCACCACACTACCTCCTTCTCCCCTCCCCCCCCCCCCCCAATTCTTTCCACAGATGTGAGGACAGGCTGTGAGAGGTTGTGGCGGCAAGCGCTCTCCTGCCGGATGTGTGATCAATAGTGCGGCGTTCATTAATCCGATTGGTCAGTGGGACTTGTGATTGAGATGTTGGGTGGTCCGGACGTGGGGAGGGTTTGTTGTTTCTTTGGTGTTCGTTACACCCAGTGTTTGGTGTGCACCACGCCTGCTGTGTTGGGTTTGGGCAAACCCTGGGATTGTGTTGGGGGTGTGATGTCATTCACCTAGTCTTCGTCAGTCACAGGTGGAACTTAGGTGAAGGACCGTTCGCCACGTCCTCCGTGTAGGAAAACTTTTGAAGGGTGAAACTGTTCCCTGAGTTCCAGCGCTGTTTTTGCCTTACCACTGACGTGACGGTAAAGAAGATTGATGGTTGAGCCGCGTGTACCGTACGACACCATGATCAGATTATGTTGTGGGGCCGTCAGCTGCCAAACGTGTAGCACGAGCGTCTGAGGACGGTGCTACTGTCCGTCACTTAGCTGTAAAAGAGCGCACGTCTCTCTCGCTTCCAAAAGAGGACAAATTACAATTTTGTTTGGAGATGCGTGAGCTGACTGTGCTGGTTTAGTTAACACCTTCTGCCTGCTGCCTGGAAGCTTGGTGCACGATGGAAGGAAGTTATCTGGATCACAGCAGGGGTCACAGGACAGTGAACTGATTGATCTCCACGCACGCTGTGCAACACGAGGCACGCTGAAGGTGAGCACTTCGTTTCCTGCTCTTGGCAAGACAGGACGTAGAGTTATTGCCCTTTGCGGATGTGCACGTGCTGTGTCGGTCAACGTCCATCAGGAGAGTCACGCGTGTCCCTGGTGTTGATTTTAAGCCGGTGATCTTCACCGGAACGACGTAAAGAAGGTGTGGACGTCGGCTGTTGGTGAGATAAATGTTGCTTTTGATGCCCCTGTTGATTTTTAATGTCCACTTAGAGTTAGGACGTAAGCTGTCATGAACATTGCGTCGTCCACAGTCTTAAGCTACCTTGAAGATCTGAACATATTTAAAGATATTAATATATTTATGCAGACTTATTAAGGAAAGAAAAAATCTTTTAAGATATCCATCCAACTGAAAATATATATCCAACATGATTCTTTTAATTTCATTTCTATCATAAAACATTTTTTTTTTTACATCACTTGAGTTCAATGGATCGCACTGTAATGTATAACCAGTGGTTTACCAATCTTTACTAAAGACTTGACATTTTAAATAAATATAGGATAAATATGAAGGGAAAACAAGCATGTCAAATACGACTATTGTCTTAAAAAACACTTGTATTTCTGAAAATACTCTAAAGTTATATTGCTGATTATTCATTATATAATTAATAAAACGAGATCATCGTTATTTTTGGCAGTATGTTGAATACTTGCTTAAAACACCAGGGCTGGTGCAGACCTGTTAAATGATTTACTTACTTTTCCTAAAGTGTTAGCTCATTTCATGATGTTGGGATAATAGTAATGACGGTAAATGTGCAGTTAGGATCGAAACACCATATCATCCATTTATACAGTTCATGTATCAGAATAACGATATTTTCTTTAGAATGTATATATTATATATATATATAGTTGTATTGTGTGTGTGTGTGTGTGTGTGTGTGTGTGTGTGTGTGTGTGTGTGTGTGTATTTGATAGAAACATGAATATTATCAATTCGTTTGGGTCTAGTCTCAGAATAACTATGTTTTTTTCAGAATAACTATATTTTGGTTTGATGATAAATGGCCTCGCCTACACCCTGTTACTGTAATTGGGTTGTAGGCCATCAATAAGGCTTACCCAGCTTACCTGTCATGGGGAAAAAGACATACACCCAAGTCGATGTGTAACCCAGTTACTAGTCTCCTGCGTCACAGAGCGTGTTTATTAAATCCAGTTTATTTCTGTCGCCCATTCTGTTGTCCGTACAAGTGGATTCTATTCAAGGGCATTGTGAAACACAGTTGGGGGACTGCAGTGGATGGGGTGCTGACAGCATTTCTGTGACAAATTGCATGTTGACCTGCACACGGAAGGGATGTCAGGGGTGGGAGTCCTGAAAGCGTATTCATGGCAAACTGCTTTTTTTGCTTCTTCTTTCTTTTGTGTGGCATTTTTCTGTGTTGTTGTTCTCCAAAGTTGGTGATTTTTGATGAAGATAACGATGATAGTGATGATGACGATGATGGTAATAATGATGATGATGACGATGATAGTGGTGATGATGATTATGACTATCATTGTTGCCCCTCCACTACTGGTGATGGGTGTTAAAACAGTTAAGCCTGTTTTCATGGGCTTGATACATCATACTTTCTCAAGATTTTATACAACATGGAGATATTTCAGAGTTATGCATAATTCTCTAGTTGAGAGAGAAACAAGAAGTTATCATGGACTGAATCGTATTTCAAATAGTGTGAGTGTACACATTCCTTAACCTGGTACGATAAAGCGTATAACGTAGTTTAGCCAAAGACCGCTTTGCAACAGAAAGAATGCAATACGCACGCCAATACATACTTGGGCTAACACTGAGAACGTATAGCACGTGTGCAGCACGTGTAATGGTGGTGTGCCTTCTTTTCTGGAGATTGCTATCGTTGTTGTTGCGTTGCTGTTGCTGTTAACATTGCGATTCGCAGCATTTGAAAGATTGATTCGGTATCAACGTCGGGCTGGTGAGAGTTACGATACTGTATTACTTAAAAGTAGTTATTTTTTGTTTTAATGAAAGATTGTTTTTTGTTTTAATTTTTCTTTGAAAAATAAGTGAAATGGGGCGATGATAAATTGAAACATCGAATGCAAGTACGACTTAAAGACGACTTAAATGCGATTGTTATAATGAATTTCAGCCTTAAGTGTAACGCTGGTGAATTAGAAAATTCCATACAACACGCCACACACACACACACACACACACGCACGCGCACACACACACACACGCACGCACGCACGCACGCACCACCACACACACACATACATACAACACACACACATACAACACACACACACATACACACACACACATTCACACACATACACCACACACACACATACACACACACACATTCACACACATACACATTCACACACACACACACACACACACACACACACACACACACACACACACACACACACACACACACACACAAAAGAAAAAGAATATAGCAATGATTGATTGAAACAGTGTCATGCATCATCACGTTGTTGTTTTCGTACAGCAGCATGGCTCAGAAGTCAGGCAATATCTGACGGCAGTCACCAGAACGATGGTTTAACATCTTCCATCAAGTGGGTCCCCTTCTGATGGATGGGTCCGGACGTCACGCGCCTCATTCCGGGGACCCTTTCGCGCGCGCCCTTCGCGGGCCATTACGTGTCACTTCTCTTCTTCCACGTGACTTGGCCAGCTCTCAGCCATTCTGATTGGTCCATGACCCGAGGTCTCGTGCGGGTGATCATTGCCGAGTGAGTCCCTCGCGCTAAATTTGATCCTGGCGTTATTCCCTCGGCGGGGATTGGAAGTTGTGGACTTCAGATGGACGCCCGAATAGGCCAGCTGATCGGGCTGAAGTAAACATGTTCATTGTATCGTGACAAGATATTATACCAGTACAACACGATCATACGCAGTGTCCAGTAATGCCTGAAACGAAAACGACATTCTTTATTCTTAATATGACACAGGGAAAACAATGGCAGAATGGTTCAGACGCTCGCCTGCCAGTAACTCGACTCGAGGTTCTAGGGTCCGTTTCCCGTTGAGGCTTCGAGATTATTTCCCCTCAGTTTGACCGGAAAATCGAACTAAATGTCTAAGTCTTTTGGAAAGGGACAAAAAATGGTTCAGACCCTTGTACCTTTTGGCCTGCGCACACTAAGGACCCATCATCATCATCATCATCATCATCATCAGGTGCCCTGCCGCATGGCGTTGGCGACCATGGACTTCCATCTGTCTCTATCTCTCGTTGCCCCCAGCATCTCCCCCACTCTCCTCATCCCCAGCCACTCTACAAGTCCGTCCAGCATTCTCTCCCTGGGTCTACCTGGTGCTGTCTTGTCTTTTCCTAATCTTCCTTATGAGTGATCTACTTGTGTTTGCCTCCATCAACACTGTCTCGTTTGTTTTCTTTGCTGTCCATGGAACTCTCAACATTCTTCTGAGAAACCACATCTCGGCTTCCTCAATCTTGCTCTGGCTTTGCTTGCTGACTGTCCACGCCTCGCATCCGTACAACAGTATTGGTTCCATATAACATTCAAGGACTCTCTTCCTGATGTTAATTGATAGGCATTTGTTGGTAAGAATGCTTGTCATCTTCTTGAATGCTTGTTTTGGCTTGGCCGATTCTGCCAGCTATTTCCGATGTGCATCTACCATCTGATGAAATGACCGTTCCCAGGTATTTGAATCTGGCAAGGTTCAACTGCCCGACACATCAAAACGGCTGACAGCTCCTCAAATCACGTGGAAGAAGGGAATGACACGTAATAGGCCCGCCATAGGTGAGGACCCACGGCAGTTTAAACCGTGAAGGGCAAGGCAATAGCCTGGCTGCCCTGGTATAAAAGATATTGGAAAGATACATGTAGGTTTATTTTCAGAGTCCCGTCCCTTGACGGCCAGTTAGCCTCTTTGCCTTTCTGAAGTCCTGGTCAAAGATAACAATGGGTGGCGCTTTACTGCGGCGACGTACTCAACGGGAGAGTAGCTGGAATTTCTCATGGTAAATCCGTCGTGACAAAAAAATGAATATAAACATACACACTTCTAGGACATGTGTGTTTGGGGCAGGTGGGCGGACAATAATGTGTGTGTGTGTGTGTGTGTGTGTGTGTGTGTGTGTGTGTGTGTGTGTGTGTGTGTGTGTTGTGTGTGTGTGTGTGTGTGTGTGTGTGTCTGTGTGTGTGGATGTGTGTGTGTGTGTGTCTCTCTCTCTCTCTCTCTCTCTCTCTCTCTCTCTCTCTCTCTCTCTCTGTATGTGTAGATGTCTTAGACGACTGCTGCTCCAGAATGGTGGTGTAGGGGGATGGGGGAGGAAACCTCCCCTCACCTATGGCGGGCCTATTACGTGTCATACCCTTCTTCCACGTGATTTGAGGAGCTGTCAGCCGTTTTGATTGGCCCATGGCTCGATGTGTCTGTTAGTTGTACATTGCAAGGTATCTCCCCCATAACAGATTTGTACCTGACGGTTGTTGCGTCAGCAAGAATGGAACTTGGGCGTTTCCAGTGTATGTGAATCGGTCAGGGAGAAACCTGAACTTTTATGTGGAAAGTCTGTTTTGTTGTAACAAGATACCATGACAATACAATAGAATACAATACATCAATTATCATAATATATGATATGATATGATGTTAGTAGAGTACAGTACAATACAATACAACGCATTACAGTACAATACAATACAACACGCCACGGTGCGATACAATACAAGATAATTCGATGCAATACAATACAATGCAATACAATACAATACCATGTCATGCCATACCTTACCGTATCAATAACCATACCATAATACCATACACCATAAACCATACATACCATACCTTACTCCATACCATACCATACCATACCATACCTACCATACATACCATACCATACCATACCATACCATACCATTACCATACCATACCATACCATACCATACCATACCATACCTTACCATACCATACCATAACCATACCTACTACCTTACCATACCATACCATACTACATACCATATCATACCATACCATACCACCATATACCATACCTTACCATCCATACCATACCATACCATACATACCATATCCATACCTTACCATACCATACCATACCATACCATACCTTACCATACCATACCATACCATACCATACCATACCATACCATCATACCATATCATGCCATACCATACCATACCATACCATACCATACAATACCATACCACATCATACCATATCATGCCATACCATACCATACCATACCATACCATGCCATACCATACAATACCACACCACATCATACCATATCATGCCATGCCATCCATGCCATGCCATACCATACCATACCATACCACACCACACCACATCATACCATATCATGCCATGCCATACCATACCATACCATACTACACCACACCACATCATACCATATCATGCCATACCATACCATACCATACCATACCATACCATACCAACATGCATGCCATGCCATACCATACCATACCATACCATACCATACATACCATACCATACCATACCATACCATACCATGTCATACAATACAACGAACGCAAAACGATACAGTGCAATACAATACAATACAATAAATACAATACAATACGAGTAACTGCTGCATGCAAAGCGTTTTCACTAATAGTAAAACCATGTGTGCGTGCACGCGTAGGAGACTTTCACTCGCTTGACTGATTAATTGATTTCAATCAGTTTTAATTGAACACCAAGCTCACGTGATACAACCGACCGGCAATACATCCAAGGCAGGTGGGGTAAAGGGAGCTTATCTGATCCTACACCAACACCACCACAACAACGACCGTTATCTGATGGGACAGTAAGAAAGTCTGTTTAACCCTTTCACCTTATCTACCAGCTACAAAAACTTGACCCTTTGACTCCCTCACCTTATCCATCAGCTTCCTGCATGAAGTTGGTGGAAAAGGTGAGGGGGTCCAAGGGTTGTTTTTGCTTTTGCTATCATTGCTGATGATACAGAATACTTAGTAGATAGGGTGAATGAGTCAAAGGATTTTAAGTTTTGCTTCAGGAAGCTGGTAGATAGGATGAGGGAAAGGATGAAGATTTTTCTTTGCTATCATTGATGACGATGCAGGATGTTAATGGATAGGTGAGCGAGTCAAAGGTTAATTTTTTCTTTGCTATCATGATGACGATGCAGATGCTAATGGATAGGTGAGGGAGTCAAAGACTTAAATTGATGTAGCGCCCCGCCCCCTCCCGATTCGAACTCACACCATTGACGTGTGAACTTGACGCTCCACCCACTGAGCCATTGAGAACCACTGGCGTCGTCCACATCCGTCTCTGGCATTTTGTGTCGGCGTTGTTCCGAGTGACTTAGCAAGCTCTCAGTCGTTCTGAGTGGTCAATGACCCGGACATCTCGTGTAGGTGTTCCTTGTTGAGTATGTCCCTCGTTCTAAATTGACCCCCTGGAGATTTTTGGCGTGTACGTTAAACAGACAAGAGACCGGACCACTAATACACGGTAGTTTGGTACAGATATACTAATAATAATAATTACAATATTTATATAGCGCAAAATCTTGATAAAATCAAATCTAAGCGCTGAAACAGACACACACGCACGCACGCACGCACACACACGCACGCACACACACACACACACACACACACACACACACACACACACACACACACACGCATAGCTATAAATGGGGAGAAAGAATAAAAGCAATGGAAAATTATAGAGAGCATATTATATACAATTATATATTACAATGTGATTCCCCTCCGAGTGGAGACAGGCTGCAGAGGGGGTTGAGTGATGTCAGGATTTTATCCAGAGGTGAAAAGGTGAGTTTTGAGAGCGGACTTGAAGGAGACAAAAGTAGGTTGCTGACGGACTGAGAGAGGAAGTTTGTTCCAGGAGAGTGGACCAGAAACAGAGAAGGCTCGTGGACCATAGGTATTGAGCTTAGTGCGTGGAAAGCGAAAAGTCAGAGGATCGGAGGCAGAGTGGAGGGCACATGAGGGAAGATAGATCTCAAGTAGGCTTGACAGGTAATCGGGGGCTGTAGTTCTACATGGGACACCTGCGAGTGAGTGAGTGTGAGTCTGTGAGTGTGTGTGTGTGTCTGTCTGTGTGTGTGTGTGTGTCTGTGTGTGTGTGTGTATGTGTGTGTGTGTGTCTGTCTCTGTGTCTGTGTGTGTCTATCTGGGGTGTGTGTGTGTGTGTGTGTGTGTGTGTGTGTGTGTGTGTGTGTGTGTGTGTGTGTGGTGGTGGTGGGGTATGTGTGGGGTTGTTTATGCATGTCTGTGTGCATGTTTTCATTTTTCTCTGTGGGTCTGTCTGCATGACATTGTGCTATATTTGTTGAGCGTGCCAACAATTGCAATAAACAACAAGAGGCCTGTTGTATGAGGCAGACACGGGGACTGGCAAGGAGCATTGAAAACTGGATGAAAAAAGTCCGCTCTTCTGACGCGAAGCACGAATGGCTAAATACTGCTGGACTTGTGTAGCACTTTGTGAGATCGAAGGGTGGGATTTGTTAACTTGAAAGACACAGATTTCTTTATTTCTTTTGTGGTCGAGGGATGTTCAACGTCGTGGATGCATGTATTTCCGTTTATCAGGAAGAGAAAACTTGCTAATAGCAAGTCAAAGAAAAAATGATAACAAAAAATAAGCAGACGTGCTCAGTTCCCAAAGAAGGATGTCTGCTGATTGTCACACTGTGGACTGTCGTCCTGCCATCACAGTAAAAATCACGACACCGATTCCATAGTGTTGGCATAAAACGATGGACATGAAGAAAGGCAAGGACTAGCAGACGTTGGATGGAGACGGTCCCCTTCTGTAAACGTGATGTATGTGTGTGTGGGGTGTGTGCACACAGCCAGTGTCTGACCACCACTTCCTGTGGTCCCTCCGGCCATTACTTGGACTGACATTGACATCACACTTTGGTTACAAGTACTGATGCACTTGGATAGCGCTTTGGGTACAAATACTGATGCACTTGGATAGCGCTTTGGGTACAAGTACTGATGCTCTTGGATAGCGCTTTGGGTACAATCCTGATGCACTTGGATAGCGCTTTGGGTACAAGTACTGATGCGCTTGGATAGCGCTTTGGGTACAAGTACTGATGCTCTTGGATAGCGCTTTGGGTACAAGTACTGATGCACTTGGATAGCGCTTTGGGTACAAGTACTGATGCTCTTGGATAGCGCTTTGGGTACAAGTACTGATGCACTTGGATAGCGCTTTGGGTACAAGTACTGATGCTCTTGGATAGCGCTTTGGGTACAAGTACTGATGCACTTGGATAGCGCTTTGGGTACAAGTACTGATGCTCTTGGATAGCGCTTTGGGTACAAGTACTGATGCACTTGGATAGCGCTTTGGGTACAAGTACTGATGCTCTTGGATAGCGCTTTGGGTACAAGTACTGATGCACTTGGATAGCTGTTTGTGAATTTCTTCTTCCATTTCAGGACTTTCTTTGTGCATTGATTTTTTTTGCGTTGGCTCAAGGAATCTGCCAGATAACAGATGGAAGAGTTGATGGTGTGTGTGTGTGAAGTTGTCTGAATCTCTTTTGAATAAATTGAAGTCTTGTGAAATTTCAAACCTCGTTTATTTACAGAGCAAATTTGGTGTAGAGATATTAAACCATTCGTAGATGTTTTACTGTCAGTGTGCAACTCTAACTCTCGTAAAGAACGCTTTAATACTTGCACGACGGAAACAAAATATGTCATTATTCTGCAGTTAGTTTTGAAAATGCAAAAAGCAGAAATGCCGGCAGATGTTATTACGTTCTTGATAAAATGTATGTTTTATTTGCTGTTTTCGCCGAAAACCGACTTGTTTTTCAGAGTTGTATATTTTCATTGTGAAATAATGGCTGTGCAAGTGATCTCTTTTTGAGCTGATGGATGTGTTTTCTTTCCGAACTGTTTACAGACTTGTGTGGTTTTGTGTTATTGTGTAGACAGAATTTGCCTGCATGTGGGGATCCTGTGCAGTTGGTGGTCTGCTGTAATTGCTGCTTTCTGGGGCAGTTTTTCCTTTAACTTCTGCAGCGTGTGTTTTATTTCATAGAGACACATGTTAACAATTGTTGTTATCCTTAGAGGATTGTTTTGTTTTGTTTTGTTTTGTTTTGTTTTGTTTTGTTTTGTTTGGTTTGGTTTGGTTTTCTTTGTTTTGTTTTGCTTTCCTTTGCTTTGGTTTGCTTTGTTTTGCTTTCCTTTGGTTTGGGTTGCTTTCTTTTGGTTTGTTTTGGTTTGGTTAGCTTTGCTTTGTTTTGCTTTCCTTTGCTTTGGTTTGTTTTGCTTTGCTTTGCTTTGGTTTTCTTTGCTTTGGTTTTCTTTGTTTTGGTTAGCTTTGCTTTGTTTTGCTTTGGTTTTCTTTTGTTTGTTTTGCTTTGCTTTGCTTTGGTTTTCTTTGCTTTGGTTTTCTTTGTTTTGGTTTGGTTTGTTTTGGTTAGCTTTGCTTTGTTTTGCTTTGGTTTTCTTTGGTTTGGTTTGCTTTGCTTTGGTTTTCTTTGCTTTGGTTTGCTTTCTTTTGGTTTGTTTTGTTTTGCTTTGTTTTGCTTTGGTTTTCTTTGCTTTGGTTTTCTTTGGTTTGTTTTGCTTTGTTTTGCTTTGGTTTTCTTTGCTTTGGTTTGCTTTCTTTTGGTTTGTTTTGTTTTGCTTTGTTTTGCTTTGGTTTTCTTTGCTTTGGTTTGCTTTCTTTTGGTTTGTTTTGTTTTGCTTTGTTTTGCTTTGTTTTGCTTTGTTTTGCTTTGGTTTTCTTTGCTTTGGTTTGCTTTCTTTTGGTTTGGTTTGTTTTGGCTTTTGTTTTGCTTTGTTTTGCTTTGCTTTGCTTTGGTTTTCTTTGCTTTGGTTTGCTTTCTTTTGGTTTGTTTTGTTTTGGTTAGTTTTGCTTTGTTTTGCTTTGTTTTGCTTTGTTTTGCTTTGGTTTTCTTTGGTTTGTTTTGCTTTGTTTTGCTTTGGTTTTCTTTGCTTTGGTTTGCTTTCTTTGGTTTGTTTTGTTTTGGTTAGTTTTGCTTTGTTTTGCTTTGGTTTTCTTTGCTTTGTTTTGCTTTGCTTTGCTTTGGTTTTCTTTGCTTTGGTTTTGCTTTGTTTTGGTTTGGTTTGTTTTGTTTTGGTTAGTTTTGCTTTGTTTTGCTTTGTTTTGCTTTGGTTTTCTTTGCTTTGTTTTGCTTTGCTTTGCTTTGGTTTTCTTTGCTTTGGTTTGCTTTGTTTTGCTTTGTTTTGTTTTGGTTAGCTTTGCTTTGTTTTGCTTTGGTTTTCTTTGCTTTGTTTTGCTTTGCTTTGCTTTGGTTTGCTTTGTTTTGCTTTGTTTTGTTTTGGTTAGCTTTGCTTTGTTTTGCTTTGGTTTTCTTTGCTTTGTTTTGCTTTGCTTTGCTTTGGTTTTCTTTGCTTTGGTTTGCTTTGTTTTGCTTTGGTTTGCTTTGCTTTGTTTTGCTTTGTTTTGGTTTGCTTTGCTGTTTGCTTTGTTTTGCTGTGATTTGCTGTGATTTGCTTTGTTTTGCTTTGCTTTGTTTTGCTGTGCTTTGCTTTGCTTTGTTTTGCTTTGCTTTGCTTTGCTTTGCTTTGGTGTAGGGGTAAACTGTGTAGGCGGTAAAATGGAAACCCGCAAAGATCACTTATTTGTTTACCTTCTGTTTGTTTTACAATGTCGTCCCTCTTTTTCTGTTTTCTTGTTCCTCCTCTTCCTTCTCCTCTTCTCCATCCTCCCCTTATTCTTTCGCCTCCCATCTCTCCTTCCCACTCTTCCTTCTTCTTTTTGTTTCTTGTTCCTCAGAATATATTACTGATGGACGGCCACTATTCCCAGCACAGCGTGTGTTCATGTGTATGTGTGTGTGTGTGTGGTGTGTGTGTGTGTGTGTGTGTGTGTGTGTGTGTGTGTGTGTGATGTTTGTATGTGTGTGTATGTGTGTTGTATGTGCGTGTGGTTGTGTGCATGCGAGTCTGTGCGCATGTATGTGTCCTTGTCTGTGCGCGTGTGTGGGTGTGGATATAAGCGCTAGCGCGTGCTCGTGTGTGTACAGATTAACCCAATAGGGTATTCACATATATTTATATTCCTTGTATACTTAATTGATCTGTTGTGTGTTGTTTTTATTAAGACTGACGTGCAGCCAGAAAATACTGTCCAGATTATGCACGACATGTTGTGTGATATGTTGTGGATCTGGCTGGTGTGTGTGTGTGTGTGTGTGTGTGTGTGTGTGTGTGTGTGTGTGTGTGTGTGTGTGTGTGTGTGTGTGTATGTTTGTGTGTGTAAGTGTGTGGTGTGTGTGTGTGCGTGCGTGCGTGCGTGCGTACGTGTGTGTGTGTGTGTGTGTGGCTATGTCCTAGGGATTGCTATCTCCCCACGTTGCCATTCGGCTTGTGCTCAGGGTATGTGGTGACCCAGTCTGAATGGGCCATGCAAGGCATGAACAGTCCCCCCTCCCCTCCCTCTCCCGCTGTTTATCGTTTGTTTAACTGATGGTGAGGCATTGTTGCTCTGGATCCCACCCAGCACCGAATCTTTCCTGTTAATTGTAGGAAATGTTCAGTGTTTTGTTGTGAACAGGTCACTATGATAATATCATGTTGTCCCCAATGCAGTCGACTCACATCTTCTATGCAATTTAAGCACTTCGACCGCTTTTCGTTATCGTTCTGCGTATTTCAGTTTGTTTGTTTATTGATATGGGATAACGTTAGGGACATTGTGCGACGACACGAAGGCTAGCGGAACAAATTAAACGAAAACACATCTTTTGTTTATCTGTAAAGGAAAAGTTGATGTACTGAAGTAAGATGGTCAACATGTGATTGTGAATCAATATGAAATATTATTAAAAAAAAAATTATTCAGTTCAGATGAAGATGGATAGCGTGCTCTGGAAGAGGGGATTGGAAGGCAAGCACCACTGGAGGTAGCCCTTCCAGAGATCATGGGGGTGCTGTGCAATGGAAAAGATGGATGTGTTTGTTTCGTGATCAGAGGACGTTAAGCGTCGTGAAGATAACCTCCAGCTGTCTTTATGTGTATGGGTGGGGTGTGGTGTGGAGGGTTGGTGCGTGGGTGTGGGTGTGGTGTGTGGGTGTGGGGCGGTGTGTGGGGGTGTGGGTGTGGGGTGTGGTGTGGGGAGTGTGTGGTATGGGGTGTGGGTGTGGTGTGGGATGTGATGTGTGGGTGTGGTGTGGGGAGTGTGTGGTATGGGGTGTGGGTGTGGTGTGGATGTGATGTGTGGGTGTGGTGTGGGGAGTGTGTGGTATGGGGTGTGGGTGTGGTGTGGGATGTGATGTGTGGGTGTGTGTGGGGAGTGTGTGGTATGGGGTGTGGGTGTGGTGTGGGATGTGATGTGTGGGTGTGGTGTGGGGAGTGTGTGGTATGGGTGTGGGTGTGGTGTGGGATGTGATGTGTGGGTGTGGTGTGGGGAGTGTGTGGTATGGGGTGTGGGTGTGGTGTGGGATGTGATGTGTGGGTGCTGTCCGCTGTGCTTGCTGGTCTGAGCAAGTCGTTGTTCGTGGTCAAGAAGGCAGAGCATTCCATCGCCTGCTGAAATGTCCAGTTTGTGAATCGACCTTTGCGTGAGTGGGGTATGCATTGTGTGCTTGATGCCTTGTCTAGTTAAGAGAGTGTTGTCCCTCCATAACAAGGTTACAGGCATGTTCAGGTCTGTTGCGGTGACTTTTTCTTGTTGGCAAAAAAAGCCTGTTCATTTTGTGTCCTCTAGCCATTATTCTATTAGTGTGTTTTTACACTCCTCCGTTGCTTTAACGTTCATTTTATGGTGGGAGGGGAAGAATGCTGTCTAACATGGTCTCTCTTCTCGTCTTTTGTTGTTTGGTTTTGGATTTGTTTCTGTCTCCTGGAAAGATTGTACTTATTTTTCTTTAACCATGTAACGGGTGTACTTAATCTCCTTAACATATGGAGCTGGGGTTTACAGATGATAAGGTTAAAATCCTCACGGGGTTGTTCATTTCCTTTTCCCTTTCTCTCTTCTCTTTGTTGTCCAGCCCCTTTCTCTTTGTTGTCCAGCCCCTTTCTCTTTGTTGTCCAGCCCCTTTCTCTTTGTTGTCCAGCCCCTTTCTCTTTGTTGTCCAGCCCCTTTCTCTTTGTTGTCCAGCCCCTCTCTCTTTGTTGTCCAGCCCCTTTCTCTTTGTTGTCCAGCCCCTTTCTCTTTGTTGTCCAGCCCCTTTCTCTTTGTTGTCCAGCCCCTTTCTCTTTGTTGTCCAGCCCCTTTCTCTTTGTTGTCCAGCCCCTTTTCTTTGTTGTCCAGCCCCTTTCTCTGTTGTCCAGCCCCTTTCTCTTTGTTGTCCAGCCCCTTTCTCTGTTGTCCAGCCCCTTTCTCTGTTGTCCAGCCCCTTTCTCTGTTGTCCAGCCCCTTTCTCTTTGTTGTCCAGCCCCTTTCTCTGTTGTCCAGCCCCTTTCTCTTTGTTGTCCAGCCCCTTTCTCTTTGTTGTCCAGCCCCTTTCTCTGTTGTCCAGCCCCTTTCTCTTTGTTGTCCAGCCCCCTTTCCTTTGTTGTCCAGCCCCTTTCTGTTGTCCAGCCCCTTTCTCTTTGTTGTCCAGCCCCTTTCTCTTTGTTGTCCAGCCCCTTTCTCTTTGTTGTCCAGCCCCTTTTCCTGCCGATGTTTTGGTGCGCTTGTTCCTGTCCTTTCGTGTGGGCTTGCTGGCCCATTTGGTAAAGTGGTGGACTGTGCATCTTCCGTCTGGAGTTCAATCCCTAACTACAACATAGCAGTTGGCTTGTTCACCGCTCATCTCAACGCTCCAGTCATTCTGGTGGTGTCAGTGTTTGGTAGGTCCTGTTTCTAGCTCACCCCCTCACGACTGCTCTGTCCCTACTTCAGGACCTTGCCAGTGCACAGTGTTTTGCGCAGGATTAAGGAGTTTTTGCCATATAATTGGCGGCAGATGTGGGTGAAGCGTGTATGGGAGCGTCTGACTGCGGTGAATCTCTCTTATACAAACCGCAAACTTCTTTCTTTTCCCACTCTGGTATGGATCTCCTCCTCCTTCTGCTCCTTCTTTGACCTTCCTCTCCTCTTCTTCCCCTCCTCTGCTCCCTCTCCTCTTCTTCCTCTCCTCTTGTCCATTTCTCCTTCTTCCACTCTTCTCCTTTGATCTTCATGTTTTTGCTTTTGTCCAGTGAGAGCTGAAATGTTGGATGTCAGACAACGAAATGAAGGAATGCCAGGAAACACAAGTTTTTTGTTGTTGGCATTATATTACTGGAAAACTACATGGGCAAAATTACGTGTTTTATTATGAATCAATATATTGATGCTATCTATCTATCTATCTATCTATCTATCTATCTATCTATATATATATATATATATATATATATCTGTCTATCTATCTATCCATCTATATATCTATCTATCTATCTATCTGTCTATCAATCTATCTGTCTATCTATCTATCTATCTATCTGTCTATCAATCTATCTGTCTATCTATCTATCTATCTATCTGTCTGTCTGTCTGCCTGCACGTCCGTCCGTCCGTCCATCTATCTGTCTGTCTGTCTGTCTGTGTCTGTCTGTCCATCCATCTATCCATCCATCCATCTGTCTGTTCATCTATCTATCTATCTATCTATCTATCTATCTATCTATCTGTCTATCTATCTATCTATCTATCTGTCTGTCTATCCATTTATCTATCTATCTAGTTATATTTTGAATATTTTTTTATTATCCACATATAGAAATTTTGCTGGTGTGTAAAACTTGATAAAGACACGAGTTTTTTGGTGTCTATACCTCTGTGTGTGTATGTGTGTGGGTGGGTGGCTGGGGGTGTGTGCGCGCGCACACATGCACAAGTAGCGATAAAATATAGATTTCGTATTACTGGACTTGGGGTTTTATGGAGAGGGAAAGCAATATCTTCAAACTATAGTTGAGAAAGCGCCAAGAAAAGGAGGGAGTGGGGAGCAGGGGTCTGTCTGTTTTGTCTACTGCTTGGTTTGGTTGACCATTCACAATATCCCGAACCATCATTTTCCCCACTGCCATCATTTTCATAATGTTTAATCCAGAAGTAATGTCTGTTTTCAGAAGGACTCTTCATGACTGTGTGTGTGTGCATGTGTTTGTTTCTGTTCTTTTTTTATAAGATTCCCGGCCTGAACTTTCTCTCTGGTAGGACCGATAGACAGCAGAGAAAACAAACGAGACAGTCTTGAAAGAAGCAAACACTTCACCTCACCCCCACCCTCCACACAAATTAATGAAGATCAGGAAAAGATAAGCAACATCACAGGACATTCTATGAAGCAAGAGAAATTTAAGCACCTAGTCACAACAGGGAAGCTAGAGGAAATATGAGCACCAGGTAGACTCAGGGCAAAAATATCGGACACTTTAGAAGAGTGGGTGGGGACAAATGGGATAGAAGATATATGTGACCCGAAATGAGTCCTAACTCGCAGGCAGCGAAAAGCGTAGAGGCCCGGAAAAGGTGTGATGGGTCGATTTTGTCAATTTTTACTTTTCGTCAAAAATGGAATATTTCATCTTTAAAGTACATGTTCATGCACTCAGCACTTTATAATTCAATCGGAAAATGTATTTAAAATGCGTTTGAACCAGATAACGGCATGCTTTTTGTGTCGAAAAGGGGATATATAAACTTAAATAACAAGACAATTACAGAAGATTTCCACACCAATTTTTGTGTGCTATTGTGGCATGATTTGTTTTACCATGGTACAAAATTTGGTATAAAGATTGGTGAAGTTTCAAATACCTGTTGCTAAGGTAAAAACTTCACTGAAATGGTGAAAATTTTAAAACTTGATTTTCTGAAAATGGCCATTTGCTATGTTACACACTTCAAACACCCGTAACTTCTTTATTTTTAGGAGTAGAATAATAAATTTCATATGAAAAGAAAGTTAATAATCTGGACATTTTGAAAATCAGAATATTCTACAATCTGTTATTTTCACCTTGGACTCATTTTGTTAAAACGGGTCACAAATATACTCTGCAGCGACAAAGATTGATTGATATGGACGGCCGTGATCGCCAACGCCATGTAGTATGGCACATGATGATGATGGGAAGGAGAAGTACAGATAGCAGAATCAGTCAACTGACTTCTGCGTTGACGTCAAACAGTTTGTTTCACCAGTCAGTGGCTGACGACAAACCTTGACTACGAGTGTAAGAAAAGAACAAGAAAAATGATGGGACCTGAAATAGACAAACGGCTAATGTGTTATGTCCCTATTGCTGAACTGAACTGAACTGAACTGATGCATTTGTTCACCAACAAGGGACGTCCACCTGATTGCCGGTTGTTCAGATTGTGTGTCTGTGTACTATCATCCTGTCACATGTATAAACATGTCATTGCAACACAAATGTATGGCATCCATTATATATGTCAGGAGTGACAATGATAAAAAAAAAAAAAACAGGACGTTGAAGGAGACGATCCCTTTGTCTAAGCTGAGGCCGTTTCTTATTAGGCAAGGTTTTCTCTAGATATGCTAAGAGCTCTTCTTTGTCGCACCTAACAGCAAGCGTGCCTAGGTATTGGCTAGTTACGGCTAGATAGCATCGACAGGATCTTGTCGGCGAGGTAAAGATGGCGATCATGCAAGTCACCATTGTGTTTGATGACAACCCCGTCTTCTGTTATGAAATACGCGTGTATTTTGGATAAAATCTACTTCCCTTTCATAGCATATTTGTTTCTCGCCCTTGCCACTCGCTGTCTCGCCACGTGTGTACGAGCCTACTAGTGTGCAAGAAACTGGCCTTGGTATATGTAGGAGACGTAGTGATATTAGTGTGTGGGGGACCACTTCATGAGGCTCCTCCAGTCAGACACCACGCTTTGAGGGCAGCTGGACTTGAGGGGGTCGTTGGGATGGGTTGTGATGCTAGAGATGATATGCGTGTGTGTGTGTGTGTGTGTGGTGTGTGTGTGTGTGTGTGTGTGTGTGTGTGTGTGTGTAGATATGTGTGTGTGTATAGATATATATATACATATATATATATCATCATTATCAGGTGCCTTGCCGCATGGCGTTGGCAATTATGGACTTCCATCTGTCTCTATCTCTTGTTGCCTCAAGCACCTCTTCCACCCTCCTTGTCTTCAGCCACTCTGCAAGTCCGTCTAGCATTTTCTCCCTGGGTCTACCTGGTACTTTCCTATCCTCCAGCTTTCCCGTTGTGCCCGGATGTTCCAATTCCCCTTTCCTCATGAAATGGCCTATGAATGTTGCCTGCCTTTTCCTAATCTTCCTTATGAATGATCTACTTGTGTCTGCCTCCATCAAGACCGTCTCGTTCGTTTTCTTTGCTGTCCATGGAGCTCGCACATCATTCTTAGAAACCACATCTCGGCTGCCTCAATCTTGTTCTGGCTTTGTTTGTTGTGTGTGCACAATTTCATAGTTGAAGGACACTGGGCGTTGTGGAGATACCCACCAACCGTCTCAGTCCATAAATAATGCTGCCTGGGCATTGTTTCACGTAACTGCTGGTTTGGGGAGGTTTGCCTGTGCTTAATTTGCATTTCACTGCCCACAATAGTCTGTAGTTTGTGAGATTGGCCTTTGCATGAAGAAGCTGTGTATGTTATTTCTGCTGTAAATTATACAGGTGGGGTCTTTGTGTTCTATCCTGATCAAGGCTTTTGACATTTTGTCATCTACTGTGAGAAGGCCTTTAGATATGCATACCAGGCCTTTAGGGAGTTTTTTCTTGTGCGTTAGAGCTTTTCTGCACTTTGTGGCCTGCCATTACCGCCTGTTTATTGTGTTTGGCTGTCCTTCATTTCTGTAACGTTCGCTTTATTTGGGAGGGGAGGATTACTATACTGCCTGCTTTTTGTCTTCTTTCTATTCTTGTCTTTCAGTGTTTGGGGTTTCGTTTTGTTCCTGTTTATTGGGGTTTTATTTACTTTTACCTTTTGGGATTAAGAATGTCGCAAGTGGCAACATGAAACTCCCCAGTCAGCTGTTAACGTCCTTCGTTTTCTCTTCTTTCGTTTTCTTATGCAGTTTTGTTTTTTGTTTGATTATTTGTTTTATTTTTCTCTCATCCACCATTTCCCTCCTCTTCCTCCTCCTTTTTCTCCTCCTCTTCCTTTTTCTCCCTCTTCCTTTTTCTCTCCTTTCTCTCCTTCCTTTTCTTTTCCTCTTCCTTTTTCTTCTCCTCTTCCTTTTTCTTCTTCTCTCTTCCTTTTTTCTCTCTTCCTTCTCTTCCTTTTTCTCTCCTCTTCCTTTTTCTTCTCCTCTTCCTTTCTTCTCCTTTCCTCTTCCTTTTTTTCTCCTCCTCTTCCTTTTTTCTTCCTCCTTTTTCTTCTCCTCTTCCTTTTTCTCCTCCTCTTCCTTTTTCTTCTCCTTTTTCTTCTCCTCTTCCTTTTTCTTCTCCTCTTCCTTTTTCTCCTCCTTTTTCTTCTCCTTTTTCTTCTCCTTTTTCTTCTCCTCTTCCTTTTTCTTCTCCTCTTCCTTTTTCTTCTCCTCTTCCTTTTTCTTCTCCTTTTTCTTCTCCTCTTCCTTTTTCTTCTCCTCTTCCTTTTTCTCCTCCTTTTTCTTCTCCTCTTCCTTTTTCTTCTCCTCTTCCTTTTTCTTCTCCTTTTTCTTCTTCTCTTCCTTTTTCTCCTCCTTTTTTCTTCTCTCCTTTTTCTCCTCCTTTTCTCCTCCTTTTTCTTCTCCTCTTCCTTTTTCTCCTCCTTTTCTTCTTCTCTTCCTTTTTCTTCTCCTTTTCTTCTTCTCTTCCTTTTTCTCCTCCTTTTTCTTCTTCTCTTCCTTTTTCTCCTCCTTTTTCTCCTCCTTTTTTTCTCCTCTTCCTTTTTCTCCTCCTTTTTCCCTCCTTTTTCTCCTCCTCTTTCTCCTCCTTTTTCTTCTCTTTCTCCTCCTTTTTCTTCTCCTCTTTCTCCTTTTTCTCCTCCTTTTTCTCCTCCTTTTTCTCCTCCTCTTTCTCCTCCTTTTCTTCTCCTCTTTTCTCCTTTTTCTCCTCCTTTTTCTCCTCCTTTTTCTCCTCCTCTTTCTCCTCCTTTTTCTTCTCCTCTTTCTCCTCCTTTTTCTCCTCCTCTTTCTCCTCCTTTTTCTTCTCCTCTTTCTCCTCCTTTTTCTCCTCTTCTCCTCCTTTTTTTCTCCTCTTTCTCCTCCTTTTCTCCTCCTTTTTCTCCTCCTCTTTCTCCTCCTTTTTCTTCTCCTCTTTCTCCTCCTTTTTCTCCTCCTCTTTCTCCTCCTTTTTCTTCTCCTCTTTCTCCTCCTTTTTCTCCTCCTTTTTCTCCTCCTTTTTCTTCTCCTCTTCCTTTTTCTCCTCCTCTTCCTTTTTCTTCTCCTCTTCCTTTTTCTTCTCCTCTTCCTTTTCTCCTCCTCTTCCTTTTTCTTCTCCTCTTCCTTTTTCTCCTCCTCTTCCTTTTCTCTTCCTCATGCGTTTTCTTCTCCCTTTCCTCCTTTTTCTTCTCCTCTTCCTTTTCTTCTCCTATTTCATTTTCTCCTCCTCTTCCTTTTTCTTCCTTTTTCTCCTCCTCCTTTTTCTCCTCTTCTTCCTTTTTCTTCTCCTTTTTCTCCTCCTCGTTTTTCTCCTCCTTTTTCTCCTCCTCCTTTTTCGCCCTCCTCTCCTTTTTCTCCTCCTTTTCTCTCTTTCCTCCTCTCTTTTTCTCCTCCTTTTTCTCCTCCTCCTTTTTCTCCTCCTTTTTCTCCTCTCTCCTCCTTTTTCCCTCCTCCTTTTTTCCTCCTCCTCTCTTTTTCTCCTCCTCCTTTTTCTCCTCCTTTTTTCTCCTCCCTCTCTTTTTCTCCTCCTCTCTTTTTCTCTCCTCCTTTTCTCCTCCTCCTTTTTCTCCTCCTTTTTCCTCCTCCTCTCTTTTTCTCCTCCTCTCTTTTTCTCCTCCTTTTTCTCCTCCTTCTCTCTTTTTCTCCTCCTTCCTTTTTCTCCTCCTTTTTCTCCTCCTTTTTCTCCTCCTCCTTTTTTCGCCTCCTCCTTTTTCTCCTCCCTTTTTCTCCTCCTCTCTTTTCTCCTCCTTTTTCTCCTCCTTCCTTTTTCTCCTCTCTTCTTTCTCCTCCTCCTTTTTCTCCTCCTTTTTCTCCTCCTCTCTTTTTCTCCTCCTCCTTTTCCTCCTCCTTTTTTCTCCTCCTCCTTTTTCTCTCCTTTTTCCTCCTCCTCCTTTTTCTCCTCCTCTCTTTTTCTCCTCTCTCCTTTTTCTCCTCCTCCTTTTCCCTCCTCTCTTTTCTCCTCTCCTTTTTCCCTCCTCTTTCTTTTCCTCCTCTCTTTTTCCTTCTCCTCCTTTTTCTCCTCCTCCTTTTTCTCCTTCTCTTTCTTTTTCTCCTCCTTTTTCTCCTCCTCCTTTTTCCCTCCTCTTTCTTTTCTCCTCCTTTTTCTCCTCCTTTTCCTCCTCTCTTTCCCCCTCCTTTTTCTCCTCCTTTTTTCTCCTCTCTTTTTCTCCTCCTTTTTCCTCCTCCTTTTTCTCCTCCTTTTTCCTCCTCCTTTTTTCTCCTCTTCTTTTTCTCCTCCTTTTTCTTCCTCCTCCTTTTCTCCTCCTCTTTTCTCCTCCTTTTTTCCTCCTCCTCCTTTTTCTCCTCCTCTTCTTTTTCTCCTCCTCCTTTTTCCTCCTCCTTTTCCTTTCCTCCTCTTTTCTCCTTTTTCTCCTCCTTTTCTTTTCTCCTCTTTTTCTCCTCCTCTTTCTTTTCTCCTCCTTTTCTTTTTCTCCTCCTCTTCTTTTTCTCTCCTCTCTTTTCTCCTCCTTTTTCTCCTCCTTTTTCTTCTCCCTTTCTTTTTCTCCTCCTTTTTCTCCTCCTCTCTTTTTCTCCTCCTCTTTCTTTTCTCCTCCTTTTCTTCTCTTTCTTTTTCTCCTCCTTTTTCTCTCTCTTCTTTTCTCCTCCTTTCTTTCTCCTCCTTTTTCTTCTCCTCTCTTTTTCTCCTCCTCTTTCTTTTTCCTCCTCTTCCTTTTTCCCCCTCCTCTTCCTTTTTCTCCTCCTCTTCCTTTTTCTCCTCCTTTTCTCTCCTCTTCTTTTTCTCCTCCTCTTCTTTTCTCCTCCTCTTTCTTTTTCTCCTCCTTTTTCTTCTCTCCTTCTCCTCTCTTTTTCTCCTCCTCTTCCTTTTTTCCTCTCTTCCTTTTCTTCTCTTCTTTTTCTCCTTCCTTTTTCTCCTCCTCTCTTCCTTTTTCTCCTCCTCCTTTTTCTCTCTTCCTTTTTCTCCTCCTCTTCCTTTTTCTCTCCTCCTTTTTCTCCTCCTCTCCTTTTTCTCTCCTCTTCCTTTTCTCCTCCCTCCTTTTTCTCCTCCTTTTCCTCCTCCTTCTTTCTCCTCCTTTTCCTCTCTTTCCTTTTCTCCTCTCTTCCTTTTCTCCTCCTCTCCTTTTCTCTCCTTTTCTCCTCCTCCTCCTCTTTTTCTTCCTTCCTCCTTTTCTCTCCTCCTTTTTCTCCTCCTCTTTCTTTTTCTCCTCCTCCTTTTTTCCTCCTCTCTTTTCCTCCTCCTCCTTCTTTTTCTCCTCTTCTCTCCTCCTTTTCCTCCTCCTTTTTTCTCCCTTCTCCTCCTCCTTTTTCTCCTCCTCTTTCCTTTTTCTCCTCTTTCCCTCCTTTTCTTCCTCTCTCCTTTTTTCCTTCTCCTCGTCTTTTCCTCCTCCTTTTCTTTCTCCTTCCTCCTTTTCCTCCTCCTTTTTCTCCTCCTCCCTTTTCCTCCTCCATTTTCTTCTCCTCCTTTTCCTCCTCCTTTTTCTCCTCCTCCTTTCCCCTCCTTTTTCTCTTCTCCTTTCCTCCTCCATTTTCTTCTCCTCCTTTTCCTCCTCCATTTTCTTCTCCTCCTTTTCCTCCTCCATTTTCTTCTCCTCCTTTCCTCCTCCTTTTTCTCCTCCTCCTTTTCCTCCTCCATTTTCTTCTCGTCTTCCGCTTGTTCCTCTGAATCTCGTCGTTATTATCACATCCATTTCTTCTTTCTTCGTCTTTCACATCTGTAATATTTCGCCCATTGAGATATTTTGGACAGTGCGTAATGAAATGATGTGTGATTTTAAATACAGTGTCTGCTAGCACATTATTGTGTCGTTAGTGCTAATGGACAGTGCGTAATGAAATGATGTGTGATTTTAAATACAGTGTCTGCTAGCACATTATTGTGTCGTTAGTGCTAATGGACAGTTGCTGTGGAAAACAACACTTTTTATGTGTTACTTTGTTATTATCTTTCTTCTGGTCCATATAATTCAGTTGTTTCTGTCTCTGTACTCTCTCTCTCCCATCTCTCTCTCTCCCCTCTCTCTGTATAGATATATATAAGTGAATATATCATATATATATGTGTGTGTGTGTGTGTGTGTGTGTGTCTGTGTGTGTGTGTGTCTGTGTGTGTGTGAAAAAGAGATACATTAGTCGTCAGCATCACTGAGAGAAGTTTGGTGAAGTCTGCCACCCACCCACCCACCCAAAAAACAAAAGAAGAAGAAAAAGAAACAGAGAGATAGTAGTGAACTGATGGGGTTCGGGTGATAAAGAGGAGGGGACATTTTGAATGTTTTGTGGATTGATTGGTTCTTTTGCTGATTGTTTGGCTCGTGCAACTCTGAGTACTTCCTCCCTACCAACGTACCCAGACTGACGTATGTGCTCCCCCTCCCCCTCCCTCAGTCCATACATGCGTGATTTTTATTTCCTGGAGGGCGAGAAACACACACAGAGGTGTGCGAGCTGGTGGGTGTTTTTGTGGGAGTAGTGGTCAAGGTCTGGTATCTCAAGTTCAATCCCCAGTCTGTACCACTAAAAACTGGCGTGTTGGCTGCCCGTCCTGATGTTGCCATCATTCTGTCAGTGTCAGCTTACTGTTCGATAGGTCCCTTCTCTACCACCACCCTCCCCTCCCCAATTGAAGACCTTACCTGTATGAAGGGTTTTGCGCAGGCTCAGGGCGTCCGCCAGATAATGTCTGGAAGATTTGGATAGAACGCACGATGTATCCCTCTGGAACTGACGCCAGACTGTGAACTACACTGAAGTGGAACCAGCATCAGAGTTGTGAACCGTTGAACCTGTTCATCATCATCAGGTGCCTTGCCGCATGGCGTTGGCGATTATGGACTTCCATCTGTCTCTATCTCTTGTTGCCTCATGCATCTCTTCCACCCTCCTTGTCTTCAGCTACTCTGCAAGTCCGTCTAGTATCTTCTCCCTGGGTCTACCTGGTGCTCTCCTTCCCTCCAGCTTTCCCGTTGTGACCAGGTGTTCCAATTCCCCTTTCCTCATAAAATGGCCTATAAATGTTGCCTGCCTTGTCCTAATCTTCCTTATGAATGATCTACTTGTGTCTGCCTCCATCAAGACTGTCTCGTTTGTTTGTGGAACCTGTTAGATGTGCTGACAGTTTGGTTTCGCTGATCATTTGCACAAAGACAGTTTTTTAGGGCTACATAGAACCAATACTATTGAAGAGAGTTCTTCAGTGTTACATAGAACCAGTACTATTGAAGACAGTTCTTCAGTGTTGCATAGAACCAATACTATTGAAGACAGTTCTTCAGTGTTACATAGAACCAATACTATTGAAGACAGTTCTTCAGTGTTACATAGAACCACTACTATTGAAGACAGTTCTTCAGTGTTACATAGAACCACTACTATTGAAGACAGTTCTTCAGTGTTACATAGAACCAATATTATTGAAGACAGGTCTTCAGTGTTACATAGAACCAATACTATTGAAGACAGTTCTTCAGTGTTACATAGAACCAATACTATTGAAGACAGTTCTTCATGTTACATAGAATCAATACTATTGAAGACAGTTCTTCAGTGTTACATAGAACCAATACTATTGAAGACAGTTCTTCAGTGTTACATAGAACCAATACTGTTGTACGGATACGAAACTAAAGTCTGAAGAAGATCGAGGCAGCTAAAATGTGGTTTCTAAGAACAATTTTAAGAACTCAATGGACAGCAAAGAAAACAAATTGGTATTGACAGAAGCAAACACAACAAGAACACTAATGATGAAGATTAGGAAAACACAGACAACGTTTAGAGGATATATAATTATGAGACAAGATAACTTTGATGAGCACCTAGTCACAACAGGAAAGCTAGAGGGGAAAAAGAGCACCAGGTAGACTCAGGGAGAAAATCAGAGTTTTGCAGAGTGGATGGGGGCGGAAAGGGTAGGAGATACACTTACAGTGACAAACCATAGATTCCTATGGAGGGCCATGATCGCCAACGCCATGTGGCAAGGCACATGACGATGGTGATGGTGAATGATGATGATGATGATGATGATGATGATGATCAATGGCAAATGTATTCAAGATGCCAGCAGCTGATTCCTCCCTCCTCCTTACTTACGACATATAGAAATAACAATTTCAATTTTTCATGTACTGACTCTAGAGATATCCTTTACAACAAAATAACGATATTATTTCGGTAGTCCAGCTGATTCTCAGATCCCCTGTTTGGCAGATTGTTATGAAGAGGTAATTAATTGTTGTCTGTTATTAATTGACACTGTTAACTTAATGTTCTGAATTATTAATTGTTATTGTTCCCCGTCTTACATTCAAACTTCCACTACCCCTTCCCATCCCCATCCCCCACCCCTCCACCCCACCCACACCTTTTTCCCCCTCTGTGTGTGTGGTGTGTGTGTGTGTGTGTGTGTGTGTGTGTGTCTAAAATCACTAATGTGAACAGACATTAAATAACGATTCCATTCCATTCCATTCACCCTCCCTCCCCCCCGCACCTTCTGCAAATCAAACTGGTTTCGATGGACCGTTGTAATGCCCTAGGCCCAACAAGTTTCAGCCCTCACCGCGCTCACCACGTATTTAATTATCTGTGTGTTCACTTTGAAAAAATCCTGCGCCGATTTATCAGGGATATTGGTTTGGTTTTTGGCCTGTTCAAAAAAAGGATCAGTTTTAGAATTATTGGATTTTCTTGGCAAATAAAGCATTTTGGTTTTCTGTCTTTTTTCTTTAATGAAGAGGTGTGTGTGTTTTGTGCTTACGCGTGAGTGAGTGAGTGGTGTGTGTGTGTGTGTGTGTGTGTGCTTACGCGTGAATGAGTGAGTGTGTGTGTGTGTGTGTGTGTGTGTGTGTGTGTGTGTGTGTGTGTGTGTGTGTGTGTTTTATATATGTATTGCACATTATCTGTTGATGCGTCCTATGAAATGCCCGTTGGGGGCGTTTTCCATGATAGAAAGAGACACGAAACTAAGGGATGAAATGAGCGGCATTCCATTGTTCTCAATGCCTTTGTTTGTTTGTTTGTTTGTTTATTTTTGTTTGTTGTCACTTTATGACATGTTTTTGTTGCTGAAGACAACGAATGTTTGACTCTCTCTCTCTCTCTCTCTCTCTCTCTCTCTCTCTCGTCTCTCTCTCTCTCTCTCTCTCTGTCTGTTTCTCTCTCTGTCTGTCTGTCTCTCTCTGTCTGTCTGTCTGTCTGTCTGTCTCTCTTTCTCTCTGTCTCTCTCTCTGTCTCTGTCTCTCTCTCTCTGTCTCTCTGTCTGTCTGTCTGTCTCTCTCTCTCTCTTCTGTCTCTCTCTCTCTCTCTCTCTCTCTCTGCGCCCCTCTCCCCCAGAGTCTTTTTTGCATCATACTGAAAACATGTATTTTGCTTTGGTGAGGAGTGCTCATACGAGCATTACTTCCCTTTTCTTTTTGTGGACAGTTCGTGCAGAAAGGGGACACAACCAAGTCAGTGGGAAAAAGAAAACATGACAACAACACAAGTGTTCATCACGACAACTCCGTTCTGTACGCATCAACTTTTGTTTACCTTAAAAAAGTGGAATTTTCAACAGCATTTTGTCACGGACAGTTTTTTCGTTGTCGTGGGATGTTTAACGTGCGCAAAGTGCGTGCTGCACGCGGCACTTCTGTTCATCGTCTCATCCGAAAGACTAGCACCCAGACCGTTATTTTAGGTTTAATGAAGGGGGGGGGGGGGATCTTGGGTGAGACTGGGTAAGGCAAAATTGGTGTAGGATGGATTTATGTCTACCTTGCATTTTTCCTTTCTTGACCAATTTTCTTATTCATTCTGTTGTATTTCTCTTTTCCTTTCTCAAATTTCTTTTGTACTTTTAAGCTTCTTGTAGTGACAGACATTTCCAAGACATTACTTGAGATCCATGGCCTGGACGTCCATCGGCATGTCCCGTTAGACCTCTGTTGCTGTTTAAGTCATCGCTTGATTGGAAGTGTTTGTGAGGACTTCAAGGTTCTCCTTAACTGCCTCCCATTCTCCCATAGCGACATGGTTCCATTTGGAACTATAAAAAGCTATCAATAAAAAGGCTGTATGTTATACATCAGTTGAAACTGCAAACATTTCTGAGTGTTATGGTGTTTAGTTTGATAATATAATTGGATGATATAAGTTAATATTTGACGAAATGGCATGCTTTCTGGTAAATGTACTGTCAATTTCGTGAAAAATCATAACAAATCTCAGAACGGAAAAGTTAAGCTGTAGCAGTGGAGGAGTTTTCTTCCTATGGCCGCTTGGAACTGTTCGGTGATGCCAGGATCATTCAGCGGCCATCAGGATTGAATTTAAGATAGACGTTTTTCATTTCCTGTTGCTGGTGACCGTATTTTACAATACACCACTACAAAGCTGTGGTCACTGCTAAGGTCAGCTCGTGGAAATGTCCTTGTTTTAGCCTGTTGGTGCCAGACCTGTTGCAATTCTTCAGAAAATATAGTCCATCTGGCTGTGACGCTGACTGTTTGGGGTGTGCCATACACGCGTTATGTTCACCAAGAATGTTAGCAAGAACCAAGTTATTATCACTTGTGTTCTCTAGCGGGCGTAGTCTCCTGTCAGTGGTAGCCTTGTTACAGTAGGGGCCACAGACATTCCTACTGTAATCATGGGCATCTGCAGCAACACTGCCATTTCAGTCACATTGAACGATGGACAGTGTCTTTCTTGTCAGGTCTGTTTATGACCGTTTGAAGCTGGATGTACATGTAGAATTCTTCACTTTGGTCATTGCCAGAAGAGAGCAAAATTAGAAGACAAGAACATAATTGATGAAAACGAATAAAACCATAGAGATTGAGAGAGACAAAAAGGGGAGAAAGAGAGAGTGAGAGGGAGAGAGGGAGACAGACAGACACAAAGAGAGAGAGAGACAGACAAACAGACAGACAGTGAGAGAGAGGGAGACAGACAGACACAAAGAGAGACAGGCAGACAAACAGACAGTGAGAGACAGGCAGACAGACAGACACAAAGAGAGACGGGCAGACAGACAGACAGTGAGAAGAGAGACAGACAAGGAGAACAGACAGACAGGAAACAGACACACAAAGAGAGACAGCAGACAGACAGACAGTGAGAGAGAGGGAGACAGACAGACACAAAGAGAGACGGAGACAGACAGACAGTGAGAGAGAGGGAGACAGACAGACACAAAGAGAGACGGGCAGACAGACAGACAGTGAGAGAGAGGGAGACAGACAGACACAAAGAGAGACGGGCAGACAGACAGACAGTGAGAGAGAGGGAGACAGACAGACACAAAGAGAGACGGGCAGACAGACAGACAGTGAGAGAGAGGGAGACAGACAGACACAAAGAGAGACGGGCAGACAGACAGACAGTGAGAGAGAGGGAGACAGACAGACACAAAGAGAGACAGGCAGACAGACAGACAGTGAGAGAGAGGGAGACAGACAGACACAAAGAGAGACGGCAGACAGACAGACAGTGAGAGAGAGGGAGACAGACAGACACAAAGAGAGACGGGCAGACAGACAGACAGTGAGAGAGAGGGAGACAGACAGACAGATAGAGAGACAGGCAGACAGACAGACAGTGAGAGAGAGGGAGACAGACAGACAGAAGAGAGACAGGCAGACAGACAGACAGTGAGAGAGAGGGAGACAGACAGACACAAAGAGAGACAGGCAGACAGACAGACAGTGAGAGAGAGGGAGACAGACAGACACAAAGAGAGACGGGCAGACAGACAGATAGTGAGAGAGAGGGAGACAGACAGACACAAAGAGAAGACGGCAGACAGACAGACAGTGAGAGAGAGGGAGACAGACAGACACAAAGAGAGACGGGCAGACAGACAGACAGTGAGAGAGAGGGAGACAGACAGACACAAAGAGAGACAGGCAGACAGACAGACAGTGAGAGAGAGGGAGACAGACAGACACAAAGAGAGACAGGCAGACAAACAGACAGTGAGAGAGAGGGAGACAGACAGACACAAAGAGAGACAGGCAGACAAACAGACAGTGAGAGAGAGGGAGACAGACAGACACAAAGAGAGACAGGCAGACAGACAGACAGTGAGAGAGAGGGAGACAGACAGACACAAAGAGAGACGGGCAGACAGACAGACAGTGAGAGAGAGGGAGACAGACAGACACAAAGAGAGACGGGCAGACAGACAGACAGTGAGAGAGAGGGAGACAGACGGACAGATAGAGAGAGCGAACTTTTCCTGTTCACAGACGTTTCATATAAGCTCTGCCTAGAACAGGGTAGGAACAGAGGGGAGGACGCACAAGGAGCAGAAGAAGGGAAGAAGTAATATGTAAATCAAGACTGCTCACAGGCAAACCGTTTCTACATCAAATGCAATCAAGGCAGTGACTTCAGGCCGCTTCCCGCGGATCAGAACACAGAAATGGAAAATAACTTGGAATGAAGTTGTCAGAAAAGATCAGGGCTGCAGGAAAGGCTGTAATCATGAGGAATTTGTTGCAGAAGAATTGGTCCCGCTCAGGACAGTTTTACAGGTTTTACATAGAAATCTGCTTCTAATTATCTGAGGAAGCTGTTCAAGCCAACGTAAACTTGTAGAGGGGCAATATGTTAATATGAAAAGAGGAGAGGACCTACATTTTCTGCAGTGTCAACCCTGAGCAAATGACGTGTTTCGTTATGGAAAGAAACTCGGTTGTTTTGTTGTTGTTTTTTGTTTTTGTTTTCTTTCCCCCCGTTTGAGTTGCAACACTAAGTCTTTCTTTAATCCCACGTTTTACGCTGACCCTAACCTTGCTGAAGATTCCGTGATGAAATTTAGGGTTTGTTTAAGACGGATTTATCGTACTCGATCATTCCATATGTGCTCCAACCTAATCTGCCTGCAGTTATCTGGCAGAATCCCAGAGCCTGTGCAAAACCCTATGTACTGGCAGGTGTTTAAATGGGGCGATGTTGGGGAAAGATGGACTTATAAAACAGTAAGCTGATATTACCATAATGATGGAAACATTAAGACGGGCAGCCAACAGGCCAGTGGACCTATGAAACACAAAGCTGATATCACCAGAATGATGCAAACATTAAGATGGGCAGCCAACAGGCCAGTGGACCTATGAAACAGTAAGCTGACACCACCAGAATGATGCAAACATTTAGATGGGCAGCCAACAGGCAAGTGGACCTATGAAACAGTAAGCTGACACACCAGAATGATGCAAACATTAAGATGGGCAGCCAACAGCCAGTGGACCTATGAAACAGTAAGCTGACACACCAGATGATGCAAACATTAAGATGGGCAGCCAACAGGCCAGTGGACCTATGAAACAGTAAGCTGACACCACCAGATGATGCAAACATTAAGATGGGCAGCCAACAGGCCAGTGGACCTATGAAACAGTAAGCTGACACCACCAGATGATGCAAACATTAAGATGGGCAGCCAACAGGCCAGTAGACCTATGAAACAGTAAGCTGACACCACCAGAATGATGCAAACATTAAGATGGGCAGCCAACAGGCCAGTGGACCTATGAAACAGTAAGCTGACACCACCAGCATGATGGAAACATTAAGATGGGCAGCCAACAGACTAGTGGACCTATGAAAACAGTAAGCTGACACCACCAGAATGATGGAAACATTAAGATGGGCAGCCAACAGGCCAGTGGACCTATGAAACAGTAAGCTGACACCACCAGAATGATGCAAACTAAGATGGGCGGCCAAAGGCCAGTGGACCTATGAAACACAAGCTGACACCACCAGAATGATGCAAACATTAGATGGGCGGCCAACAGGCCAGTGGACCTATGAAACAGTAAGCTGACACCACCAGAATGATGCAAACATTTAGATGGGCAGTTAGTGGATAGGGTTTGGGAATCAAGGTTAAGCATGTGGATAGGGTGCGGAATCAAAGGTTAAGTTTTTGGCAGTTGTGGATAGGGTCGCGGAAGTTAAAGAGTGACAGAGTTCAGCGTGATGACGTGTGGGTCTGACAGACATCAGCTTGGGTTGAATGGTCCAAGGTGACGGTAAGGGTTGCTAGGTGAGAATACTTGTCTGCGGCCTGTTTCATCTGATTGTCCCCGTGGTTCTCCATCCTGTACCTCCCCCTCCCTCTCCCCTCCCCCTCTCCCTCTCCCCTCCTCCTCTCCCCCTCCCCTCTCCCCCTCCCCTCCCTCTCCCCCTCTCCCTCTCCCCCTCTCCCTCCCCCTCTCCCTCTCCCCCTCTCCCTCTCCCCATCTCCCCCTCCCCTCCCCTCCCCTCTCCCTCTCCCTCCCCCCCTCTCCCCTCCTCCCCTCTCCCTCTCCCCCTCTCCCTCCCCTCTCCTCCCCCTCTCCCTCTCTCCCCTCTCTCCTTCTCCCTTCTCTCCCTCCCCCTCTCCTTCTCCCTTCTCTCCCTCCCCCTCTCCCTCTCCCCTCTCCCTCTCCCCCTCTCCCTCTCTCCCTCTCCCCTCTCCCCTCTCCTCTCCCCCTCTCCCTCTCCCCTTCCTCTCTCCCTCTCCCCCTCCCCCTCCCCTCCCCTCTCCCTCTCCCCCTCTCCCTCTCCCCCTCTCCCCCCTCCCCCTCCCCCTCTGACCCGTTCCATGTCTTTTTTGCTGGCCTTTGGTGCCTGGGGGGTAAGAATGGTTTGGCGGCGTTGTCATGATGTTTTGTGGTGTTTAGAAAGTTGGTTTCAGTTTTTGTGTGTGTGTGTGTGTGTGTGTGTGTGTGTGTGTGTGTGTACATGTATTTGTGTGTGAGTGTGTGTGTGTGTGAGTGTGTGTGAGTTTGTGTGTGTAATAATAATAATAATTACAATATTTATATAGCGCAAAATCTTGATAAAATCAAATCTAAGCGCTGAAGCAGACACACACGCAGGCACGCACGCTCGCACACACGCACGCACACATACAGACACACACACACACACACACACACACACACACACACCCACACACACGCATGGCTATAAATGGGGAGAAAGAATAAAAGCAATAAAAGCAAGAATAAAAGCAATGGAAAATTATAGAGAGCATAGCATACAATTATATATTATAACCATGTGATTCCCTCCGAGCGGAGACAGGCTGCAGAGGGGAGAGTTGAGTGAGGTTAGGATTTTATGCAGGAGAGAAAAGGTGAGTTTTGAGAGCGGACTTGAAGGAGACAAAAGTAGGTTGCTGACGGACTGAGAGAGGAAGTTTGTTCCAGGAGAGTGGACCAGAAACAGAGAAGGCTCGTGGACCATAGGTATTGAGCTTAGTGCGTGGAAAGCGAAGAGTCAGAGGATCAGAGGCAGAGCGGAGGGTACGTGAGGGAACATAGATCTCAAGTAGGCTTGACAGGTAATCGGGGGCTGCGTTATTGAGGCTTTTGTAGCACATGGTGTCTAGTTTGTACTGTATGCGCTTTGATACAGGGAGCCAGTGAAGTTGTGCCAGGAGAGGAGATATGTGGTCAGCTTTTTTTCTTTTTGAGTACAAGGCGTGCAGCATTGTTTTGAATGCGCTGTAGGATGTGAATGGTGGAGGCAGGAAGACCAGACAGGAGTGAATTGCAATAGTC
>CM060311.1:9442946-9445446 GCA_030674185.1 Monoplex corrugatus | reverse complement strand
CACACACACACAACACACACACACACACACACAACACACACACACACACACACACACACACACACACACACACACACACACACAGACACACACACAACACACACCACACACCACACACAACACACCACACACACACACACACACACACACACACACACCACACACACACACACCACATCAACACACACACAACACAACACACTCATATCACCCAAAAGCACAGCAGCAAACACTCATCAACTCACAACTCACTAGAGGGTCCTATCCATGTTATAGTTCTTTTGTGTTGTTTTGTTGTTCTTGTTTGCTTTGCTTGTTTGGTTTTTTGTTTGTTTTTTGTTTGTTTGTTGTTGTTTGTTTGTTGTTTGTTTGTTTGTTTTGTTTGTTTTGTTTGTTGTTTGTTGTTTGTTTTTGTTTGTTTGTTTGTTTGTTTTGTTTGTTTGTTGTTTGTTGTTTGTGTTTTGTTTTGTGTTTGTTTGTTTTGTTTGTTTGCTTTGTTTTTTTTTTTCTTGTCTTTTTGTTCGACTACCAGTACGACTGGAATAGTACAGAAAACAGCAGAATTTCTTATATCAAGATGATGACCATTTCAGATCGAAACTTAGTGACATTTTTCCACCGCGCACTCGTCTTACTGAAGCTTTACAGGGGGTGAGAGGGTGGGGTTGGGGTTAGGACAGGGAATAGGGGAAAAGAACTGGGAGCAGACGAAAAGGATGAAGTAATGTCTAGAGCCATAAGACTGCCTGCAGCAAACCCATTTCCAATGAAACATGATGAAAGTCAGGGATCTTTAGACTCTGTCCCACAAATTACCAAACAGAAATCGAAGATAGCTTGACATGAAGGAATGAGTACGGATTGATGATACAAGCATTGCTGTGATGATGAGGAATTTGTCCAAAAGGCATTTGATTCCTTGTACTGTCTGCCAGACCTGCCTCTAACGATCCACACGAAGACTTCGAAAGTTTACGTAAACCTCGTGTATGGGCAGGGTCTTCAGATGGAAGGAGCATAATGACTAGATTTTTGGCAGTGTTGACCTTCAGCAAAAGATGGCGGCATCACGGAAAGAAATTGGGGTCTATCGATCTGTCTTTCTAAGTTACAAAACTGACCCTTGAGAAGGTATTCTGATCCTAATTATTGTTGAGTCAGAGAGGGGGAGCGGGGGGCATGAATCCAGACTTTTCTCTATAAGTAGAAAGCAAGTTCAACACATAAAACAAGACAGGCGCAAAGTTTTTGGCCAACTGGTCTTTGTCAAGCGAACACTAAAGACAACAAAGACTGAATACACAACACAAAGCGGCACCAAGACTTTCCTGACGTTTCCTTGGACCGAAGGAAAACATTTCTGTTATGTGTCATCATCTCACTCATATACAAAGATCACTGAGGAAAAACATAATGTATGTATCAGCATCTAATTCGTATATAAAGATGACTGATTCTGCATCAGCGCTTAGATTTGATTTTATCAAGATTTTGCGCTATATAAATATTGTAATTATTATAATTATTAAATCTGACAGTTTCAGTTTCAGTTTCTCAAGACGACGTCTCCGTTTTCGGAACGAATTCCATATGCACTAACGTCACAGGTGCCATGTGTATGGTGATCATGGCACAAGCCTTAAGCCTGCACATAAAGCCATGAGCTGGTCAGGTCCTGAGGCTCTACCTAGATTATGTTTTACCCAGTCTATATGTTATATCTTGGTTACATGTAAATGACATGTGTATCTATATATCTTATCTTCAGAAAAGGAACACACACTCACTCACACACACACACACACACACACACACACACACACACACACACACACACACACACACACAATATATATATATATATATATATATATATATATATATATATATATATATATGTATATATAAAGTAAATTCATATAATCTGACAGACCCAGTGTGGGTGGCACTGTGAGCAGGACACCCAGTTTGCTGGTTTTATGTAACGGGCTCATGCGGAACTCACGTTGTCGATATCTTGAAAATATTATCACCTTGATATTGTTTCATGTTGTGTATATTTATTACAGGTCTTATTATCATAACTGCATTTAGGATGATTGTTAGAGGTTTTCATCATTGTCTTTTGTCACCTGACAATAGCAGAAAAATCCATGCATAGTGGATTGTGGACAGCTCACCTAACACACAGTGGATTGTGGTCAGCTCACCCAACACATAGTGGATTGTGGACAGCTCACCTAACACACAGTGGATTGTGGTCAGCTCACCCAACACATAGTGGATTGTGGTCAGCTCACCCAACACATAGTGGATTGTGGTCAGCTCACCTAACACATAGTGGATTGTGGTCAGCTCACCTAACACATAGTGGATTGTGGTCAGCTCACCTAACACATAGTGGATTGTGGTCAGCTCACCTAACACATAGTGGATTGTGGTCAGCTCACCTAACACATAGTGGATTGTGGTCAGCTCACCTAACATATAGTGGATTGTG
>CM060311.1:9435446-9437946 GCA_030674185.1 Monoplex corrugatus | reverse complement strand
ACCGGAAATTATCGGACCGGAGTGCTGAAACACCGGAATCAGTTCAGTTTTCATATTTTCATATTCCAAAAATGCTGGCGTATCCCAGGAGAAGATCCTGTACGTGCGTCTGTCTTAGTGCACGCGCGCAGGCATGTGCGAATGTGCGGTACTTGCGTACGCGCGCGCGCCGGACCTTTCTGACTTTCACCCGATTTTGTACTTCCCTTACGACGAAGACCTGCCGACTTTGTCTGCGGCGATGCACGTGCAGGACATCCACAAGAAGGTGGACAGTGCGTGCAGGCGCGTGCTGTGCTGAGGGTGGTGTTGGAGAAGCTATGAAGGAGGGTCAAGTGGGGGGTGGGGGGAGGGGTTGGAGAAATGGGAGAGGGGATGGGTCTTGGGTACATGATGCTGTGTATTGATTTATTGACTGGCTTCTGTACTTTCCCGTTGGCCGGCCGCTCCATTGCTGATCGCCTTTATTGACACTTCTTATTAAAGGACTGCCCTAAGGTCTTGAACAGCAAATCACGCTTGTCTTTTAGGATGAGGAGACGCATGAGTGAGGACCTAGGATGGTGCACGCACACACACACTGACACACACACACGCACGCACACAGACACACACGCACACACACACGCACAGAGAGAGAGAGAGACTGACACACACACACAGACTCACACACACACACACACACACACACACATTCACACACGCACACTGACACTGACACACACACACACACACACACACACACACACACACACTACACACACACACATACACACAAACACACACACACACAGACACACACCACACACACACATACATACACACATACACACACAGACTGACACACACCACACACAATGAGACACACACACACACACACACACACACAGACTGACACACACACACACAGACTGACACAACACACACATACACACACAGATTGATACACACACACACGACTCTCTCACACACACACACACACACACACACAAGACTAACACACACATGTCCACACGTTGTCTGGTTCATGGCCATGTTGGTGTTGGTATTGGAGGCCATTAAATAGATGACTGTCTTACCAAGAATGCCACTAGGGGAAAGATGTCTAAATTCTTCCCATTTTGCCTGTCTGTCTGTCTGTAGATTGGTAGATAGGTTGGAAGATATGTATGTAGGTAGACAGATAGGTAGGTGTAAACCTCAATCATTCCTTCGCGTGTACAGACTCACATCCACCCCTGAAACTCAGTGAAACAATACGTTTTAACATAGGTAGGTAGGTAGGTAGGTAGGTAGACAAATAGGTAGTTAGGTATGTGCGTACAGATGTTTTTAAGTTATCACTTGCATGTACACGTGCGTGTATGTATTATGTATGTATGTATGTATGTATGTATGTATGTATGTATGTTGTATGTATGTATGTATGTATGTATGTATGTGTGTATCTATGCATGTATGTATGTATGTATGTATGTACGTATAGTATGTATGTATGTATGTGTTATGTATATATGCATGTATGTATGTATTGTATGTATGTATGTATGTATGTAGGTACGTATGTACGTATGTACTACGTACATGCATAAATGCATAAAAGTACGTAAACTTGTATATGTATGCTTGCAAACACATTCATATGTATGCATGTATACATGTAGGAGTGAATGGTTGGTATGGCTGGACAAGGAGAAGTGAGTGAACTCTGAAAAACCTTGCCAGCTTTTCCTCAGATCGGTCCCCTGAGGAACAAGACCTCCCGTTCTGAAGTGGACGGGAGACGATAGTGGACGTCATCAGTCGTCAGCTTGTCACAGACCCTGATGTAAAACTTCAAAGCCCCACACTCACAGGACCATCACCATCACACCATCACCACTCAGCGTCTAATTCTGGAAACCATTCAGACTTCTTCTCTTTCCCCTGTTTTTACTTATGCCAAGTGACTGTACGTAGTCACGATTGATTTCTCGGACTTGAGTTCAGTTCTCTTTGAAAGGCTCACGCGTTTTTTTTCCTCCCTGTCTTTCTGTCTTCTTCTCTCTGCAGGTTTCTTATCTTCAAGGTTTCTGAGGCTGCGTGTGTCAGGACTTTGGTGACAGGGTTTGGGTCTGCTTTGAGAAAGTTGCTGTTAGGGCATGTGCCGTGTGTTTGGAGTTTGTGTTGTGTGTTGTGTGTGTGTGTGTGTGTGTGTGTGTGTGTGGGTGTGTGTGTGTGTGTTGTGTGTTTTTTTTTTGGTGTGTGTCTTTCTCTCTGCGTGTGTGTGTGTTCATGTTGTTGTGTGTTTTTCTCTCTCCTCTTCTCTCTCTCTCTCCTCTCTCTCTCTCTCTCTCTTGTGTGTGTGTGGATGTGCGTGTGTCTGGCTTGTGTCGTGTGTTTTGTGTGTGTGTTGGTTAGTTGTTTTAGTTAATGTGCTGTATGTATATGAGTTTAGTGTGTTGTGTGTGTTGGTGTGTGTGTGTGTGTGTGTGTGTGTGTGTGTGTGTGTGTGTGTGTG
>CM060311.1:9417946-9430446 GCA_030674185.1 Monoplex corrugatus | reverse complement strand
GTACGTCTTTTTAGTTGTGTGTGTACGTCTTTCCAGTTTTGTGTATATCTTTCCAGTTTTTTGTACGTCTTTTAAGTTTTGTGTACGTCTTTCTAGTTTAGTGTGTCTTTCCAGTTTTGTATGTATTTCATGTTTAGTAAATGACATGTTTTCGTGCGCTGTGGTATATAAAAAGTCGTCTCAAAGACTTAAAAGGCATTCTCTCTCTCTCTCTCTCTGTGTTTTTCTGTCTCTCTCCTTCTCTCTCTTTCTCTCTTTCTCTCTCGTTCTCTCTTTCTGTCCCTCTGTCTCTCCCCTTGTCTCTATCTCTGTCTCAATCTGTCGTTGTCTCTCTTTCTCTGTCTCTCTGTCTCTGTCTCTAACTCTGTCTCTGTCTCTCTCTCTCTCTCTCTCTCTCTCTCTCTCTCTCTCTCTCTCTCTCTCCCTTTCTCTCTCAATATGTTGCATGCTACGATACTTGGGTGGGCTAACAAAGATTACCAAAATATAATTATCTATGAAGAATGTTTTGAAGAAGTTCGTCTCTTTGGGTGTGGTGATGAACAACTGAAAGAAACATGACATAGCAGTTTCTGCAATGACCGGTAAAGCCACTGAGATACCATTAAACGCTTTTCATTGTCTTGTGTCTGTAAGTGCACAGTGTATGGATGTGGAGGTGTGTAGAAATGCTATGGCACCAGTTGACGATGGGTGTGTCCCGGTTATCTGTTCACAGATATCGCTTTTTGCCTCCTCTTCATCATCATCATCAGGTGGCTTGCCGCATGGCGTTGGCGATTATGGACTTCCATCTGTCTCTATCTTTTGTTGCCTCAAGCATCTCTTCCACCCTTCCTGTCTTCAGCCACTCTGCAAGTCCGTCTAGTATCTTCTCCCTGGGTCTACCCGGTGCTCTCCTCCCCTCCAGCTTTCCCGTTGTGACCAGGTGTTCCAATTCCCCTTTCCTCATGAAATGGCTTATATATGTTGCCTGCCTTCTCCTAATCTTCCTTATGAATGATCTACTTGTGTCTGCCTCCATCAAGACTGTCTCGTTTGTTTTCTTTGCTGTCCATGGAACTCTCAACATCCTTCTTAGAAACCACATCCTGGCCACCCCAATCCTGCTCTGGCTTTGCTTGTTGACTGTCCACGCCCCGCAACCGTACAACAGTATTGGGTCCATATAACATTCCAGAACTCCCTCTTGATGTCAATTGACAGGCATCTGTCGGCAAGAATGCTTTTCGCCTACGACTGTAAAACACTTCATGTCCAGTTTGTCCCAATACACAGTGAAACGAGATACATTTCCTGTTTAATTGCAGTCTGTCAAGTCAGACTGTTGTACAGTTTAGATGCCACTGAAGGCAACGACTTAAAAAAACAACAACGTTTATTAGCAAAACGACAGACAAATCTGCAGGAACTATAGTTAACTTGGCGAAATACCTGGTCGCTGCCTGTAAAATAGGAGCAAAAGAGTATTTGTGATGTACAAAGGTGAGGTGTTTGTCCATTTCTGTGCAGGTAGTGTACAAGTTGTTTCCTTATAGGCCTGTATACATTGATTTTGTGTTGGTTTTGTGTTGTAATTGTATGTTACACAAAACTGTGTGTCTATTGATGTTCCTGCACTGAAAGAGTTGCCTAAATTCATAAAAAAAAAATTCCGACTCTCTCTTTCTCTCTCTCTCTTTTTCTCTCTTTCTCTCTCTCTCTCTCTCTCTCTCTCTCTCTCTCTCTCTCTCTCTCTCTCTCTCTTTTTTTTTTCTCTCTTTCTCTCTCGCTGTCTCTGTCTCTGTCATTGTCTCTCTGTGTCTCTGTTTCAGTCTATATCTGTCTGTCTGTCTGCCTGTCTCTCTCTCTCTCTCTCTCACACACACACACACACACACACACACACACACACACACACGCACATACACGTACACATACATACATACATACATACATACATACATACATAATACACGCATACATATCCTGTCCCATTCATTCAAATGCAATAATCAAAAGTGTTTTTTGTGATGATTTAGACAAAAGACAAGTGTGTTATCCTAGATTTGAAGAACTCTGTTTATTTCCTGCACTTCCAAGTGGACGTTCTGTTTTTATGTGCTGGATGGTAAAACTTGCAAGCTGCGTTTGAAATATGAGAAAAGATCGACTAGACTGTCACTGATTTAAGAGCACAGATCCACACGACTGCATTATAAATTAAAGCAAAGTTAACAAGAGTGAGTGCATTTGAAATGAAAAAAAGTTTAATCAGACCACATTTGAAATTACAGAAAAGTCAACGAGATTGTATTTGAATGACAAAACAATTCAACAAACCTGCATTAGAAAGTTTCAACCAGACTGGATTTGAAACGAGAGAAAAACTCATCAAAACGCATTTGAAAGTAAAGAAATGTGTATAAAATCAAGGAAAAGTTTAAGAAAGGGTGTTTTAACATTAAATAAAAGTTCAGCAAAACTGCACCTGACTATATATGAAATCAAAGAAGTGTTCAACAACACGGCGTTTAAAATTTGAAAACATACAAGACCGCATTTGGTCTTTAAAAAACGTAAAAAACTGCATTTGAAATTTGAAAACGTACTAGGCAGCAATTGAAATTTAAGTCCTCCAAGACTAATGCATCACTAAGAGAAAAGACCAAAAATATAACATTAGAAATGAGAGAAGACATAAACAGTTTGAAATAAACGTTCAAGAACACTGCATTTGAAATGAGAAAGTACAACAAAACACATTTGAAATTAACTAAACGTTCGCCAAGATTGTTTGTGAAATCAAAGAAAAATCAAGAACACCGTTTGAAACCGAAAGAAAAAAGGTCAACAACACTGCTTTTGAAATTTAAGATACATTCCGAAGACTGCATTTGAAATGAGACAAAAGTTTAGCATCTCCCTTCCTTCGTGAAAGAAAATCTCAAAGCTTCAGCATCACCAGATTTATAATCTACGCTGGTCTCTTTTGCAGCTGCTACCAACGTGCTTTTATATCACAAGGGGAGAGTAACAGACAGACAGACAGAGAGAGAGAAAGAGAGAGAGACAGGCAGACAGACAGACAGACAGAGACAGAGAGAGAAAGAGGGAGACAGAGAGACAGAGAAAGAGACAGAGAGAGAAAGGGGGAGACAGAGGCAGAGAGAGAGAAGAGAGAGAGAACTTCAAAACATCATACTGTAAAACAATTGTTCAAGGACAGTAGCATTGAGTCTCACTGGTCCTGTCTAACAGCTAGTCCTCGGTGCTCTACACACACACTACACACACACACACACAACACACACACACACACACACACACACCACACACACACACACACACACTACCACCAAGACCGATCTAAATCAACCTTTTTTAAAAGATACTGAAACACACAAATTGTTTAGATGACTCTTGTATCATTTGACAGAGATACAAGCTGACAAACGACAACAACAATAAGGAATAAGAAGAAAGAAGAAGAAATGAAAATCGTTCTCTCTCGAGGAAAACAAGGGTCCAACACACAAAACTAAGAAAACTTCAAACATCAACGTAAAACAATTCAAGACAACATTATCTCACTGTCCTTCTAACACAGCTACCTCGTCTCTACACACACACTCACACCACACACACACACACCACACACACACACACACACACACACACACACACAACACACACACACACACACACACACCAAAGACCGATCTAAATCAACCCATTTTTAAAAGATACTGAAAACAAATTGTTTAGATGACTCCTTGTATCATTTTGACAGAGATAACAAGTCGGTGAACGAACGACAACAACAAATAAGGAATAAGTAAGAAAGAAAGAAAGAAAATGAAAATCGTTCTCTCTCGAGGAAAACAACAGCTTATGTAATAACACTCGCACGCAATCTTAATCTAAACTACTTTTGTGGAAAACAAACAGAAACTTGAGTTCTTTGGAAGATGTTTAATGGAGTTTATGATTGTAGAAAGCAATTGGGTTGTTGTTGTTGTTGTTGTTGTTGTTATTGTTGTTATTGTTGTTGTTGTTGTTGTTTCTTCCTCAAAGAAGGGAAGCGGGACTGTATGTGCACATACGCGCGCGCGTGTGTGAATATATATATATATATATATATATATATATATATATGTATGTATGTATATATATACATATATATATGTATATATGTATGTATATATATGTATATATATGTATATATATATATATATATGTACATATATATATATATATATATATATATATATATATATATATGTGTGTTGTGTGTGTGTGTGTGTGTGTGTGTGTGTGTGTGTGTGTGTGTGTGTGTGTGTGTGCTGTGTTGTGTTCTGTGTGTTGTGTTGTGTGTATGTATGTGTGGTGTTTGTGTGTGTGTGTTTCATGTGTGTGTGTGTGTGTGTGTGTGTGTGTGTGTGTGTGTGTGTTGTGTGTGTGTGGTGTGTGTGAAAATGTGTGTGTGCATGTGCACGCGCATGTGTGTGTGTGTGTTAGGGAATAACAGTTTGAACTGTAAACAAGACACCTACCATACCACAGACCTTGTCTAGAGCTCCTCTCTCTCTCTCTCTCTCTCTCTCTCTCTCTCTCTCTTTCTTTCTTTCTTTCTTTCTTTCTTTTTTCTCTCTCTCTCTCCCTCCCTCTCTCTCTCTCTCTGTCTGTCTCTGTCTCTCTGTCTCTCTCTCTCTCTGTGTCTCTCTCTGTGTCTCTCTCTCTGTCTCTCTCTCTCTCTCTCTCTCTCTCTCTCTCTCTCTCTCTCTCTCTCTCTCTTTCTCTCTTTGTGCGTAAGCATTTTAAAATTGTTCACAGTATATCTTCCATGAAACAGACATACAGAGAGAGAAGCAGGAAGGGCACACATAAAACACACACACACACACATACACATACACGCACGCACGCATGCACGCTTGCAGTATATACACATGCATACATACACACATACATACATGCATACACACATACACATGTCTACATAAGTGACCTCCCAGCACGAAATCAGTCTTAACTCACATTTTGGGTATTTTGAGATATACATATCACAGGAAAGTGTACATTCTGCTGATTATTTTGGTACTTGAAAAAAGCTTATAAAAAAAAAATGCAGACGTTATGTATGTTTAAAGTCATTAAGTTGTATGACGGCCATTTTGAGTGAACGGCCTGTAAAGTTTTTATGTGCTCCCCTACACATTTTCCTTAAATTTCTTTATTTGGTCTATGCTGAGAGTTTTTCTTGTTTCAGCCATATAGGCGTTACTTAATTTTATGACCACTGTTTTTGAGAAATTATAATAGGCACAATCTTATTATAATTTACACATATCACGCCTAAACGAATATTCATTGTTTTTGAGAAATTATAATAGGCACAATCTTATTATAATTTACACATATCACGTCTAATCGCTGAACCGATCAGGCCTAACAAAAAGTAAGTGAAATTCCTTGATGGATAATATTCGTTTAGGCGTGATATGTGTAAATTATAATAAGATTGTGCCTATTATAATTTCTAAAAAACAATGGTCATAAAATCTTTATTTGGTGGCTTTGACATATTTCAAAAGGTTATTCCGCAAGAAAGCAGGATGGTGACGGTGGTGACATTGTACATGTACAACATGAAGAAGCCATAAAGTGCTCATGACACTGAGACAGCCGAAAGGTCACACCGCCCATTTCTTTCTGCACATCGTAGACAAGTTTACAGTGTTGGCTTCACTGAAATGCCAGCTGTAGTTCTGCAACACACCACCTGGGTTCCGGGTCTTGTTTCCTGGCTCTTCCTTCTGGTTTCCTTTGGAAACAGACTTTGGTCGTCTGATACTGGTAACTCAAAATGTTTCCGTATACGCTATCGACTCGTTTGCTGTTGTGAAGTTTTGTTTATTTGTTTTACTGATGTAATAGTTTGTATTTCTTGATGTACGTAAATAGTTATATATTGATTTATGTGTTTCTGTCTAGCTGTACAGTTTTCATCCCAGTTAACCCCCCCCCCTCCCCCTGTGGGGATGCCGGGGGCCCTTTAAGTATGAATAGAATGCCCATCTTCTGGAAATTGTTTGCTAGAAATTTCCTCTTTTCTGTCACTCTCTTTGTTTCTGCCCTGTTCCTCTGCTTTCGGTGTATTTCTTTCTATCATTTTTTGCCTTGCAGGTCCATTCACCTGTATGTGTTTGATAAAGTCTTATGTACTTTCTCTTAGGATTGATAATTGAGTATATAATCAAGTGCATTTTGGGCACTAGGGAAATGAGGTATGCGGAACAATTTTAGGTACTTTAGGCCCGTTTTTGTATGTTTTGGTGTCCTTAGTTATGTTTAAATTTGTATTCGGGTATGTTTTTTAATCCTCTGTGTAATAAATTGGACAGAGTGGTCAACCCCAGGGGCATCTCCTTAGAGTATGTGCGCGAATGCATTGATATTTGTTACTTAATTTTCTGTTCCTTTTTTTTCTTGTTGAAGTATTGTGTGTGCACTCTCTCTCTCTCTCTCTCTCTCTCTCTCTCTCTCTCTTCTCTCTCTCTCTCTCTCTCTCTCTCTCCTCTCCCCCTCTCCCCTGTCTTCCTCTCTCTCTTCCTCTTTCTGTCCTCTCCCTCTCTCTCTCTCTCTCCTCTTTCTCTCCTCTCTCTCTCTCTCTCTCTCGTCTCTCTGTCCTCCTTTTCTTCTCTCTCTCTCTCCCTTTCTTTCCTCCGTCTCCTGTCCCCACCTTCATCCTCTTCCTCATTTCTTTCCCCCCCTGCACCACGCCGTACACATGGAACATTCAGCACATATTGTTGCACCCCTTGCACCATGTTTAGATCACATGTCATAGGACAGTCACACTCTCGCTGCTAACCGTGTCACAAACAAGTGACGTGGCGATGGCTCATCCTCTCGTCAAACCAGCAAAAACAACGCGAGCCAACTCATAACAGTTTCAAACACACACACAACACACACACAAAAACACACACATACACATACACAACACACACACACATACAAAACCCCACACACACACACACAACACACACACACACACACAACACACAGAGTTTGTGTTTGTTTTTTGTTGGGTTTTTTTTGTTGTTGTTTGTGTGTGTGTGTGTGTGTGTGTGTGTGTGTGTGTGTGTGTGTGTTGTGTGTGTGTGTGTGTGTGTGTGTGTGTGTACACGTGAATTTTTTGTTTGTTTTGGGATTTGTTGGTTTGTTTGTTCTTTTATTGATGTGTGTGTGTGTGTGTAAGTGTGTGTGTGTGTGTGTGTGTGTGTGTGTGTGTGTGTGTGTGTGTGTGTGTGTTGTGTGTGTGTGTGTGTGTGTGTGTGTGTGTGTGTGTGTGGTGTGTGTATGTGAAAGGGGGTTTAGGCACTTAGAGGTATGCACGCATGTTGACATGGGAGATCGGAAAAATCTTAACCCTTTATCCATCAAGACAGTAGATCTGCTTACCCAGGCACGATAGAACCCCAGGCCCTCCGAACGAAAGTCCTATACTTTACCCATTTGATTCTCCTGCCCGTTTTTGTTTTTGTTTTAACCCTTCCTTTCTTCCCCTAAAAAAATAATATGAACAGGTTTGTTCAAGGAAATAGTCAAGATAACAAGTGATCCGTCATTTGTCAAATGACGGATCACGTTGGTTTATCTTTGACTAATTCCTTGACACTCTCTGTTCTCAAACCTCCTCCCCCCCCCCTCCATCCCCTACTCTTGTATATTGTGGTGTATGTCGTTTTTCCTTAAATCAGAACCACCATCACCATCACCATCAGAACCCTCATCACCATCACAATGGAAAACCAAAACAAACCATAATTACACGTAGTCTTCTCACCTCAGTTTACGTCATCACACAAAATAGCTGCTGTGGTTTAAATTCCAATCAAAGCGTGGGGGTTACCTGTGTGAGGGAAAGTGTGGCGTGGTTCAAACGACATCGATTAGATAAAAGAACCTGCACGGTTCAATAATGAATGACCGGGCGGGACACGTTCGGCCGTGCGTGCAGCGACCAGTTCTCTGTTTGTGGGCTTTACGGTAAACACGGCCCGTCCCATCTGGGTAATCTCAATTTGTACAGTTTAGTAATGGCTGTTGTGTGTCGTTAATGTTAGTAATGGTTGTTGTTGTAATTGTTGTTGTTGGTGGTGGTGGTGGTGGTGTTTAGCTGCAGCTGTTGTTGTTGCAATTGTTGTTGTGGTGGTGGTGGTGGTTTAGCTGCGGCTACTGTTGTTTGCTGGTGGTGGTGGTGGTGGTTGTATGTGTATGTGTGTGTGTGTGTGTATGTGTGTGTGTGTGTGTAAGTGTTTGTGTGTGTGTGTGTGTGTGTGTGTGTGTGTGTGAGTGTGTATGTCTGTGTATTCGGTCGTTCTTTGATTTAACGTCTTTTCACTATAAGTATAAGTCACTATAAGTCACTTTTCTCTATAAGTCTCTGTGTATGTGTGTGCGTGAGTGTGAGTATGTGTGTATGTCTGTGTGTGTGCGCGTGTATGTGAGTGTAAGAATGTATATGTGTGTATGCATATATGTATATATGTATGGTTGTGTGTATGTATGTATATGTGTGTATGCATGTATGTGTGTGTATTTGTGCGTGCGTGTGTGTGCGTGTGAGTGTACCAGTGTGTATGTGTGTGTGTGTGTGTGTGTGTGTGTGTGTGTGTATGTGTGTGCGTGCGTGTGGTGTGTGTGTGTCTGTGACACAAGGATAGTTGAAAAAGTCGATCTGATTGGAAGCTGAAAGTTTACAAGTTTGATTAAGACCCAGTCTAGACAATTGTGGACCATTGAGAGGAAAAGAGGAGCTGTTCCTGTGTCCTTCCCTTGTAATATGACAATTTTGTCTGACATTTGCTGTACTACATAATCAGTCCATGGCAGCCATTCTCTTTAAACAAATATTGAAGATCAGTCTGCTTTCAGGACCATGTTTACTCGAGACATAGACTCGCAAATCATTTTTGAATTAAAAAAAAGTTTCTCAAGTTAAGTGACCTGAAGACTTCGACAGCGCTTTGGGAACATAGCTAGTCTATGGCCTGAGAACATTAGCTAGTATGGCTGAGAAACATTAGCTAGTCTATGCTGAGAACATAGTAGTTAGGCTGGACATTAGTAGTCTAGGCTGGGAACATTAGCTAGCATGGCCTAGAACATTAGCTAGTCTATGCCTGGGAACATTAGCTAGTCTATGGCCTGAGAACATTAGCTAGTCTATGGCCTGAGAACATTAGCTAGTCTTTGGCCTGAGAACATTAGCTAGTTATGGCCTGAGAACATTAGCTAGTCTATGGCCTGAGAACATTAGCTAGTCTATGGCCTGAGAACATTAGCTAGTCTATAGCCTGAGAACATTAGCTAGTCTATGGCCTGAGAACATTAGCTAGTCTATAGCCTGAGAACATTAGCTAGTCTATGGCCTGAGAACATTAGCTAGTCTATGGCCTGAGAACATTAGCTAGTCTATGGCTGAGAACATTAGCTAGTCTATGGCCTGGGAACATTAGCTAGTCTATGCCTGAGAACATTAGCTAGTCTATGGCCTGGGAGCATTAGCTAGTCTATGGCCTGAGAACATTAGCTAGTCTATGGCCTGAGAACATTAGCTAGTCTATGGCCTGAGAACATTAGCTAGTCTATGGCCTGAGAACATTAGCTAGTCTATGGCCTGAGAACATTAGCTAGTCTATGGCCTGAGAACATTAGCTAGTCTATGGCCTGAGAACATTAGCTAGTCTATGGCCTTAGCTGTGATGAGGTCAGTCCTTCTGTCAGCAGCCATTGTGGTCTTACCGTGAAGGACTGTCTGAGGTCTGCAATGATCATAGTGATCCAGCTGAAACTTGGTAAGAAAGTGTTAAGTGTTTCTGTCAGTTAAGTGTTCCGTCAGTTGTTTTCGTGTGTCTTCACGACATTTGCGTAAATACTTTTTAAGTCTTCTTTCACAAAGTCTGTGTGGCGTATCCATGCATAAATACACGTACACATTTCTTCACAAAGCCTGTGTGGTGTATCCGTTCGTAAATACGTGTAGGCCTTTTTTCATGATGTTTGTGTGGCGTATCCGTGCGTAAATACGTGTAGGCCTTTTTTCATGATGTTGTGTGGCGTATCCGTGCGTAAATACGTGTAGGCCTCTCTTCACTGCAAAGTCTGTGTCGCCTGTCCGTGTGTAAATACGTTTAAGATCTCTCTTTACAAAAGTTTGTGACATCCATGCGTATATCCATTTTAAAGTCCTCTTTCACAAGGTTTGTGAGATGTATCCGTGCGTAAATACTTTACAGATCTTAATGACTATCTGGCTGAACCTGTCTCTCAGTGACAAAAAAGGCTACTTACTGCGTAGCTTTCATCGGCGATCCGGCCGACTTCTTCAGCGCAACTGCTGGGTTGAGAACTGGCTTCAGTGCGCACCGCCGTCAGCGAACTCACGACAGTGCGACTTGAATAAGTGAGGAGTACACCGATGGCAGGTTGTGTCGGCCCCGGTCACGGTTGAGGGTGGGGTTCCTTGCGGCGATGTAAACTGCCTCCTTTACTCCCCTCTGGAACCATCTTGCTTCTTTGTCAAGAACTGTGGGTGTGGGTCAGATGTTCTCCCACTGGAGAGGACTCACGTTTGTGTTCTTTTAATCTTTTGTGCAAGTTGCGCTCAGTTTCGCCAATATAACTATGGTCACAGTCCTGGCAGTCTATCTTGTATATCACCCCTGATGTGTCTGTTTTGTCTTTGGGGTGGACTAACTGGCTTCTGATGGTGTTGGTGGGCTTGGCGTGGACACTGACTCTCAACTTTCTGATCTTCCTGCTGAGAGCCTCAATGACGCCTCTGACGTATGGCATGGAACGTGCCCTCTCGAAGGGGTTGGTCGTTCAGTGGAGGGGTGGGGTATGGTTTTCTTGCCCCCGGGTTATCCCAGGCCCACTTCTGGTATCCTGACACACTGACACACTTCTTTCATCAAATCTGTGAGATGTATCCGTGCGTAAATACCTTGCAGATCTTCTTTCATCAAGTCTGTGAGATGTATCCGTGTGTAAATACCTTACAGATCTTCTTTCATCAAGTCTGTGAGATGTATCCGTGCCGAAACTATTCAATGATTGGTTTTCTATCTGAAGTTGTGTGTGGACATAATGGCTTCAGTTTATGATGTCCAACGGATTATACGGATTTGGTTTTCTTCTGGAAGTGTGTGGGACATAATGATTTCAGTTTCATGGATGTCCAACGACCACATACGTGGATGTTTGTACTTTCTAAAAGATGAAGAAACAGAAATTGCCGAGACAGCAACAGTGTCTCACAGTCGGCGCCAGACGATTCAGTTTACTGATCGTGATCATGATGAAATGGAAGAGGAGAAGGGAGTGGGGGGGGGGGGGGGGGGAGGACGTTAGAAGGGGAGATAGATTTTTTTTTTGAGGGGGAGGGGGTAGAAAGAAGTAGGCGTGAGGGGAAGGAAGGATGTGGGAGTGTTTGAGAAAGTGTCTGAGACGATTGTCTAATTTGTCCGTGTGAGCCATCAGCCTTATTACATCCCACAGCACAGTCCACTTTCAGTAATGACCAGCCCTCTGTGTGTGTGTGTGTGTGTGTGTGTGTGTGTGTGTGTGTGTGTGTGTGTGTGTGTGTGTGTGTGTGTGTGTGTGGCTGTTTGTGTGTTTGTGTAGTGCTGGGCTTATGTCTCCTGTCCACACTCCTGGTTCTGGGAGGACTAAGGGAACACTCCTCACTGTAGAACCAGAAGCTTCCAGCCGTTTGGGAATCGTGGAATGGGAGAGGTGTATGTCTAGTTCTGGAAGGGAGGGAAGGGAGGGAGGGAGGAAACAGACCAACGTGCTTACGTGTGTGTACTTTTGTGCTCTGTGTTGTTATTGCCATGTACTGTTTGTTATGTCCAACGTTGATAATATGAGGTATCATGTCCAGTATTGATAATATGAGATATCATATCCAGTATTGATAATATGAGGTATCATATCCAGTACTGATAATATGAGGTATCATGCCCGGTATTGATAATATGAGGTATCATATCCAGTACTGATAATATGAGGTATCATATCCAGTATTGATAATATGAGGTATCATATCCAGTACTGATAATATGAGGTATCATATCCAGTACTGATAATATGAGGTATCATGCCCGGTATTGATAATATGAGGTATCATATCCAGTACTGATAATATGAGGTATCATGCCCGGTATTGATAATATGAGGTATCATATCCAGTATTGATAATATGAGATATCACGCCCGGTATTGCTAATATGAGGTATCATGTCCAGTATTGATGATATGAGGTATCATGTCCAGTATTGATAATATGAGGTATCATGTCCAGTATTGATGATATGAGGTATCATGTCCAGTATTGATAATATGAGGTATCATGTCCAGTATTGATAATGTGAGGTATCATATCCAGTATTGATAATATGAGGTATCATGTCCAGTATTGATAATGTGAGGTATTATGTCCAGTA
>CM060311.1:9407946-9412946 GCA_030674185.1 Monoplex corrugatus | reverse complement strand
TACCATGGTACAAGCCCTCATGGGAAAGATAACGTGCCCTGTTACAAAGAAAAATATCGGAGGAAGGGGGTGGGGGCGGGATAAACTCAAGTATAACATGTACAATGCAAAGAAAGTGTGCACCTTCCTATAGATCCAGTGTATTGTGTTTTCATTCATGTCGCCAATACTTTGAAAGTAAGCATTCATGTGAAAAACAGGACGACCATTCAACGACTGATTTACAGATCATAATATTTGTACAGAGAGAGACGAGTGACTATATATATATATATATATATATATATAAGAGAGAGAGAGAGAGAGAGAGAGAGAGAGATATGTGTGTATACATACATATATATATAAGTGTGTGTGTGTGTGTGTGTGTGTGTGTGTGTGTGTGTGTGTGTGTGTGTGTGGAGAGAGAGACAGACAGACAGACAGCTAACGGACACACATAGCACATAGATTTGATTTTGTCGAGATTTTGCGCTATATAAAATTGTAATTATTATTATTATTATTATAAAATGAGAGAAAGACAGAGAAAGAGAAAGAACAAGAGAAATGGGAAGAGGAAGAGACAGACAGACAGACAGAAACACAGAGACCGTAAAAAAATAGAATGAGAGAAAAACAAAGAATGAGAAAGAGCAAGAGACAGACAGACAGACAGACAACAGACAGAGAGAGACACAGAAACAGAGAGAGACACAGACAGAGAGAGACAGAGAGAGAGAGACGGAGACAGAGAGAGCACAATATTATGCGCATGTTCACGTCTGCCAGAGTAGATGTTAGAGGAAGGGTGAGAACCCTGCATGTCAGCGTCTTGAGTGCCGCTGTAACTTGGTTGCTTCCCTTGGCCTGCTCTCTCTCTCTCTCTCTCTCCTCTCTCTCTCTCTCTCTCTCTCTCTCTCTCTCTCTCTCTCTCTCTCTCTCTCTCGGTATTTTTGTATTCCATAAAACTGCATTTAATGTGCTCCACATGCGTGATGCACCTGCGACTTTAAAGTGTGTGTGGTGTGTGTGTGTGTGTGTGTGTGTGTGTGTGTGTGTGTGGTGAGTGTTTGTGTGTGAGTGTGTGTCTGTATGTGTGTGTGCGTGTGTGTGTGTGAGTGGTGTGTTTGCTGTGTGTGTGTGTGGTGTGTGTGTGGTGTGGTGTGTCTGTGTGTGTGTGTGTGTGTGTGTGTGTGTGTGTGTGTGTGTGTGTGTGTGTGTGTATGTGCTTCTGTTGTTTTTCGATCCCCAAAGCAAAACAATAACAAAAAGCACAGAATTCTCCACCAAAACAAAACAGACTATACACAACAACAACAACAAAACAAAACACAATAGGAACAAAACAACTGCATGCTAGTTTCTGTGATCTTATAAGAGAGACGTGCTGTGGGTATGGTAGGTATTGATCACACCAAGTTAACTGGTCTTCTGTCCACTTTTGGGTTTCTACGCACGAGCATGCATACGCACACACACTCACACACATACACACACACACACACACACACACACACACACACACACACACACACACACACACACACGTACACACACACTCACTCATTCATCACTCACTCACTCACTCACTCACACACATACACACATACAAAGAGAGAAAGAGTGATGGAGGGAGAGAGAGTGAGGGAGAGAGAGAGGGAGACAGAGAGTTCAGACTGTAGACTTCAGAACACTTTATTACGTAAGGATAGTGGCATTAGGTCCCTGTCTTTCTGCCATCCCTTGCTACTCTGCACACAGAATATCAGCATGGAGAGAGAGACAGAGAGAGAGAGACAGAGAGAGAGAGAGAGAGAGAGAGAGAAAGAAATCCAAGTCAAAGTCAGAGTTTGTATAAAGGCCTCTGGCCCATTACAATAGGGGTGGGAAAAACGAAAAGAAAAGAAAACACACACACACACACACACACACACACACACACACACACACACACACACACACACACACACACACACACACACACACACACACACGCAATAAATAAAGAAAAGAAAAAGCAAAGACAACAAGAAAATCAGTTCAGACTATCAATACAACAAATGTCTCAAAGCTGATGCGCGCTCCCGCACGCGCACTTACATGTTTAATAAAGTAAGCTTTAGTACAGTTGAGAGAGAGAGAAAGAGAAGGAGAGAGAGAGAAGAGAAGGAGGAGAAGAAGCAGAAGAAAGAAGAATAATCTTTTACAGGAAAACGTAAACGATTTTACTAGGAAGCCAGTGGACGTGGAAAAGAAAGTGGGAAGTGGAGCTGCTAAACGAATTGTCATGACTGTTCACAGCTGTTTATGACGTAGACAGGGCTTTACAGAGTCCATGGTTATGCATAAGACACAAGTCAACCCTTGTGATGTTAACGTTGTTGTTGTTGTTTTTAATGTTACTCAGTTCGGGGGAAACTGTGGTCCTGCACGGAAGTGTTGAAATCTTTACGATATCAACAAAAATGAGTGTCAGTCAAACAGCTAAGTTCTGTCTCTCTGTATATGGGTTATATGAGGTGATCCTCGATACGAAGTAAAATCTCTCAAGGGATAGTAGCCTGCATGTAGACCTGTCTAACAACCATCTGAAAGTGTGGTTGTTGGATCCAGACATGAGCTGGTTTATACAGAAATTGACGTTGCACAGCGACAAAAAATCAGTCATTTGGCCCAGCAAACACACTCATACACATACATACACGCACACACGAACACACGAACACGCTTCTCTCTCTCTCTCTCTCTCTCTCTCTCTCTCTCTCTCTTTCTCTGTCTCTGTCTCTCTCTCTCTTTCTTTCTCGCTCTTTCTCTTTCTCTCTCTCTCTCTCTCTTTCTCTTTCTCTGTCTCTATCTTTCTCTTTCTCTCTCTCTTCTCTCTCTCTCTTTCTCTTTCTCTCTCTCTCTTTCTTCTCTTTCTCTTCTCTGTCTCTCTCTGACTCTTTGTCTCTCTCTGTCTCTGTCTCTCTGTCTCTCTCTTCTCTCTCTCTATTTCTCTTTCTCTCTTTCTCTCTCTTTCTCTTTCTCTGTCTCTCTCTCTGTCTCTTCTGTCTCTCTCTTATATATATATATTTCTCTCTCTCTCTCTTCTCTCTCTTCTCTCTTTCTCTTTCTCTGTCTCGCTCTGACTCTTTGTCTCTCTCTGTCTCTCTCTGTCTCTCTCTCTATATATATTTTTTTCTCTCTCTCTTTCTCTCTCTCTCTTCTTTCTTTTCTTTCTTTCTCTTTCTCTTTCTCTGTCTCTCTCTGACTCTTTGTCTCTCTCTGTCTCTCTCTCTTTCTCTTTCTTTCTCTGTCTCTCTCTCTCTCTCTCTCTCTCTCTCTCTCTCTCGCTCTCTCTCGTTTCAAGCCAGTGTTGTCCTCTCTCCCTTTCTCGCGTTTATCCAATTTGGGGCCAAGACTGAGGCCAGTAAACGTGATTTAGTGGCTCATTGGCCAGACATGGAAGTGTCTCTTCAAAGAGAGGCAGGGAAGGGGCCCCTCACTCTGCATTGTTATCGATCGCCTGGTGACGATGGTGCTCGTGCTGTCTTACGTACTTTACTTACTCTGTCTTCGGGGCTTTTTTTTTATTTGGAGGAATTGGGGAAGGGGGGTGGGGGGTTTGAGGGTGTGTGAATGAAGAACTTGGTCGTTTTATTGCATTTTTTTTTTTAGGTCCAATAAGTTTTTAGGTAGTGCTTGAGCCGTGTGTCTCTGTGTTTGTATGTTTGTGTTGGATTAGTATTTTGTTGTTATTGTTGTTGTTGTTGTTGCTATTGTTGTTTTGTTATTCTTGTCGTTTGTCGTGGTAGTTGTAGTGGTGTTTTATTGTTTTGTTCTTGTCGATGGTGGTGGGGTTTTTTTTGTTTTTTGTTTTTTTGTTTTTTCGTGTAGTTGTTTGTTTTGTCTGTTTTAGGTGGTTGATGTTGTTGTTGTTGTTGTTGTTGTTGTTGTTGTTGTTGTTGTTGAAGTAAATACGCAAACCACACACACGCCCCAGCGAGCGTGCCTGTGCATGACACACGTTATCAGAGAAGCATTAGTTCAAACGTGCAGACGCACGCAGAACAAACAAGACATCACAAAGGAACAAAATAAAATAAGTGAAGATGAAAAAGAGAAAGAGAGACAGACAGACAGAGAGAGAGAGAGAGAGAAACTGAAACTGAAAATGGTTTATTGCCATTGACATTTTTGTCCTTGTGGCAAGGAGCATAAAACAAAGTCATTAAAGAGAGAGGGAGAGAGAGAGAGAGAGAGAGAGCAAACTGTTATTTTCGAGGGTAGTGGCAAAAGCAAATTAATGCTTTTTTGTTTTGTTTTAATTCAACCTTGCCTATGGAGGATCCGAATAATCAGATACATTATATGTTCACATAGTCTGTGCTGACACAAATGATAATATAAGGTCATCAGTGAGAGACTTCAGACTTCCAAACACTTTATTGCTGAAGGATAGTAGCATTAGGTCCCACTGACCTGTTTACAGCTAGCCCTTCGTACTCTATGACACACACTGTAAGCACAAAAAGAACCTAGAAAAACTTTGATAAATACAACACAGATTGTGAAACACGTCATAACATGTAATACCAAATATCTATGCTAGCTGAATGGGTAGCGCAAACTATGTTAGATTTGAGAAGTTTCACAACATGGGAGATAATTCCTACGTGACTCTCAAGAGTTATGTCTTTGGTTGACGTCATAACATGATTTTTGATAAAATGTTGACTTTACAAATATGCTAATTGGTCGTGCGCGTAATAAAAGCATGAGCGACAAAAGCACACCCATGGAAATGAATGCATGTCAGCCCTGAACAAAACCAACAGAGAGAAAGAGAACCACTAAACAACCTTCATTATTTTAAAAACAGAATTTGTTCCCCTGGCATCACAACAGGCTTAATATCTAGACTGGTCATGCTGATACTGCTTGTGGACTTTGACATTTATTTATTAACAATTCCTTGTTAAATAAATGTCCAAAATGAATTCCTTGTTAAACAAATGTCAAAAATGAAGTCCTTTTTA
>CM060311.1:9395446-9397946 GCA_030674185.1 Monoplex corrugatus | reverse complement strand
GTCCTTCTGTCTTTCTTCTTGTCTTTGTCCTCTTCCTGTTCTTCTGTCTTTCTTCCTGTCTCCTTCTGTCTTTCTTCCTGTCTCCTTCTGTCTTTCTTCCTGTCTTTGTCCTCTTCCTGTCCTTCTGTCTTTCTTCCTGTCTCCTTCTGTCTTTCTTCCTGTCTTTGTCCTTTTCCTGTCCCTTTTGTCTTTCTTCCTGTCTTTGTCCTTTTTCCTGTCCCTTCTGTCTTCTTCTTCTGTCTTTGTCCTCTTCCTTTCTTCTTTCTTTCTTCCTTCTTCTTTCTGATCTATTCATCAGCGCTTAGATTTGATTTTATCAAGATTTTGCGCTATATAAATATTGTAATTATTATTATTATTATTATTAATTTATTTATTTGTGTTGTTTTTTTTCCTGTATTCTTTTCCTTAGTTTGCTTCCCTTATTTTTTTCTTCTTCTTTGCATCTTTCTGTTTGCTTTTTTGTTTTTCGTTCTTATTTGTTTATTATCATTTTATCATTTCTTCGTGTTTCTTTCCTCTTCGTGTTCTTGTTAACCGTCAAAAACACGAAGGGGTTCAGGCATGAACACATATGTACACCTGTCAACCTGGAGGGTGGGAAAAATCATAGCCCTTCACCTACCAGGCAGAGGCACCCAGGCAGAATCGAACCCCAGATGTTCCGATTGGAAGTCTGGCATCTTGTCCACTCGGCTGCCGCACCCATTATTTTGACATATGTGTGTACATTTCATTTACCCTCCTCAGTCAATCAGTTACTCATCCACCATTCTGTTGTTCATCTGCTTTGTCTTGTTTCCTGTCTTCTGTCTGTTCTACAATATTCCTTGGTCTGTCAGCACTTTTCTTCTGTGGACAGCTTGCTTGTTTTTGCCTGCTTCCACGCTGGTCTGTTTCAATCTTTCTAAACACGTTTTCTTAATCAGATTTCTTTCCAATTTTGTTGCGATTGGCAACAAGTGTTCCTGACTCTGCCTCTGTCTATGTTTCTGTCTGTCTCTGTGTCTCTGTCTCTGCTTCTGTATGTCTGTCTCTTTATTTCTTCTCTGTCCTCTTCATCTCTCTCTCTATCTCCCTCTATCTCTATCTATCTATCTATTTCGCTCTCTCTCCTCTCGTCTCTCTCTCTCTCACTATTATCTATCGCTCGCTTTCTCTCTTCTGTTTCTCTCTCTCTCTCTCTCTTACTCTTCTTTCTTTCTTCTTTCTTCCTTTCCTCCTCTGTCTCTGTCTCCTCTCTCATCTTCTCTCACTTTCTCTCCCTCTCTCTCTCTCCTCTCTGTTTCCTGTTCTCTCTCCTCCTGTCTTTTTTTCTCTCTGTGTCACTGTCTGTCTCTTTCTTCTTCTGCCTTTCTCTCTCTCTCTCTCTCTCTGTCCTTTCCGCTGTCTTTCTCTTTCTTCCTCTCTGTCTCGTCTGTCTGTCTGTCTCTCTTTCTTTCTTTCTACATCTCTCTCTCTCTGTCTCTCTCTCTCTCCTCTGTCTCTCTTCTCTCGTTCTCTCTTCTCTTCTCTCTCTCTCTCTCTCTCTCTCTCTCTCTCTCTCTCTCTCTCTCTCTCTCTCTCTCTCTCTCCTCTCTCTCTCTCTCAGAGAATGTTCTTGCTGTAGCTGCAGAAGGGGATCGATATTTTGGAAATGTAATAAGTGACCCACTTCATCACAGGCTTCTTTCACCATTATCACGTGTATTGCCTCCATCAGTGCACAATTTCAGGGCCTGGCTTCCTCAATACACCTATGCTGCATGCCACGTATGCGCGTGCCAGGGAGTAATGACGTACGCTCACGCGTATGTTGCTCGCCTGAGTGCTCCCGCGGGGAATGATTATGTATGTATGTGTGTGCTTGGTGGTTGTGTGTGTGTGTGCGTGCGTGTGTGTGTGTGTGAGAGAGAGAGAGAGATAGTGTTTGTGTGTTTGTGTGTGTGTGTGTGTGGTGTCGTGTGTGTGTGTGAGAGAGAGAGAGTGTGTGTGTGAGAGAGAGAGTGTGTGTGTGTGTTTGTGTGTGTGTGTGTGTCTACACGTGTACGAGTGCATATTGTCCTGCCTGTATGCTTTTCTGTGTGTGTGTGTGTAGTGTTGTGTGTGTTGTGTGTGTGTGTGGATAGTGTGTGTGTGTGTGTATGTGTGTGTGTGTGTGTGTGTGTGTGTGGTGTGTGTGTGTGGAGTGTGTGTGTGTGTGTGTGTGTTACACGTGTACGAATGCATATTGTCTCTGCCTGTTATTGCTTTTTTTTTTTCGTTTTTTGTCTGCTTTCTTCTCCTGTTCTTTTTTTTTTTCTTTAGTCATCTTTACTTCCCCCCTACTCCCCCTTCACACACGCTCAGGCACATACATACATGCATGCATGCGGACTCTAACGCATGGGCACACACGCATGCATTCACGCACTCATACATATACTTATACACCCATGCATTAACTTAATCCTCACACACACACACACACACCGCGCGCCGCACACACACACACACACACACACACACACACACACACACA
>CM060311.1:9372946-9390446 GCA_030674185.1 Monoplex corrugatus | reverse complement strand
GTAGGAGAATAGCTCTATATAAAAGTGATTTATTATTATTATTATTATTATTTATTATTATTATTATTATTATTATTGTTGTTGTTATTTTTTTTTTTTATTATATATTATTATTATTATTAACATTTTTCAACACAAATGGACAACCAGTCAGCAGAACGCTTTAATGCCAAGTATTGTTCCATCGCAAATCGTTTCCAGTTGTCACCATACTCTAAAGCCGACTCACTTATCGCAAATATTTTCTGTTGATCAAGATTATTTTAAACCAGGGATAGGGTTGCCAATAATTTCCCGATATGAAACAACTGGTTTGACAGAGGCAGACACAAGCACACATACGATTCATTCTTGACGATTCAATAGCCTGGGGATGAACGAGCCATGTTTTTCTCACATTGAAACGATTACCTCTGTCTGGTGTGGTGGTAATCTCTCCACAATCGGGTGTCTAACATGGCATCCTGTATTTGAAAATTGGGCCTGTTGTTCTGTGTGTGTTGGGTTGGATTGTTGTGTTTGTCAGGAGTTGTTTTTCTGGGTCATCATGTCCGTAGACATGTTTTGGTCGTGTTGGTTGTTGTCTGCATTATTTTGTGATATTGTTTTGAAGATGATGTCGGTGGTCTGGACGATATTTTGATGTTGTGTTGTCTGCTGACGTTGTACGGGGAGGGAGGGAGGGCAGCGGAACGATTTCCATGATGTTTATGACCATTATTATGACCTTGGTGTTTATGATCATCATCATTGTCATTATCAACTTGACCGTGACTAGAAGCCCCTAAGACTGAGCCAGTGAAGGACTGCACAGCCCAAAGCACCTAGTGCCTACTTTCTCAAAGACTACACAGCCCAAAGCACCTAGTGCCTACTTTCTCAAAGACTACACAGCCCAAAGCACCTAGTGCCTATTTTTTCAAAGACTACACAGCCCAAAGCACCTAGTGCCTACTTTCTGAAAGACTACACAGCCCAAAGCACCTAGTGCCTACTTTCTCAAAGACTACACAGCCCAAAGCACCTAGTGCCTACTTTCTCAAAGAACCAAGTTTATCCCAGACGGATTCATCACATTGGGACAGTTCCATGTGCGCTCCACCTGAATCTGCTGGCAATTATCTGGCAGACTTTCTAAGCCAGCACAGAACTCTATGCACTGACAAGGTCTTGGATTAGGGAGGGGGTAGACAGACTTGTGTAACTCTAAACTGGTACCACCAGAATGATGGAAACATTAAGATGGCAGCGAACAGGCTAGTCTTGATTGTTGCAGGCTGGGATTGAACACAAAATGTCAGATCTCGAATCCAAAGCTGTATTTAAAAAAAAATCTTTTAAATCCAGCTGGGTACAAAAACACAGGAATTCTCCACAGAAATACGGGAAGAAGACTGGAGGTGCCCGTGCACTATGTAGAACACAGTACAGATGTGACCAATATCTGAACGTCTTTCATTTGCAGTCTACGTGGTCAGGCTACACTGGTGATGAATGTGGCCGTTGTTTTTCTCCGGTTCCAGCCGGTTGCCATGGAGCTTGGTGGTCAAGAGAATTTGTAGTCGGCCATGTCTGTCAGTTTACTTGATAACAGCGACATGGCAATTTACCAAAAGCACTAAATGATGAAAGTGGGGGAGGGGGCGTTTTCACATATCGGCTGTTAGATATGTAGCTATCCAGGCGGAACAAACTAGCGTGCTAATAGGTCTGGAACCACGTTATTTCCGTTCCTGATGATTTAAGGGTCTTCTGACCCAGTCTGATTCTCTGTGGCGCGTTCTGGTGGCAGCAAAAGATTTACTGTCGGGGTCAGTGAGATGTATTAGTAGAATTTAGATATCTTTGTAGAATATGTCAGCTCACTGCCATCATTACTGTTTTAATGATTGTGGACTGACGCTTTCTCGTGTTGATGACGACAGGGCTGTAAAACTCTTTTTCTTCACATTTGTGATCTATGACATCAAACGCCCAGAGTGGGAGTCGTTTTCATTGGACGCGTGGTCATGTTTGCACCGTAGATGCAAAATGTGGTCATTTTCCGTAAAAGGTCTGAAGCGTCTGAGTTTACGTTCATGCATAAACAACTGCATAAGTATAGACACGCAAACACTCATCAGTTTTCACACCACACACACACACACACACACACACACACACAACACACACACACACACACACACACACACAACACACACACACACACACACACCACACACAACACACACACACACAACACAACACACATAAACACACCACACACACACACACACACATAAACACACACACACACACACACACACAACAACACCACACACACACACACACACACACACACACACACACACACACACACTCACACACACACACACTCACACACCACACACTCACACACATCACACACACACACTCACACACTCACACACACACACATCACACACACCACAACCACACACACACACACACACACCACACTCACACACACACACACACACACACACACACGCCACACACACATACACACACACACACACACACACACACACACACACACACACACACACACACACACACACACGGGCAATTCATTATTTCTTCAGAAGCAGTGAAAATGCAAATATTCAGTATACACCTCGTTGCTGGACAAACCCGGAGACATCATTACTTTCTGGACGTTCACATTCGTCTTCTGGTAAGCCGTGAATGTCAGTCTGTATTCTACACACACTGTCACTGCTACTATCCTGCATACACACGAACATTTAGAACTGAAAATTCGTCACAGACCGGTGATACACATTCCATAAAACCAGTGTTTGTTTTTCATCATGTGAAATGTGATATTCATGGAGAGATGCTAACACTGATTTTGTTTCACCTGAGAGAGAAATGATAGGGGCAGTGACGGGGGAGGGGGGGGGAAGGGGGAGGGGGGAGGTTGAGAAGCAGACAGACACAATTCCTGAGTATTATGGAATGATGACTCATGGCTGTGACAAATGCATGTAACATGGTGCCAGTCTGGACACGAAAACTCAATCAAACAGCAGTCTGGCCACTGCACAATGTGTACAATAAGCTGGCTGCCTGCTTCTGCTGCAAGGGATTCCCTGACAACATGCCATTGGTGAAATCGATGTCATCCAGGAACAGGCATTGATGATCCAACCAATCACAACACTGGATACACAGAACATTGATGATCCAACCAATCACAACACTGGATACACAGAACATTGATGGTCCAACCAATCACAACACTGGATACACAGAACATTGATGGTCCAACCAATCAGAACACTGGATACACAGAACATTGATGGTCCAACCAATCACAACACTGGATACACAGAACATTGATGGTCCAACCAATCAGGACACTGGATACAAAGAATATTGATGGTCCAACCAATCAGAACACTGGATACAAAGGACAGTGATGGTCAAACCAATCAGAACACTGGATACAAAGAACATTGATGGTCAAACCAATCAGAACACTGGATACAAAGAACAATCACACCCATCCAATCAGAACACTGGATACAAAGAACATTCACACCAACCAATCAGAACACTGGATACAAAGAACATTCACACAAACCAATCAGAACACTGGATACAAAGAACAATCACACCCATCCAATCAGTACACTGCATACAAAGAACAATCACACCCATCCAATCAGAACACTGGATACAAAGACATTCACACCAACCAATCAGAAAACTGCATACAAAGAACAATCACACCCATCCAATCAGAACACTGGATACAAAGACAATCACACCAACCAATCAGAAACTGGATACAAAACATTCACACCAACCAATCAGAACACTGGATACAAAGAACATTCACACCAACCAATCAGAACACTGGATACAAAGACATTCACACAAACCAATCAGAACACTGGATACAAAGACATTCACACAAACCAATCAGAACACTGGATACAAAGAACAATCACACCCAACCAATCAGAACACTGGATACAAAGAACATCACACCCAACCAATCAGAACACTGGATACAAAGAACATTCACACCAACCAATCAGAACACTTGATACAAAGACATTCACACAAACCAATCAGAACACTGGATACAAAGAACATTCACACCAACCAATCAGAACACTGGATACAAAGAACATTCACACAAACCAATCAGAACACTTGATACAAAGACATTCACACCAACCAATCAGAAACTTGATACAAAGACATTCACACAAACCAATCAGAACACTTGATACAAAGACATTCACACCAACCAATCAGAACACTTGATACAAAGACATTCCACACAACCAATCAGAACACTTGATACAAAGACATTCACACAAACCAATCAGAACACTGGATACAAAGAACAATCACACCCAACCAATCACAACACTGGATACAAAGAACATTCACACCCAACCAATCAGAACACTGGATACAAAGAACATTCACACCAACCAATCAGAACACTTGATACAAAGACATTCACATCAACCAATCAGAACACTGGATACAAAGAACATTCACACCCATCCAATCAGAACACTGGATACAAAGAACATTCACACAACCAATCAGAACACTGGATACAAAGAACAATTCACACCAACCAATCAGAACACTGGATACAAAGAACATCACACCAACCATCAGAACACTGGATACAAAGAACAATTCACACCAACAATCAGAACACTGGATACAAAGAACAATCACACCAACCAATCAGAAACACTAACATAACTGACAACGCAGACAATAGACCATCAGAAGAGGACGGTGGACAATGGGGAATAAAATGGCGATCATGACGGGACAATGGAAATGGACGGATGAAATACCGATCACAACATGCGATCTGTCAGTCCACAGAGTCCTACGTGATATGCTAAATATTAGTGATACATGGCTGCTGCGTGTAATAGTTTTTTGAGCGCCCACATGGTTTTCCTGACAATGTGTTGGTGACGGGGATGAGGTAAGAGTGAAGGAACAATAACCAGGACAGAGAAAGAGAGAGAGACAGACAGACACACACACACACACACACACACAGACAAACAGACCATCATAAATCATTCAGGGTTCTAAGACAAACCAAATGGTTTAACATATCGCAAGAGATTTTAAATCCGAAAGCCGTGACAGCATTGCAAATTATTTCATTAATCAGAATGGCAATTCAATTGTCACAAACAATTCTTTTCCTGACCAAGAAATGAATAGTTAGTTGCAGATTTATTGCTGAATATGTGATACAAAGTGTGATTAAGGAGGAGAGAGATGTCTGATTATTTGTGGGTGTTTCAATACCCAGGGGACGAACGAGCGATGTGGCTTTGATAGTGAAATGATTGTATCCAAGCCTGTGTCTGTGCGGTGGTCATCTTCAGCTCAGTACATTTACATGTAGCACAGCGTCCTGTATGTGAGTGATGAGCCTGTTGTTCTGTGTGTGTGTGTGTGTTGTGTGTGTGTGTGTGTGTGTGTGTGTGTGTGTGTGTGTGTGTGTTGTTTGTGGTGTGTCTCTTGTAGTGTGTGTTTGTGTGTGTGTGCGTGTGTTTGTGTGTGCGTGCGTGTGTGTGTGTGTGTGTGTGTGTTGTTTGTGGTGTGTCTCTTGTAGTGTGTGTGTGTGTGTGTGCGCGCGCGGGCGTGTGTTTGTGTATGTGTGTGTGTTAATGTGTGTTTGTTTGTGAGCGATGAACCTGTTGTTTGTATATATATATATATATATGTGTGTGTGTGTGTGTGTGTGGTGTGTGTGTGTGTGTGTGTGTGTATGTGTGTGTGTGTGTTTGTGTGTTGTTTGTGGAGTGTCTCTTGTAGTGTGTGTGTGTATGCGCGCGCGCGCGCGCACGCGTGTGTGTATGTATGTGTGTGTTTGTTTGTGTATGTTTGTGTGTGAGAGAGAGAGAGTGTTTTGTGTGGTTGGGTATGTGTGTGTTAACGTGTATGTACGTGTGTTTTTTGTGTGTATGTTTGTGTGTGTGTGAGAGAGGGAGAGAGAGAGTGTGTGTGTGTGTTTGCGTGTTTGTGAATGTGTGTGTGTGCGTGTGAGTGTGTGTGTGTGTGCGTGTTTGTGAATGCGTGTATTTGTGAATGTGTGTGTATGTGTATGTGTCTGCATGTGTGTTTGTTGTATGTGTGTTGTGTGTGTGTGTGTGTGTGTGTGTGTGTGTGTGTGTGTGTGTGTGTGTGTGTGTGTATGTGTGTGCCCGCGTGTATGTGTGTGTATGTGTATCTATTGTGTATGTGTGTGTGTTTATGTGTGTACGTCTTTGAGTATGTGTTTGTTATATTGTACGTGTTTGTACATGTGTGTATGTATGTGTATGCGTTTCTGTGTTCGTATATGCGTGTGCGTGCATGTGTTTTTGTATGTGTATATGTGTGTATGTTTGTGTTTGTATGTGTGTGGATGTTGTGTTGGGGGAAGGTTTTGCAAGCGTCATCGTCTCGATCATGGCCATGAAGGAATTTTGTGGGATTGCTCGATATTCTCTCAGTTTAGTGGTCGTATTGTAACGGCTGAGGCAGCCGAGATGTGGTTTCTCAGAAGAATGTTGACAGTTCCATGGACGGCAAGGAAAGCGGGCGGGGACAGTCTTGTGGAAGCAGACACAGGTGGATCACTCGTAGGGAAGATTGGGAAAAGACAGGCAACATTTGTGGGCCATTTTGTGAGGAGGGGGGGGATTTGGAGCACTTGGTCGCGGCGGGAGGGCTGGAGGGAGGGAGGACACCAGGTGGACCCAGGGGTAGAATGCTGGACGGACTTGCGGGGTGGCTGGGGATGAGGAGGGGGGGTGCTAGGGGCAACGAGAGATAGAGATGGTTGGAAGTCCATGGTCGCCAACGCCATGCGGCAGGGCACCAGATGATGATGATGATGATGATTGTAACATTTGTCAGATGGTCTGGACTGGCTGTCTTCCTGTATTGATCGATTAGGCGCGTGTGTTGTAAGGGGCGGAGGTATTCCAACTCTTAAAGAAGAATCATCTAACAGTGTAACGTCATAACTACATCATGCCATCGGATTGCCTCACATGACATCGTCGTGTCACTATCACATGTCATCATCGTTGTCATATTCACGCATCATCATTGTCACTGTCATCACTGTCATCATCATTGTCACTATCACACTGTCATCATCTGTCACTGTCATCATCATTGTCACTATCATACTGTCATCATCATGTCACTTTGTCATCGTCATTGTCACTATCAATCACTTCATCATCATGTCACTATCATCACTGTCATCATCATGTCACTATCATCACTGTCATCATCATGTCACTATCATCACTGTCATCATCATCGTCACTATCATCACTGTCATCATCATGTCACTATCATCACTGTCATCATCATCGTCACTATCATCACTGTCATCATCATGTCACATCATCATGTCATCATCATGTCACTATCATCACTGTCATCATCATCGTCACTATCATCACTATCATTCAAGGTCACTATCATCACTGTCATCACATGTCACTATCATCACTGTCATCATCATTGTCATATACACACATCATCAGTGTCACTATCACCACTCATCAGGTCTACAGAACTGGTCATCTCACGTTAAGGCCATGAATACTTCTTCATACACACGTAAAAAGGGAAATCTGCAAGAACAGTCTTTTATAGATAACACAGACTGTGTTTTATTGTAGTGTAAAGGATGTGACTGTTTTTTTATTGTAGTGTAAAGGAGTGTGATGTTTTTGATTGTAGTGTAAAGGAGTGTGACTGTATTCTATTGTAGTGTAAAGGAGTGTGACTGTTTTTTTTATTGTAGTGTAAAGGAGTGTGACTGTTTTTATCGTAGTGTAAAGGAGTGTGACTGTTTTTATATTGTAGTGTAAAGGAATGTGACTGTTTTTATTGTAGTGTAAAGGAGTGTGACTGTTTTTTATGTAGTGTAAAGGAGTGTGACTGTTTTTTATTGTAATGTAAAGGAGTGTGACTGTTTTTTATTGTAGTGTAAAGGAGTGTGACTGTTTTTTATTGTAGTGTAAAGGAGTGTGACTTTTTTATTGTAGTGTAAAGGAGTGTTTTTTTATTGTAGTGTAAAGGAGTGTGACTGCTTTTTATTGTAGTGTAAAGGAGTGTGACTGGTTTTTTTATTGTATGTAAAGGATGTGACTGTTTTTTTTACTGTAGTGTAAAGGAGTGTAACTTTTTTATTGTAGTGTAAAGGAGTGTGACTGTTTTTTATTGTAGTGTAAAGGAGTGTGACCATCATTTAAACGAGGATGAGGGGAATAATATCACACATCGGCGATTTAGCCTCTTGCCCTCGAAGGAACGGTGAATGTGCCAATGTGTCTTTACTACACTATCTGTCTGCTTGATGGTTTAAGGGTCTCCTGACCCAGTCTGGGTCTCTGTGGTGTCTTCTGGCTGCAGCAGACTGCTCTCTGGGTCAGTGGGATGGTGCGGGGGGCAAGTGTCAAGCTCACTGCAATAATTTGTCTTTTAATGATGATGGAGTGATGGTTCTGTGTGACCAAATTCTGAGGTGAGAACAGACACATAAAACGAAGTCCTTCCGATGTTTTCCTCCTCTAAATGTTGTGTGTTTATGTTTTGTCGTCCTTTGTGTACGTCTGACAAAGGCCAGTTGGCTGAAAATGTAGTGCCTGTGTTGTTTTGTTGTTTGAAATATGTGTCTGGTTTTTATCTCTCCCTCCCTCTGTCCGTCCTTCCACTCCCCCTCTCTCTGTCTTTCTCTCTCCTACTCTCACTCTCTCTCTCTCCCTCCCTCCCTCTCTCTCTCTCTCTCTCTCTCCTCTCTCTCTCTGAATCTGCACAAAATCCTATGCACCGGCAAAGCAATGAAATGGTGAGGGGAGGTGGGAGAAGTGACCCATGAAACACTAAGCTGACACCCAGAATGATGGAACATTAAGATGGGCAGCGAAACAGGGCCAGTGGTACCTATGAACATGTAAGTTGACATCACCAGAATATGAAACATTAATGATGCATGAACAGCAGGCCTATGAAACAGTAACAACCACACCAGAATGATGGACACATTTAAGATGGCAGTGAACAGGCCCAGTGGACCCTTAAACACTAAGCTGTCACCACCAGTAAGATGGAAACATGAAGATCGCACCAACAGCCAGTGGACCTATGAAACACTAGACTGAACATCGCCAGTAATAATGAATCATAAGATGGCACGAACAGGTCAGTTCTTTTATAGGGAGTATGCCTTTTTTTTTGTGTGTTTCTTTTGTTTCGTTTGTAATTTGTAACTTGCAACTGAATGACTGATTTTCAGTCTGATCCAACGCCTACATAAAGAACCAACACCCACTAAAATGTGCTCTTTGAGGTTGAACCCAACCCTTGCAATACAGTCAATGGTGCATAACAGCTGAGACTAAAGACAACATGTAAATTTGACACATACACTGTAATGTCACAGAAACAGCAGACTGAACATCAGACCTTTACCTCAGTTTTATTACATAACCGTTACACCGACACAAGCTGTTAGAGGAGTACATCAGCACTTCTGTCCTTCTTCTCTCGTATAAAACGAAATATACAACGAACTTCCAGACTCTAAAACTAAAATGTATACACTTTCTCAACGTTATTAATGAGCAAATTCAACAGCGCACCAAAACAGATATTGAATGAACTACGAAATCAATCAAGCTCTGCCAACTGAAGGTCAGCAGCTCAGATTAACTCAGTTATAAAACCAAAAAAAAACACAAAAATATGAACGCGTTTATACAAAAACAATATTAATACGCGTCATATCTTCTTTCGTGTTTTTTTTTCCTGGTTCCTGTTTGCTTGAACGCGGGCAGTCAAACTTGTTTTAGATTTCAGTTAATAGAGTTTTAGTTCATTTTCAGTCGATATCGTTTTAAACTCCTATTAAAAGTGATTTTCTTAAGGATAAAGATTATATAAAAACAAGTTAGTACTTATTGTCAAATACGAGAAAAAGAATTTGATTTAGAAAGACAGAGGTATGAATAACTGTGGCTGATGCAATAGCCCAGGGAAGGAATAGGAATGGAGCCATTTGTGTGGAGTGGTGGCTAATCACATTAGCACGCCTGTCTGCCTGGTGAAATTTCACATATTTCTGTCTCTAGCATGTCCTGTGTCTGTCTGCTGTATGTATGTCTGTGTCTGCTGTATTGTCTTTCTGTCTTGTCTTTGTCTCTGTCCTGTCTGTCTGTCTCTCTCTCTTCTCTTCTCTCTGTCTCTTCTCTTCCTCCTCCTGACATCCTCTCTCTCTCTCTCTCCCTCCCTCTCTCTCTCTCTCATTCCACTTCATCCTCCTCATCTCTCTCCTCTCTCTCTCTCTCCCTCTCTTCTCTCTCTCATCTCACTTCTATTCTCTCTCTCTCTCCCTCCCTCTCTTTCCCTCTCTCTTCTCTACTGTCCTTCTTTCTCTCTCTCTCCTCCCTCTCTTCTCTCTCATCTTCCTTCTCTCTCTCTCTCTCTCTCTCCTCTCTCTTCTCTCTCTCTCTCCTCTCCTCTCTCTCTCTTTCTCTCTCTCTCTCTTCTTTCTCTCTCTCTCTTTCTCTCTCCCTCTTCTCCTCTCTCTCTCTCTCTCTCTCTCTCTCTCTCTCTCTCTCTCTCGCTCTGTCTTCGGACCTTTGATATAGGAATCGATTTTTGGGGTCGTTGTGACCTTGGACACGTTTTGCTTGCGCTGTTTGTTGTTTTGTAGATTGAATGATAATGGCTTGATGGTGATGTTGGTCGTCTGGACAGGCCGTCTTGTTTGATGATTTTTTAGGAATTGTGGTGAAGTGGTTTCTCGTTTGTCTTATAAAGAAAATAATCATCATTGTATCCTTGATCATCGTCATCGTTATCATCGTCATCTCTTTCATCATCATCTTTGTCATCGTCAATGTACATTTGACCGATGGCCGGGTAAAAAACTGAGTCACTCGAGCACAGGATGACCAGGAATCCTACTTGACAGACAACGAAAGGATTCTCCCAAGAGGTACAGAAAGTCTTCAAGCGATACCCCAACAATATGCAGGGTAAGAATGTGACCTATAGGAGAGATGAGACAGACTGAATCACTGTCTGCCACTTAAACCTCCGGCTCTGAGTGGAATAATTATTGTGCCAATGACTCTGGTACCAGACTGCCTGGGGGCTTTGTGATTTAAGGATCCTCTCACGCAGTCATCGTGACAAGGGGATAGAGATGATTGGGCGCATCGTCTGAAGAATACGGGATTGCTCCACTTGGACTGCACTTCAGTGGACACCAGAAGGGAGACACAAGAGACGAAGACTCAGGAACGCCTAAATAAAGAACTGAAGACATTGAATCACAGTTGGTAGTGCCATACACAGGCTGACCCAGAACAGACAGGAATGGAGGATCTTTGCTAAGATTGAGAGTGATTCAGAGAGTGAGAGTGAGAGAGAGAAAGAGAGGGAGGGAGAGAGCGAGGGAGAGAGAGAGTGTGTGTGTGGATGTGTGTGTAAGAGAGAGAGAGAAGGAGAGAGACAGACAGACACACAGACAGACACACAGACAGACACACAGACAGAGAGACAAACAGACAGACACAGATCTCTATTGTTTCCCTACGTGGCAATGCCATAATGTACAGTCATCATCATCATCATCATCGTCATCATAATCATCATCATCATCATCATCATCATCATCATCATCATCATGTGCCCTGCCACATAGCGTGGGCGATCATGGCCCTCCATACAAATATATCCCTCTTCGCTGCAAATACATCTCCCACCCTCTCTGTCCTCAGGCACCCTGCAAGTCCGTCCAGTATTTTCTCCCTGGGTCTAGCTGATGCCCTTTTCCCCTCCAGCTTTACTGTTGTGAACGGGTGCTCTAATTTCTCTTTTAAAATTCCTATAAATGTTGCTTGTCTTTTTCTAATCGTTTTTTCATTTCCCAGTATCCACGTTATGTTCTGATGGTCCGTTAGTTTTGCGGTGCATAAGCCAATCAGTCTACTACATTTATGCTGTGATCTGGTTGTGGCAAAGTATGTTTGGATCAGTGAGATGGGTCAGCTTATTGCAGAAACATCTTCTGCCGTAAAACGACGCTCCGTCGTCCCTAAACACTTTGGTCAGAGCAAGGACGTACAGCTGATTTCTCCCATTTCATCTCAGTGCTGCAAATCCACAGTACTTGTGGAAGCCAGATTTGTGAAATGGATGATAGCTTGCTCTGTGGATACAAGTATGGTCAGTTAAAGTTTGCTCTGTGGATACAAGTATGGTCAGTTAAAGTTTGCTGTGTGGATACAAGTATAGTCAGTTAAAGTTTGCTGTGTGGATACAAGTATGGTCAGTTAATGTTTGCTCTGTGGATACAAGTATGGTCAGTTAATGTTTGCTCTGTGGATACAAGTATGGTCAGTTAAAGTTTGCTGTGTGGATACAAGTATAGTCAGTTAAAGTTTGCTGTGTGGATACAAGTATGGTCAGTTAAAGTTTGCTCTGTGGATACAAGTATGGTCAGTTAAAGTTTGCTCTGTGGATACAAGTATGGTCAGTTAAAGTTTGCTGTGTGGATACAAGTATGGTCAGTTAAAGTTTGCTATGTGGATACAAATATGGTCAGTTAAAGATTGCTCTGTGGATATAAAATATGGTCAGTTAAAGTTTGCTCTGTGGATACAAGTATGGTCAGTTAAAGTTTGCTACGTGGATACGAAATAGGTCAATTAAAGTTTATGTGGATATACGCTCGTAACATATGGTCAGTTAAAGATTGCTCTGTGGATACAAAATATGTCAATTAAAGTGTTTTATGTGGATATACGCTTGTAACATATGGTCAGTTAAAGTTACAAAAACCGTACGATGTGTGAACTATCACCATTAACACGATCCTTCCATGGACCTGACGAAATGGTGAACGTGTGGCATCAGGAGCCGGTAGGTGACTGTGCACCACCAAAACTAAAAATTACACAACAGAAAGAAGAAAACTCAACAACGAACAGAAGGAAACAAAGCTGGGTAGACTGGAAGGAGGAGGCAGCTTGATACGTTAAAGCTTCACAGGTATGATTCACACACGTGCAAAACTCACGCAGACAGATTGGAAGGCGAGTGATTTACCTCTGCGCCAAGCAGACCTCTTCAACAGTGTTTCAGTAAAAAGAACTGGAGATGAGCAAAGTCCCCCAGCAGAGACAAGAGCTGTAATTTCCCTCTTCCTGAATCGTGATGCGCTATCTTATGTAAACGTGTGATTACTGGGTAGAATTCAATTGATTGGAGCTTAACGCCGTGTCTGTAATAGAGGTGACCTTTTGGGAAACTGGAATTACAAGCATTCAAAAAGATAATGGAAGGAAGAAAAAGGAAAGGAGAGTAAAAAGAAAGGAAAGAAACATGATAAGGGAAAAGAAAATGCTCAAGCCATACTAACAAATTCCCTTTTATGCAAAAAGTATCACAGAAAATCCAAATTTTGTATTTCTCAACGTTACCACGAAACACCCTTCAGATGAAATCAGAATTAACGCGAAGTGAAAAACGATGTTATACTATCACAACAGTGAAAACACAATGTAGATGATTGTCAGATAGTTCCTGTGAAAGAGCTGTTTACACCCTTCCTTTACAAAATGATGATTTTTACACACACTGTCTTGTGGTCTGTGTGATGCTGACGTTGATGCTATGACTTCCACAACTGATGCTTTCACGACTCCAGAACGTTCTACACTTCTTGACCTAAACCGTAGAAACAGTCATCCACAAACAGCTGACAAAATATTCACATATATTTCTGTCTGTCTCTGTCTTTGTCTCTGTCTGTCTGTCTCTGTCTGACTATCTGTCTCTCTCTCTCTCTCAGTCTGTCTGTCTATCTCACTCTCTCTCTGTCTCTGTCTGTCTGTCTGCCTGTTATCTCTCTGTCTCTCTCTCTCTCTCCCTGTCTGTCTGTCCTCTCCCTCTCTGTCTGTCTGCTCCCTCTCTGTCTTCTGTCTCTCTCTCCCTCCCTCCCTCTCTCTCTCTCTCTCTGTATGTATGTGTGTTTGTGTGTGTGTCTGTGTGTTTCTTCTGTGTGAGTGTGTGTGCGTGCATCCATCGTCAAAGTAGCCATCAGTGGACGAGACGCCAGACTTCCAATGGAAAGGTGTGTGTGTGGTGGGTAAAAGATGGACATTTCCCATCTGCCTAGTGTTCAAACCCGCTCTGTGTGTGTACGCACACAGAACATCAAACGTGCATGTTAAAATCCTTGTATATCACGCCGATGTCTGGTGGCTCATGGAAATAGGGAAATACCAAACATGCAAGCCGTCAAAGAAAAGAAAAAAGAAAGAAAAAGAAGACAGAAAGAAAAAAGGAAAGAAAGAAAGAAAGAAAGAAAGAAGAAGAAAGAAAGAAAGAAGGAAAGAAAGAAAGAAAGGGAAAGAAAGAAAGAAAGAAAAGAAAGAAAGAAAAAAAGAAAGAAAGAAAGAAAGAAAAAGAAAAGAAAGAAAGAAAGAAAAAAGAAAGAAAAAGAAAAGAAACAGAAAGAAAGAAAGAAAGAAAGAAAGAAAGAAAGAAAAAGAAAGAAAGAAAGAAAGAAAGAAAAGAAAGAAAGAAAGAAAGAAAGAAAGAAAGAAAGAAAGAAAGAAAGAAAGAAAGAAAGAAAGAAAAAGAAAGAAAGAAAGAAAGGAAAAAAAAAGAAGAAGAAAAAAATTCAGTAATGCATATGCATATTATATTCAAGCTTCACTCTCGTGACGTAGACGTAAACATGTTGTGCTAACACAAGATGCCTGTTGTTGTTGTTTTTCTCCATGAAATAAAATGAATAAAACTTGACGGGAAGAAAACCAATAACTACTCATTGACGTTTTTTTGCCCTCGTCCATCCAGACGTTATGGCAGACATCTTGGTTTCTGCCGCCGCAGTGTCGTCTCCATATCAAAGTCGCTGCTCATGTGGGCTTGGTTTTCCCTTTGTTCTTCTGCACTGGTACATACAGGGATTTGATTTTATTTATTTTATTTTATTTTATTTTATTCTTTTATTTTATTTTCTATTCTTTTTTTTTTTTTTTTTTTTCTTTCTGTTCTGTTCTTTCTGTTCTGTTCTGTTCTGTTCTGTTCTTTTCTGTCTTTCTGTTCTGTTCTGTTCTGCTCTGTTGTGTTCTGTTCTGTTCTGTTCTGTCTGTTCTGTCTGTTCTTTTTCTGTTCTGTTCTGTTCTGCTCTGTTCTGTTCTTTTCTGTTCTTTCTGTTCTGTTCTTTTCTGTTCTGTCTGTTCTTTTCTTTCTCTTCTGTTCTGTTCTGCTCTGTTCTGCTCTGTTCTGTTCTGTTCTGTTCTTTCTGTTCTTTTCTGTTCTGCTCTGTTCTGCTCTGTTTTCTGTTCTGCTCTGTTCTGTTCTGTTCTGTTCTGTTCTTTTCTGTCTTTTTCTGTTCTGTCTGTTCTGTTCTGTTCTGTTCTGTTCTGTTCTTTTCTGTTCTGTTCTGTTCTGTTCTGCTCTTTTGTTCTGTTCTGTTCTGTTCTGCTCTGTTCTGTTCTGTTCTGTTCTGTTCTGTTGTTTTTCTGTTGTTTGTTTGCTTTTTGCTTGTTCTGTTCTGTTTTCTTTCTGCTTGTTCTTTGTTCTTTTGTTTTGTTTTTTGAAGTCAAGAGAACTGTTTTCATTTCTGCTCTGTTTTGTTGTTTTTTGTTTGTTTGTTTGATTGTTTTTTTTGTTGTTGTTTTGATGGCTTTGTTTTTCGTTTGTTTCTTTCTTGGTTTGTTGCTTTTTGTAAGTCAAGAGAACTGTTTTCATTTGCTCGCTCTGTTTTTGAGACTTTTAGTGTCTTTGAGGCGTTTTTAGTTAATTAAGGAAAACTGTGGATTTTTTTTACTGTACTTGTTTTGTTTGTTTGTCTTTGTGTTGCTTCTTGACTTGTTTGTTTTGTGCTGTTCGTGTGTCTTGTTTTGTGGTGTTGCTGTGGCTGTGTTTTTTGTGTTGCTTTTGACTTGTTTGTTTTGTGGTGTTCGTGTGTCTTGTTTTGTGGTGTTTCTGTGCTGTGTTTTCTTTGGTGCTCTTCAGATTGTAGCTCCTAAACAAGAGATTACCTTGCATTTTAAATGACTCTTTTTTTTTTTCGCTCTCCTCCCTCTCTGTCTCTCTTCTTTCTCTCTGCTCTCCCTCCCTCTCTGTCTCTCTTCTTTCTCCTCATCGATTCCTCGCCTCTCTGTCTCTCTTCTTTCTCTCTCGTCTCCCTCCCTCACTGTCTCTCTTCTTTCTCTCTCGCTCTCCCTCCCTCCCATCTCTCTCTCTCTCTTTTTTCTCTCTTCCTCCTTTCCTACCTCCTCCTTGTCTCTGTCTTGTCTGTCTGTCTCTCTCTCTCTCTCTCTCTTTCTTTCTCCTCTCTCTGTCTCTCTCTGTCTCTCTCTTTGTCTCTCCCTCCCTCCCTGTCTCTGTGTCTCTGTCTGTCTCTGTTATTCTCCTCTCTCTCTCTCTCTCTCTCTCTCGTCTCTCTCTGTGTCTCTCTCTCTGTTGTTTTATGCTCCTTGCCACAAGGACAAAAATGTCAATGGCAATAAACCATTTTCAGTTCAGTTCAGTTCTGTCTGTCTTTCTGTCTTTTTTTCCCCTTCTCTTTCGCTCTCTTTCTCTCTCCCTCTCTGTCTCTCCCTCCTCTGTCTCTCCCTCCTCTCCCTCTCTCTCTCCCTTCTGTCTCTCTCCCCTTCTGTCTCTCTGTACTCGCTCTCTGTCTGTTCTCCTTGAAGTCTCTCAATCCCCGTCCTTTACTTTCATTGGCTTCTTACGTCAATGAATGCACCGGGTTCTGATGAGATTGGACAAACACTTTCCCACACGACCAGGGGGACACGTAGACAGACAGACATGTTGACACTCACACAACAAGAGACAGGGACGGACCAGTGTTAACCCTTTGACTCCCCACCCTATCCACCAACAGCAAAAACAACCCTATGACTCCCTAACTCTATCGACCAGCTTCCTTGCAGGAAGCTGGTGAATAGGATGAGAGAGTCAAATGGTTACGTGTTTGCTTTGCTGGCACGGTTGACAATACAGAATGCTGATGGACAGGTGTGTGAGTCAAAGGGTTAATACAGAAAGCGATATAGAGAGGAGAAAGAAAGGAGTAGAGAAATTGATGGGGGAGGGGGGAGAGGGGAGGTAGAGAGAGAGAGAGAGAGTTGCCCTACTGTATCGTGTCCTGGAGCCGTTATGTTTGCTCAATGTCTGGCACTTTGCGGGCGACATCTAACGTTAGACGAGGTGTGAGTTCCAGAGTTCTCAAGTCTTCTAGCCCTTTGACTCCCGCACCCTGTCCACCAGCATCCTGCATTATCAGCCACAGCCAGCAAAGCAAAACTGCACAACCACCTTTGATCCGCATTCCCCATCCTATACCCCAGCAGTGTTGCTGGCAGCTGGTGGATAGGATCAGGTTGTCAAAGGGTTAAGTTTTTGTAGTTGGTAGATAGGGTACGGGAGTCAA
>CM060311.1:9287946-9362946 GCA_030674185.1 Monoplex corrugatus | reverse complement strand
TGCTGCTACTACGTCTACTGCTACTGCTGCTACTTCTATTACTACTCTACTACTACTACTGCTCAGTACTGCTGCTACTGCTAGTACTGCTGCTACTGCTACTACTACTACTTCATCACTACTGCTACTCCGCTGCTGCTACTATTACTACTACTATACTACTGCTGCTGCTACTACTACTATTACTACTACTACTACTACTATGCTGCTGCTACTGCTATACTACTACTACTACTATGCTACTGCTACTATAACTACTACTACTACTGCTGCTGCTGCTGCTACTACTACTATTACTGCTGCTACTACTGCTGCTGCTACTGCTGCTGCTACTACTGCTGCTACTACTACTACTGCTGCTTCTGCTACTACTTTGCTGCTGCTACGACGACTACTAGTACTACTACTGCTGCTGCTGCTGTTGCTGCTACTCATAATAATACTGCTATTCGTATCGTATCGTATTGGCATCCGTCTGTCTCGGGAGACAATGGAGATTGCGCCTTGGAAGTCATTCTGCGGTGGAACTGCAGCGCCGGCTGTGGCTGTAGAGCCCGATCCTCGAACGGCAGGTCCTGTTGCAGTAGCTGCACGTGAAGATGGTGTCGTCCGAAGGCGCTGACCCTGCTCTCTGGCGTCTGCGTGCTCTTCTTACCTCCCACTGCTCCTCTCTCCTCTGCTCGGATGTCTTGATGGCCGAATTGATGGCAAGTTTCCAGCTGCTGCGGTCTGCTGCTACCATTTCGAAGCCTGCTGGTGCAATGCTACCCGCCTTGAGGTCCCGCTTGCACACATCTTTGTAGCGGAGTATGGGCCTTCCCGTGGGTCTGGAGCCAGTAGCAAGCTCGCTGTACAAAATGTCTTTGGGTATTCTGCCATCTTGCATGCGGGTAACATGGCCAAGCCAGCGCAAGCGTCTCTCTTTGTGAGCAGGGCAAACATGCTGAGAGTTCCTGCACGTGCTAGGACGTCCTTGCTGCTATTACTGTTATGCTATTATTACAACTTTATTGTCATTTTTGTTTAAAGCCAACCGACTGCGTAGTCATATCAGGCTATAACAGTTTCAATTCACACACTATACTTCAACAGAAAAAAAGGAAAAGACAGTTAATTTCACATATCAATGCATTCTTGCACATAATCTAAGGAGATGCCCCTGCTGTCTGTCCTGTCTGTCTGTCTGTCTGTCTGTCTGTCTCTGTCTGTCTGTCTGTCTGGTCTCTGCCTTTGTCTCTGTCTCTCTGTCTCTTTCTCTGTCTCTTTATCCCTCTCTGTCTGTCTGTATCCCCCCCCCTCTCTCTCTGTCTCTCTCCCCGTCTCTCTCTCTCTCTCTCTCTCTGTCTGTCTGTCTATTTCTTTCTGTAACTGTCCATGTCTGTCTGTCTGTCTTTCTTTCTTTCTCTCTCTCTCTCTCTCTCTTTTCTGTCTCTGTCTCTCCCTCTCTCCTCCCTCCCCCTCTCTGTCTGTCGGTCTGTCTGTCTCACTCTGTCTCTGTCTGTCTATGTCTCTGTCTCTGTATCTGTCTCTCTTCTCTTTGTCTCTCTCTGTCTCTCTCTCTCTCTCTCTCTCTCTGTCTCTCTCTCTGTCTCTCTCGTACCATCAGTCAACGTCAGACTGTTATAACGTCAGTCTCAAAGTGTACCCTTCACTGTTTCAAACACCGGCTGTAACCGTCCTTGCCACATTCCTGGTACCCACTTAAAAAAAGAACACGGAAAACTTAAAAAGAGAACACTCTTTTCCGTTATGAGATTTGTTATGATTTTTCACGAAATTGACAGTACATTTACCAGAAAGCATGCCATTTCGTCAAATATTAACTTATATTATCACATTATACTATCAAACTAAACACCATAACATTCAGAAATGTTTGCAGTTTCGACTGATGTATAACGTACAGCCTTTTTATTGATAGATTTTTATAGATCAAAATGGAACGATGTCGCTATTTGAGGATGTAAGGGAGGTAAGGCCAGGGCTTCCATTTCCTTTTTGTTGTTCCCTAGCTGTGGTGTAGTTTTCAAACCCTAACCACTCGCCGTGGTTTAGTGATTAGTTCAGTGGACTATCGACTGGAAGGTTGTGGGCTCGAATCCCTATTAGTCGCTTTCATCATCATCATCAGGTACCCTGCCGCATGGTGTTGGCGACCATGGACTTCCAACCATCTCTATCTCTCGCTGCCCCCAGCATCTCCCCCATCCTCCTCATCCCCAGCCACTCTGCAAGTCCGTCCAGCGTTCTCTCCCTGGGTCTACCTGGTGCTGTCTTTCCCTCCAGCTTTATTAGTCGCTTTATCATCACTATAGTCGCTGAATCATTGTGGGATTTCTCAACTCCAGCTGGCTCCTACTCACAGCTGGCGTGCTAAGGGCTCTCATTGGGAAGACTGGGACCACACAGTCGAGTCTCGTCCACTTCAGGAACGTGTCATTGAGGGTGTCGCTCAAATCTTATGACCAGCACCGCAGGTGTCTGTATCTCTCAGACCTGGTTGATACCGGGATATGTTATGATAGTAAGCATAAGAGTACAGCCCTGTCACTTAGTCTCGATCCTAGATGGAACTCCATAGCACCATAACTATGATCCTCATCGTCAATGCGTTATCAAAAAAAAAATTAAAAGAAAAGGAAAAAAAACTGTCAGCTTCTGAGGTCATTCAGGTGGCATAGAAAATGGTAACATTGTAAACGCAAAGGATATTCCCTGAGTGCGATGATCCTAAAATAAATAAACAAATATATAATAGTTAAATAAATAAGTAAGTAAATAAATAGTTTTGAAATTCTTCCTTCCCACACACGTAGAAGCGGGTATGCTTGTCCAGTCAATAATCTGTTTGGAGTTTCAACTCCTTGTCTTTGGAGTTTAGCCCGCCAGGGGAGGGGAACACAATATTTTCAGGCTTTTTTTAAAAGAATTTTTATCGCTAGTATTTCGATACTCTGTGAGTGGCAGAACTTAAAGTTTACCGAAGGAACAATCAGTTGATAAGCCGTGATCTCATATATTGAGTTCAATCTCAGTAAGCCTGACCTGTTTGTTGTCATACTGAATGCATCAGTGATTGTGGTGATGTCAGCTTTATTTTTTTCCCCCGTTGGGTTGCCGGGGGCTCTTTCAGTATAAATAGTATCCCCACCTTCTGGAAATTCTGTGCTAGAAATTTCCTCTTTTCTGTCACTCTTTGTTTCTGTCTTGTTGCTTTGCTTTCTGTCATTTCTACTTATTTTCTGCCTTAATGGTCCATTCACCTGTATTTTTTCGATAAAGTCTTACGTACTTTTTCTTCGGATTGATAATTGGGTACATGTATTAAGTGCATTTTTGGCTCTAAGGAGGTGAGATATGCGGAAGCAATTTTAGGTAATGTATGCCTGTTTTTACATATGTTTTGGTGTCCTTATGTTTGCTTATATTTGTATTCAGGTGTGTTTTTTAAAATCTCCCCTGTGCCATAAATTGGACGGAATGGTCCTATGCTGGGGGCATGTCCTTAAATTATGTGCGCGAATGCATTGATATGTGTACTTAATTTTTTCTTTTTTTTTTCCTGTTGAAGTTTTGTTTTGAAGCGGTTATGGCCCTGATATGGTCTGCGTGGTCGGCTGGGCTTTAAACAACAATAAAAGAAAGAAAAGCTTTATGTTTCACAGGTAGCCTACCCACCCCCACCTCTACGTTTCAGGACCTGGTCAGGGCATCGGGTTTTGTGCAGGACCAAGGAGTCTGCCAGATCATAACTGGCAGATTTGTGTGGAGCGCATATGGAATTTGTCCGAGTGCCTTGAATCTGTCTTGAACAGTCCTGGTTCCAACCAACTCTGATTGTGTCCCCCTTCCCTTTTCATTTCCGTCTTAAATGTTTTCCCTCCTGAATTATCAACCCCCAAGTCAATAATTATGTCCCTTGGTTAGTCTTAGTGTTGACATTACTTCTCTCTGTTCACTTGGACAGTCGCTTCCTTCCCCTTTCTAATTTATTTCTTTTGTCTTTTTCTTTCCTTTGATACTGAGACTTTGAAGGAACACACAGTCCGCAAATTGCAGACGTACTTGTAAGTAATCGTCGTAGTAAGGTACATAATTCGATGTCTCCTGTCGCTGTGTATACGCTTAAAATTAAGAAAAAATAATCGTCTGGATCAGTGAATGGGGTAGTAATATTGTTACGTATCCCTCGTATGTTTATACGCGTGTAAGTGTGACTCAACATTACAACCTTGTTTCATTGGACCAAAGGCCTATAAGATACTTGTGCATTTACATTTTCTTCACATCGACAGTTTCGGTTTCAGTTTCTCAAAATAGTGCTTTTGTTCTGGGGATGAATTGCATCTACACTGACGTCACTAATGCCATGCGACGGAGAAGATCCAAAATGTTCATGGCATAAGCCTTACGTCTGCATATAAACCCTATGGGTGCTAGCAAGGTCTTGTGGCCTCACCCGAGGATATGGGTTTTGTGTCTATCTTTTGAAGAAGTTTGTGATAGAAGCAACTTAAGCTATATAAAATATATATAGAGAGATAGATAGATAGATAGATAGATAGATAGATAGATAGATAGATATCCATGTCTCCACTTGTAGCGTTCCTTAAAAAATAAATTCCTTGGAAATGAACGAAAAAAAATCTGGCGCACCTCCATCCCCCTTTAATACGAATTGACTGCACCAACACCACACGCAGCCATAACCGTGAAACCCATCTCCGGACAAACTATTCAGCTCCCATCTGGTCACCGACACGATTTATCGCCACTGTCACCCACATTCCTTCAACCCATCCTTCATCTCTGTATCTTGCAAGCTGGTTATCAGTCAAGGAGACGGTCTGCTACTTGCTTATTGTTCGCTTCGTTCATGGTCTCTGTCTCTCTTGTCTTGCTGGCTTGTGCTATGCCATCTTCTATTACTGGTCTACATTCCTTATTGTTCACTTAGTTCATGGTCTCTGTCTCTCTGTCTTGCTGGCTTGTACTATGCGATCCTCTATTACTGGTCTGCACTCCTTATTGTTCACTTAGTTCATGGTCTCTGTCTCTCTGTCTTGCTGGCTTGTACTATGCGATCCTCTATTACTGGTCTACACTCCTTATTGTTCACTTAGTTCATGGTCTCTGTCTCTCTGTCTTACAGGCTTGTACTATGCGATCCTCTATTACTGGTCTACATTCCTTATTGTTCACTTAGTTCATGGTCTCTGTCTCTCTGTCTTACAGGCTTGTACTATGCGATCCTCTATTACTGGTCTACATTCCTTATTGTTCACTTAGTTCATGGTCTCTGTCTCTCTGTCTTGCTGGCTTGTACTATGCGATCCTCTATTACTGGTCTACATTCCTTATTGTTCGCTTCGTCATGGTCTCCTTCTCTATATCTTGCAGGCTTGTTATTAGCAGTCTGTACACCGTCTGACCGTCTGCGCTGCTTATTGTTCCTTCGCTCATGGTCTTATTCTTCATACTAATTTGTGACCTCCCACCACGAAATCAGTCTTAACTCGCAGTCAGTCGAACAGCACTAGGAGCTGAAAAGGTGACTGGGGGTCTGTCTGGAGTGTTTTGACTTTTTCTCAAAATTGATTTCTGTACACTATAATCTATCGCCCACAGAAATTTTTTCTTGAAAAAATATTGTTAATCAATTTAATTTAAATCGGTATTTTAATGCACTGATCGCAATAGAAAGAACGCAATTTCCTATCAAAAGCACCTATTTTTGTCTCTTATTATGACCTGTAACCTGTACAGTACCCGCACATGTAATATACTGATGGAAAGCTCTTTGGTGCACCTTTCAGATAATTACAGCGAAAATTAGAAACAAACTGGGTCAAAGCCACCAAATAAAGAAATTTAAGGAAAATGTGTAGGAGAGCACACAAAAACTTTAGAGACCGTTTTCTCAAAATGGCCGTTATACAATTTAATGACTTTAAACATACATAACTTCTACATTTTTTTAGTACAAGCTTTATTCAAGTACCAAAATAATCAGCAAAATGTACACTTTCCAGTGATATGTATATCTCAAAATGCCCAAAATGCTAGTTAAGACTGATTTTGTGGTGGTAGGTCACATTTTGTTAACCGTAATAACTATCGTAGCTAGCAGGATTGGTTGTTAGTTGGTAGATGGTTGTCTCTGATGCCATTGACATCACTGTCTGCAGTGGTGACACAAACTGTTCCTCTCTGTGTCACAAGTATGAGTCGCCAGTCTTTGATAGCGTCTCTCAGTCTACACTGCCTGCTGTTCCCTTCGCTCATTGTCATCATTCTCCATTCTCCGGACACAATTCCAGCTTCTCCATCATCTTTCCTGGTCTTTGTTCCTCACTCTGCCCTATTCCCCCAGTCCTTCACTTTGATGAACCGGGTACTTACGTGAATGGTGGTTTGTCTTGGTGTGTCGTTATGTCTGTTTACCCGGCCAGTTCTTTCCCCTGTTCATTTCCTTTGAGTCTCCTTCACTTCCCCTTTCCTTCACAAGTCTTTGTTTACTTCCCCTTTCCTTCAGCCTCGGTCTGTTTTGTCAGCAGGCTCTAGTTGATAGTATCCGAGAGATGGCTGGCCCTTGGCTGGTGGCAGTGGTTTGATATCTGCTATTGTTTGTGTCGTTATTGTTTGTGTTGAGATGGATGGGACAGGTCTTAAACTGTGTGGGACTGACATTTTGTACAGGTATGGATAGATGAATCGATCTGCATTAATAAAATCACATTCTAAGTTATGTTGAAAGTGGAAAGAACAGAATAAGTTACAGGTCTTTCATATGTTCATCGGAGTTCGTCAGGCGTCCTAGTTACACTCTAACGGGTTTACTTACGTGACGTGGTCCTTTTTTTTTAACCTAACAAAGGTTATCTCCCTGTTCAGTGATGTACCTTTCCAGTTTAGCAAATGGTTGGTAGTTAACCCTTTGACTCCCGCGCCCTATCCATCAGCATCCTGCATTGCCAGCCATGCTTGCAGAGCAAAAACTTAAACCCTTTGATTCCCTCACCCTATCCACCTGCTTCCTGCAGGAAGCAGGTGGATAGGGTGAGCGAATCAAAGGGTTTAAGTTTTTGCACTTGGTGGATAGGGTGCGGGGGTCAAAGGGTTAAAGCTGCGTGTGGTGATATCAGTGTTGATAATCGTAATGTTGATGGTCTCCCCGTGACTGCAACTTGTGGGCTGATGGCCTGTCTGTCAGATGTCTCCCCCTGTCTACAACTGGTGGGCTGATGGCCTGTCTATCAGATGTCTCCCCTTGTCTACAACTTGTGGGCTGATGGTCTGTCTATCAGATGTCTCCCCCTGTCTACAACTGGTGGGCTGATGGCCTGTCTATCAGATGTCTCCCCTTGTCTACAACTGGTGGGCTGATGGCCTGTCTATCAGATGTCTCCCCCTGTCTACAACTGGTGGGCTGATGGCCTGTCTATCAGATGTCTCCCCCTGTCTACAACTGGTGGGCTGATGGCCTGTCTATCAGATGTCTCCCCCTGTCTACAACTTGTGGGCTGATGGCCTGTCTATCAGATGTCTCCTCTGTCTACAACTTGTGGGCTGATGGCCTGTCTATCAGATGTCTCCCCCTGTCTACAACTTTGGGCTGATGGCCTGTCTATCAGATGTCTCCCCCTGTCTACAACTCGTGGGCTGATGGCCTGTCTATCAGATGTCTCCTCCTGTCTACAACTGGTGGGCTGATGGCCTGTCTATCAGATGTCTCCCCCTGTCTACAACTGGTGGGCTGATGGCCTGTCTATCAGATGTCTCCCTCTGTCTGCAACTTGTGGGCTGATGGCCTGTCTATCAGATGTCTCCCCCTGTCTACAACTGGTGGGCTGATGGCCTGTCTATCAGATGTCTCCCTCTGTCTACAACTTGTGGGCTGATGGCCTGTCTATCAGATGTCTCCCTCTGTCTACAACTTGTGGGCTGATGGCCTGTCTATCAGATGTCTCCCTCTGTCTACAACTTGTGGGCTGATGGCCTGTCTATCAGATGTCTCCCTCTGTCTACAACTGGTGGGCTGATGGCCTGTCTATCATATGTCTCCCCCTGTCTACAACTGGTGGGCTGATGGCCTGTCTATCAGATGTCTCCCCCTGTCTACAACTTGTGGGCTGATGGCCTGTCTATCAGATGGCCTGTCTATCATATGTCTCCCCCTGTCTACAACTGGTGGGCTGATGGCCTCTCTATCATATGTCTCCCTCTGTCTACAACTTGTGGGCTGATGGCCTCTCTATCATATGTCTCCCTCTGTCTACAACTTGTGGGCTGATGGCCTGTCTATCAGATGTCTCCCCCTGTCTACAACTTGTGGGCTGATGGCCTGTCTATCAGATATCTCCCCCTGTCTACAACTTGTGGGCTGATGGCCTGTCTATCAGATGTCTCCCCCTGTCTACAACTTGTGGGCTGATGGCCTGTCTATCAGATGTCGCCCCCTGTCTACAACTGGTGGGCTGATGGCCTGTCTATCAGATGTCTCCTCTGTCTACAACTGGTGGGCTGATGGCCTGTCTATCATATGTCTCCCTCTGTCTACAACTCGTGGGCTGATGGCCTGTCTATCAGATGTCTCCCCCTGTCCACAACTCGTGGGCTGATGGCCTGTCTATCAGATGTCTCCCTCTGTCTACAACTTGTGGGCTGATGGCCTGTCTATCATATGTCTCCCTCTGTCTACAACTTGTGGGCTGATGGCCTGTCTATCATATGTCTCCCTCTGTCTACAACTTGTGGGCTGATGGCCTGTCTATCAGATGTCTCCCCCTGTCTACAACTGGTGGGCTGATGGCCTGTCTATCAGATGTCTCCCCCTGTCCACAACTCGTGGGCTGATGGCCTGTCTATCAGATGTCTCCCTCTGTCTACAACTTGTGGGCTGATGGCCTGTCTATCATATGTCTCCCTCTGTCTACAACTGGTGGGCTGATGGCCTGTCTATCAGATGTCTCCCCCTGTCCACAACTCGTGGGCTGATGGCCTGTCTATCAGATGTCTCCCCCTGTCTACAACTGGTGGGCTGATGGCCTGTCTATCAGATGTCTCCCTCTGTCTACAACTCGTGGGCTGATGGCCTGTCTATCAGATGTCTCCCCCTGTCTACAACTTGTGGGCTGATGGCCTGTCTATCAGATGTCTCCCTCTGTCTACAACTTGTGGGCTGACGGCCTGTCTATCAGATGGCCTGTCTATCAGATGGCCTGTCTATCCGATGGCCTGTCTATCAGATGGCCTGTCTATCAGATGTCTCCCCCTGTCTACAACTTGTGGGCTGATGGCCTGTCTATCAGATGTCTCCCCCTGTCTACAACTTGTGGGCTGATGGCCTGTCTATCAGATGTCTCCCTCTGTCTACAACTTGTGGGCTGATGGCCTGTCTATCAGATGTCTCCCCCTGTCTACAACTTGTGGGCTGATGGCCTGTCTATCAGATGTCTCCCTCTGTCTACAACTGGTGGGTTGATGGCCTGTCTATCAGATGTCTCCCTCTGTCTACAACTCGTGGGCTGATGGCCTGTCTATCAGATGTCTCCCCCTGTCTACAACTTGTGGGCTGATGGCCTGTCTATCAGATGTCTCCCTCTGTCTACAACTGGTGGGCTGACGGCCTGTCTATCAGATGGCCTGTCTATCAGATGGCCTGTCTATCAGATGGCCTGTCTATCAGATGTCTCCCCCTGTCTACAACTGGTGGGCTGACGGCCTGTCTATCAGATGGCCTGTCTATCAGATGGCCTGTCTGTCAGATGGCCTATCAGATGGCCTGTCTATCAGATGGCCTGTCTATCAGATGGCCTGTCTATCAGATGGCCTGTCTATCAGATGGCCTGTCTGTCAGATGGCCTGTCTATCAGATGGCCTGTCTGTCATATGGCCTGTCTATCAGATGGCCTGTCTATCAGATGGCCTGTCTGTCAGATGGCCTGTCTATCAGATGGCCTGTCTGTCATATGGCCTGTCTGTCAGATGGCCTGTCTATCAGATGGCCTGTCTGTCATATGGCCTGTCTGTCAGATGGCCTGTCTATCAGATGGCCTGTCTATCAGATGGCCTGTCTATCAGATGGCCTGTCTGTAGATGGCCTGCCAGCTTGCTGTTTTCTTCACTAGCTGTTAGTGTTCTTGCCTGCGTGCACCAGTTTCCACACAGCATCTCTTCACCTGTCCTCGTTCTTGGCCCTTGTCAACCACCCACACCACCACCTCTCACCATTCCTCACTCCCTTAGTTACTGAACCTGCTGTGGACGTGTCTCATGCGTTGTCCTGGTGCCTTCATTGTTTGTCCTGGTGCCTTCATTCTTTGTCCTGGTGCCTTCGTTCTGTTCTTTTTCTATTTGCCAAGTAGTCCTGTCCCATTCGTCATTTCCTTTCCCTCTCATTCACTTCCTCTTTTCTTAGATGTCTGATTTATTCAGCAGTCTTTGACAGCATCGGCTGAGAGGTGGGACTGGTCCACATGATTGTTGGCTGGTTGACTGAAGACAGTGGTTGATTCACTCTCTGGATCTGTTCTGTTTCGTTGTTCGTTTGGTGAGAGTTCAGCATGTCTTGACTGTGTGTATCTCTGACCTGTACACATGTACAGATGCACACAGCTGATCCAGATCAATCGTTTTGTTCTGTTCTTATGTGACATCAGCCTCGGGGGTAGAACAAATTTTGTTACAAATTCTGTTATTTTTGGATTTGTTTTTGCTCTTTTTTGTAGTCGAAGTTCCATCTTATAAAAAATTTTGTTATTCAGAGTAGTGGTGCGCTTTCTATCTCTCTGTCTCTTCCTCTCTGTCTTCTTTTCTGTTTCTGTCTCTGTCTGTGTCTTGTTCTCTCTCTCTTTTCTCTCTCTCTCTCTCTCTCTCTCTCTCTCTCTCTCTCTCCTCTTCTCTCTCTCTCTCTTTCTTCCTCTCTCTTTCTCTGAGTTCTGAGTTCTCTCTCTCTCTCTCTCTCTCTCTCTCTTGTCTCTGTCTGTCTCTCTGTGTCTCTCTCTCTCACTCTCTCTCTCTCTCCTCTCTCTCTCTCTCTCTCTCTTTCTTCTTCTTCTCTCTTTCTCTGAGTTCTGAGTTCTATCTCTCTGTCTCTGTCTCTGTCTGTCTGTCTCTCTCTCTCTCTCTCTCTTCTCTTTCTCTTCTCTCTCTCTCTCTGTCTCTCTGTCTGTCTGTCTCTCTCTCTTCTCTGTCTGTCTGTTTGTCTCTCTCTCTCTCTCTCTCTCTCTCTCTCTCTCTCTCTCTCTCTCCATTGTATCTCTTCCAATCCACCTCTCCCGACCCCAGTCCTAAAGAGTTCAATCGTCAGCCTCCGAGACTATCAGTCAGCCTGCAACGCTTATTGTTCTCCCTTCTCAGAGTCATCCTGCGTCCCTCTAAGTCCTGAAACCATTCCAGGGACATCCGTTATCCCCCCCATGCTCTGCCTCTCCCCCACTCTCCACTGGTATTGACCTCGTCTTCTTCCTTGTCTCCCTCTCCCTCTCCTTCCTGTCCTGCACTGTCCACTTCGTTCCTGTGTCCCTCCGTCCCTCTCCTGATTCCACAAACACACCCCCACCTCCTTCACTTCTCCTGACTCATTCCATAATTTATTGAACGCTAGTTCTGTGTGTGTGTGTTAACCCTTTGACTACCTCACCCTATCCACCAACTGCGAAAACTTAACCCTTTGATTCCCTCACCCTATCCACCAACTGCAAAAACTTAACCCTTTGATTCCCTCACCTTATCTACCAACTGCAAAAAAATCAACCCTTTGACTCCCTCACCCTATCCACCAACTGCAAAAACTTAACCCTTTGATTCCCTCACCCTATCCACCAACTGCGAAAACTTAACCCTTTGAATCCCTCACCTTATCCACCAACTGCAAAAAATTTAACCCTTTGAATCCCTCACCCTATCCACCAACTGCAAAAACTTAAACCCTTTGATTCCCTCACCTTATCCACCAACTGCAAAAAAAAATCAACCCTTTGACTCCCTCACCCTATCCACCAACTGCGAAAACTTAACCCTTTGAATCTCTCACCTTATCCACCAACTGCAAAAAAATCAACCCTTTGACTCCCTCACCCTATCCACCAACTGCAAAAAGATTAACCCTTTGACTCCCGCACCCTATCCACCAACTGCAAAAAAAATAACCCTTTGATTCTCGCACCTTATCCACCAACGGCAAAAAAATTAACCCTTTGACTCCCTCAACCTGTCCACCAATTTCCTGCAGGAAGCTGGTGGAGAGGATGAGGGAGTCAGAGGGTTAAGGTTTTGCGTTGCTAGCATTTCTGACAATGCAACACGTTGCGGACAGGTTAGGATAGTCAAAGGGTTAACTCGTCTAGGGCTCTCAATACTTTCTGTGTGTCTGTTAATTGGTCTATAGTGTCAATAATTTCTCTGTGTGTTTGTTAATTAATCTCATCATCATCATCATCAGGTGCTTTGCCGCATGGCGTTGGCGATTGTGGATTTCCATCTGTTAATTGGTGTAGGGGTGTCAATAATTCTGTATGTCTGTTAATTGAACTAGGGGTGTCAATAATTCTGTGTGTGTCTGTTGGTCTTGGGGTGTCAGTAATTCTGTGTGTTTTGTTAATTGGTCTATAGGTGTCAATAATTCTGTGTGTCTGTTAAGTTGTCTAGGGGTGTCAGTAATTCTTTGTGTGTCTGTTAATTGGTCTAGGGGTGTCAATAATTCTCTGTGTGTCTGTTAATTGGTCTAGGGGTGTCAATAATTCTGTGTGTCTGTTAATTGGTGTAGGGGTGTCAATAATTCTGTGTGTCTGTTAATTGGTGTAGGGGTGTCAATAATTCTCTGTGTGTCTGTCAATTGGTCTATAGGAGTGTCAGTAATTATGTGTGTCTTTTAATTGGACTAGGGGTGTCAATAATTCTCTGGGTCTTTTAATTGGACTAGGGGTGTCAATAAGTCTGTCTGTCTTTTAATTGGACTAGGAGTGTCAATAAGTCTGTATGTCTTTTAATTGGACTAGGGGTGTCAATAATTCTGTGTCTGTCAATTGGTCTATAGGGGTGTCAGTGATACTGTGTGTCTTTTACTTGGTCTAGGGGGTGTCAATAATATTGTGTGCCTTTTAATTGGACTAGGGGTGTCAATGATTCTGTCTTTTAATTGGTCTGGGGTGTCAATAAGTCTGTGTCTTTTAATTGGACTAGGGGCGTCAATAATTATGTGTATCTGTTAATTGCTCTAGGGGTGTCAATACTTCTCTGTGTGTCTGTTAATTGGTGTAGGGTGTCAATGATTCTGTCAGACCAGACGTTACTGACCCCCATTTTCTTTTCGCTTTCCCTTTTCCTTCCACCTCAGTACAGAGAGATGTGATTAATCGATCCAGTATATTATTTCTTGAAACGTGTACTGTATTTGAAAAACAAATCTGTGCATAGGAATGCATATTTTGTAATAATGTTAATAATAATAATTACAGTAATAATAACGATAGTGATAATAAGGCCTTAAGTTTTTAAACCTCAAACATATATATAAAGGTATTCGAGAATAACATGTTTAAAACATAAAAACTTTTTAAATTTATAGATTTGACGACAATGAAGAGAACAAAAGTTTGATTTTTTAAAACCCTACGTCGCCGTTCTCCCATAATGCAAGCACAAAATTCTACACCTACTATTTTCAGACGTTTTATTTCTGAACATCTAATTAGCACTTTCTTTACCTTGCTGTTTTTCGGGGAGAGAAATAGAAATTTTTCCCTCTCATAATCATCTAATTAATTAATCATTTAACTGACATAGCTGTTCTTGTGAGAAAATGAGTTTGAAGTTTTGATTACTCAGGAGAGATAATGATGACGTAAAACATGCGGCTTGAAAACAAAATAATGAAGTGCACAAGGCGTCTTCAGTTGTCATCGCTTTTGTCTCCTGTGAACTACACCTGTATATTTAAAGGTTGTTGTCTTCTTACCTGATATTGTTGGCAGCAGTGGTTGTTAACTGGCAAGCAAAGTTCCATCACGTGAAACTGACGTCCGTAAATGGCAGTCTGTCTCTGTGTCTCTGTCTCTCTCCGTCTCTCTCTGTCTCTCTCTCTCTGTCTCTGTCTGTCTGTCTCTCTCTCTTTCTGTTTGTCTGTCTGTCTGTCTCTCTCTCTTTCTGTCTCTATGTCTCTGTCTGCCTGTGTGCCTGTCTGTCTGTCTCTGTCTGTCTCTCTCTCTCTCTGTCTCTCTCTCTCTTTCTTTTTGTCTCTTTCTGTTTGTCTGTCTGTCTGTCTGTCTCTCTTTTTGTCTCTATGTCTCTCTCTCTCTCTGTTTGCTGTCTGTCTGTCTCTCTCTCTCTCTCTTTCTGTTTGTCTGTTTCTGTCTCTCTGTCTGTCCCTCTCTCTCACTCTCTCTCTCTCTTTCTGTTTGTCTGTCTGTCTCTCTCTCTCTCTATCTCTCTCTCTCTCTCTCTCTCTCTCTCTCTCGCTCTCGCTCTCGCTCTCTATGTGTCTCTATATCTCTTTCTGTCTGCTTTCTCCTCCCTCTCCCTGTCTTTCTGCATCTCCTGTCCCCTTGTACCTTGTACCCAGGTTTTGTACCTCATCTTGTCACATTCACCCCCTTAACCCTTTGACTCCTGCACCGTGTCCACCAGCACTGTGCATTATTTACCGTGCTAGCAAAGTAAGATATGCTTGCGGCAACAAGGGACAGAAACAGATGGATGGCCATGATCGCCAACGCCATGTGGCAGGGCACCTGATGATGATGATGATGTCGACTCAAGATCTGATGTCTCGAGTTTAATCCCAGCCTGCAACATAACAGTTGGCCTGTTTGCTTGTCATGTTAATGCTGCTGTCATTCTGCTGGTGTTAGCGTAGTGTTTTATAGGTCTCTTCCCCCTCTCTCCACCTTGGTCTCCACATTTCAAGACATTGGCCTTGGTCTCCACATTTCAAGACATTGGCCTTGGTCTCCACATTTCAAGACATTGGCCTTGGTCTCCACATTTCAAGATATTGGCCTTGGTCTCCACATTTCAAGACATTGGCCTTGGTCTCCACATTTCAAGACATTGGCTTTGGTCTCCACATTTCAAGATATTGGCCTTGGTCTCCACATTTCAAGACATTGGCATAGGATTTCGTGCACGCTCAAGGAACCTGCCAGAAAATTGCAGGAAGATTTGGATGAAGCGCTTATGGAATTGCCCGATTGCCATGAATGCTTCTTGATCAAACCACTGACTTTTCTTGTCCAGATCTCTTCTTTGCCTTTGTTCATTTTCCTTTTCCTTTGCTTTCCTTTGTGCCATGTAGTTATCACTGTCCAGTTGTTTGGATGAACCACTGAGATTCAGGTCATGATGTTTGGTTTGCCAGGTGGATGGTGGTGATGTTTAGCTGTTGATAGCCTGTAAATTGTTGTCGTCCTTTAATCAGTCTGTGATGGCATTAGCAGGATTTACTCTGTGGTTGATGATGTGGATTTTGTTGTTGTTGCTGCTGCTATTGTTGTTTCGAGTGCTGGTTGAATCGGTACAGTACCTAATCTCAAGGGTAGACGCAAAAGTGGACCATGTAAGAGAGAGAGAGAGAAAGAGAGAGAACAGAGAGAGAACAGAGAGAGAGAGAGGGAGAGAGAGAGAAAGAGAGAGAGAAGAGAGAGAGGGAGAGGCAGACAACTCACACTGTGCGTAGATTCAAATTACTTTCAAAGTTGAATACAAAGTGGGGAAAGAAGTCAGATGCTATACAGCAAGGAAGAAGACTGTTATGGAGGTAGCACACAGGTCACACATTCTACAACCACTCACTCCTGTTAAAACAATGAAAAAGCACCACAATACATTGCGTGTGATGAACAACTCAACATCAAACATCTTCGTATGAAAAGTTTGGACTTCCACGATGTGATGACACATAAGCTTCAGTCTCAGTTTATCAAGATGACGTCTCCGCGCTCGGAACGATTTCTACATGCACTAACGTCACAGGTACCATGTGATGGTGATCATGGCACATGCCTTAAGTCTGCGCGTAAACTCATGAACTGGCCTGAGACATAAGCATTCGTCACACATTCTACACTAGCTCATATCTTTAAAAAATGAAGAAACATATGGTGCGTACCGTGTGGTGTGTACCTCTCCATCCAACACCTTCGGTGAGACACAAGCAGTACAACAGTAGACACCTGAATCCTTTGACTCCCTCACCCTGTCCACCAGCATCCTGCATTGCCAATTAATATGCTAGCAAAGCAAAAACTTAACTCTTTGACTCCCTCACCCTGTCCACCTGTATCCTGCATTGCCAATTATGCTAGCAAAGCAAAAACTTAACCCTTTGATTCCCTCATCCTATCCAGCAGCTTCCTGCAGGAAACAAAGGGTTAAGTTTGTGCAGTAGGTGGATAGGGTGCTGGAGACAGACAGTTAAAGAACGTGTTCAAAGATATTCCTCCTGGTGTGATTTTCAAGTTTTGACATAAGATCAATTTATTTCATCTTCTATGGTCATCATCATCATCATCAGGTGCCTTGCCGCATGGCGTTGGCGATTATGGACTTCCATCTGTCTCTATCTCTTGTTGCCTCAAGCATCTCTTCCACTCTCCCTGTCTTCAGCCACTCTGCAAGTTCTCCCTGGGTCTACCCGGTGCTCTCCTTCCCTCCAGCTTTCCCGTTGTGACCAGGTGTTCCAGTTCCCCTTTCCTCATAAAATGGCCTATGAATGTTGCCTGCCTTTTCCTAATCTTCCTTATGAATGATCTACTTGTCTGCCTCCATCAAGACTGTCTCGTTTGTTTTCTTTGCTGTCCATGGAACTCTCAACATTCTTCTTACAAACCACATCTCGGCTGCCTCAATCTTGTTCTGGCTTTGCTTGTTGACTGTCCACGCCTCGCAACCGTACAACAGTATTGGTTCTACATAATATTCAAGAACTCTCTTCCTGATGTTAATTGATAAGCATTTATTGGTAAGAATGCTTTCCATCTTCTTGAATGTTGTTTCGGCCTGGCCGATTCTGCTAGCCATTTCTGATGTGCATCTGCCGTCTGGTGAAATGATCGTTCCCAGGTATTTAAAATTCTACGGTCACCTATAAGAAATACTTATAAATGCATTTTCGACTTGAATGGTTGATGATGTGCTTGGTTTTTAACTGTAAGGCTTTTTGTTTAGACATCAGAGTCGTTTGTAACGTGGTGTCAGCACTGATACGGTCTCAGTCGTCGGCTGGGCTATAAGCAACTTTAATCTACGCTAATTTTTTTTTCCAGTCGCGTAAAGCTTTCTTCTCGGTTGTATACGGGGTTCAGTTGTTGGCCTTTCCCTTGAGCTAGGGATAATTGTCTCCCTTCTCGGTCCAGCGGGCGGCGCTGGCTGACAGGCAGGGTTCCATCACGTGAAATGGATGTCGGTAATGGCAGTGGTGACAGTCTCCTTTTCTCCTCCTCTTCCTCCTCCTTCTCTCCTCCTCCTCCTTCTCTCCTCCTCTTCCTCCTTCTCTTCTCCTCTTCCTCCTCCTCTCCTCCTCTTCCCCTCCTCCTCCTCCTTCTCTCCTCCTCCTCCTCCTTCTCTCCTCCTCTTCCCCCTCCTCCTTCTCTCCTCCTCCTCCTTTTTTTATACTCTTCCTCCTCCTTCTCTCCTCCTCCTCCTCCTCTTCCTCCTCCTCCTCCTCTCTGCCAAAGACTTCTGTTATCGTTCACGGGCACCGTCTGGCAGTCTACACTACTTGCTGTTCCTTTTGTTCACTGTCACCTTCCTGCACTAATTCCTGGACACTCTTCGGGGGTCCCCTCCTTCTTTTACTAACTACCCCCCCCCCCCATGTGAATGGAGTTCTTTCCCTTCTTTTTATACCCTTTTTTCTTTCCCTTTGTGCTCTTTTTCTCTCCATCCCACCCCTTGTCTGTCTATGTCTCTCTGCCTGTCAATTTGTTCGCTCTGTCGCTCTATCTCTCTGTCTCTTTCTTTCTGTGTCTGTCTCTCGCTCTGTCCGTTTCTCTCTCTCCCTTTCTCTCTCTCTGTCTCTCTCTCTCTCTCTCTCTGTCACTCTCTCTCTCTCTCTCTGTCGCTGTCTCCCTCCCTCCCTCCCTCTTTCTATCTCCCTCCCTCCCTCTCTCTCTCTCTATCTCTGTCTCCTTTCATCTCCCCTTATCTCTCTATATCTCTCTCTCCCTCTCTCTCTCACTCTCTTTTCCCCTCTTTCTCTCTCTCCCTCCCTCCCTCTCTCTCTCTATCTCTCTCTGTCTCCTTTCATCCCCCCTTATCTCTCTCTCTCCCTCTCTCTCTCACTCTCTTTTCCCCTCTTTCTCTGTCTCCCTCCCTCCCTCTCTGTCTCCCTCCCTCCCTCTCTCTCTCTCTTCATCTCTCTCTCTATCTCTCTTTCTCTCTGTCTCCTTTCATCCCCCTCTCTCTCTCAGTCTCTTTCCCCTCTTTCTCTCTGCCTCCCTCCCTCCCTCTCTGTCTCCCTCCCTCCCTCTCTGTCTCCCTCCCTCCCTCTCTCTCTCCCTCTCTCTCTCCCTCCTTCCCTCTCTCTCTCTCTATTTTCTCTTTCTGTCTGTCTCCTTTCATCCCCCCTCTCTCTCTCTCTCTCTATCTCTCTCCCTTTCTCTCTCACTCTCTTTTTCCCCTCTTTCTCTCTGTCTCCCTCCCTCCCTCTCTGTCTCCCTCCCTCCCTCCCCCCTCGCTCTCTCTCTCTCTCTGTATTACATTTTTCAGCAGGCTTCCTGGCTTTGTGACTAGATTCAAGATGTGATGTCTGGGTTCAGGTCCCAGTCTGCTTTACAAAAACTGGTCTGTTGGCTGCCCATCTTGATTAATGCCCTCATCATTCTGGTAGTGCCAGCTTTGATGGTTGATAAGTCCTGTTCTCCATCCACTACTGCTCTTCCCTGTTTCGAGACCACGCTAGCTCATAGGGTTTTGCGCGGGTTGACATAGTCGATTCTGTTAATGAGTGACCAGCAGGTTAAGGTGCAGCGCATATGGAATCGCCCGAGGGCGAAGAATCCCTCTTTCTCTGTCTCCACACTCTAAACTTTTGTTCCAGTCTTGACCTGACCTCTGTTAATTGGTCGTGGTTTGTCTGTAATTCTGTTAATTGGTCGTGGTACGTCTGTAATTCTGTTAATTGGTCGTGGTATGTCTGTAACTTCTGTTAATTGGTCGTGGTACGTCTGTAAATTATGTTAATTGGTCGTGGTACGTCTGTAAATATGTTAATTGGTCGTGGTACGTCTGTAAATTATGTTAATTGGTCGTGGTACGTCTGTACTTCTGTTAATTGGTCGTGGTACGTCTGTAATTATGTTAATTGGTCGTGGTATGTCTGTAACTTCTGTTAATTGGTCGTGGTACGTCTGTAATTCTCTTAATTGGTCGTGGTACGTCTGTAATTCTGTTAATTGGTCGTGGTACGTGGTACGTCTGTAATTATGTTAATTGGTCGTGGTACGTCTGTAAATTCTGTTAATTGGTCGTGGTATGTCTGTAAATTCTGTTAATTGGTCGTGGTACGTCTGTAATTCTGTTAATTGGTCGTGGTACGTCTGTAAATTCTGTTAACTGGTCGTGGTACGTCTATAAATTCTGTTAATTGGTCGTGGTACGTCTGTAATTCTGTTAATTGGTCTTGGTATGTCTGTAATTCTGTTAATTGGTCGTGGTATGTCTGTAATTCTGTTAATTGGTATTGGTACGTCTGTAATTCTGTTAATTGGGTCTTATGGTTTATATCTGTAATTACTGTTAATTGGTTTTAGTAATGTCGGGTAATTCTGTTAATTGGTCGTGTACGTCTGTAATTCTGTTAATTGGTCGTGGTACGTCTGTAATTCTGTTAATTGGTCGTGGTACGTCTGTAATTCTGTTTATTGATCGTGGTACGTCTGTAATTCTGTTAATTGGTCGTGGTACGTCTGTAATTCTGTTTATTGGCCAGGTACGTCTAATTCTGTTAATTGGTCGTGATACGTCTGTAATTCTGTTAACTGGTCGTGGTACGTCTGTAATTCTGTTAATTGGTCGTGGTATCTGTCTGTAATTGTCACCATTGTTAATTGGTCGTGGTATGTCTGTAATTCTGTTTATTGGCCAGGTACGTCTAATTCTGTTAATTGGTCGTGGTATGTCTGTAATTCTGTTAATTGGTCTTGGTGTATCTGTAATTCTGTTCATTGTTCGCGGTATGTCTGTAATGCTGTTAATTGGTCGTGGTATGTCTGTAATTTTGTCTGTAAACTTGTCTAGGTATGTCCGTAATCTTGGTATATCCATAGTTCTGTCCTTACCAATCCCTATTTTGCTTTCCTTTTTTTTGGTTTTCTGTTTCTTCCATTCCGGTGCAGATGATGGATCTGACATAATGTTTTAAAAGGTTTCACTTAAAATGGCGATAATGAAACGTTGACGCTTTTCGTTAAAATGCATGGAGCGCTTTCCGACCAAGTGGCTCTTTCCTGCTGTGTGGAGAAGATCGCTGTCTCCTCACTGTATCGTACTGGCGGCACGGCTGTTATAGCTGGTAGGCAAGCCTCCATCACGTGAAATTGATGTCGGTAATCGCTCTGGCGACAGTCACGCTCTCTCTCCCTCCCTCTCTCCCACTGGCTTGTGCCATCAGTCTGCAGGGCCGTCTACCAGTCTACATTGCTTGTCGTGCCGTTCGCTCACTGTCATCCTTCTTTACTCCTTTTTATTCCTTTTCTTAGTTCCCCCTCCCCCCCCTCCCCCCCATGTTTTTTAAAGTACGATTGCACTTAAGCAGTTTCGCTTGTGGTTATTTTTTTTGTTCTTTAACTTTCGTGTTGTTTTTTTTAATTTTCGTTAATTTTTTAGTCACGTGAGCAGTCACAGAAGCTAGGACAAATTTTACAGTGTGATAATGATGATGACAATTACGATGATAATCATGATGGTATGGAGTTCCATCAAAGATTGAGACTTCATGACAGGGCCGTACTCTATGTTTATTATCTTAATATGTGTGACAGGTTTGTACTTTACGCTTACTATCGGAAGATATCCTGGCATCAACCAGGGCCGAGAAACACAAACGCCTGCGGTGCTGGTCAGAAGATTTGAGTAATGCCTTAATCATGCATCCGCAAAGTGATTGAGACTCAGCTGTGTGATCCCGACCTTCCCGATGAGCTAGTAACACTCAGCTTTGGGCTGGAGTTGATCGAAGCCGAAAACTCCCGCAGTGATTTTGAAAGGACTGATGAGGATTTGAACCCACAACCCTCTAGCCGGTAGTCCGTTTTTGCTAACCAGTACACCACGGCGACTGCTCTGGTACCTGTTCCTGGTTTCAGGGTTCTCTTTCACATCTCTGTGTGTGTGGAGCTGACCTCCATTCGCTTCCCACACTTGTAACGGGTGGCCATTTGGTCACTGTTATTGTCCCCTTGTTGTCATCTTATGTTGTTCTTATTTGTTTGTTTGTTGTTGTTGTTGTGTTGTTGTTGTTGTTGTTGTTGTTAGTATAGTTATACGGATTGACTAGAAGACAGATCTGCCTGACTATGCTCTAATGCAGCCTGTCTCGCTCGGTGTAGAATCACATTGAATAATTTGTAAAATGTTCTCTATATTTTTTTCCCATTTTAGCCATGTGTGTGTGTGTGTGGTGTGTGTGTTGGTCTGCGGTGTGTGTGCATGCGTGTGTTGTTATGCTCAGCGCTAGATTTGATTTCTATCAAATTGCGCTATACAAAATGTTATTATTATATTATTATATTATTATCATTATTATTTTATTATAGAGCAGTTTAAGGTTTCCAGTTTCATTATTCTCCACTTCAGGCTGTGCATCTCGCTGCTGACCGTTAGCTCTGTGTCCCTGCAACTCACAGATTAAAGGGGGAAGAAAGAAGACGTTATTATTTTTTATCCTTGATTTTCATTTTTGTTTGGTCCTGTAAATACTTTTTTCTATAATTCAACTTGTTTCGTTTTCTATTTTTAATTCATCAGTTTTTCTCAAAGGTTTGCGTGGCCATAAATGTGTGTGAAATAGCAAGGACTGTCTGTAAGACAGTTCCCATGGGACACAATCCTGAGAGATTTTAATTTTTCTTTACTGTACATCTTCCTTGTGTCCCTTGTATTCTGTCACACGATCCCTTCCCACGCCTCCTGTGCCTCAGCTCATATCTCTTATCCCCGTTATTTGTCTCTAGTTTATTGAAGGGGCTGGAACTAAACAGCAGGAAGACTGAAGTCATGGTGATCAGTAAAAAACATGAAATCCCCTCATGCGAAATAACAGCAAATGGCACAACCTTGAGACAGGTTGATAAGTTTAAATACTTGGGAACGATCATTTCACCAACGGCAGATGCACATCAGAAATAGCCAGCAGAATCGGCCAGACCAAGACAACATTCAAGAAGATGAAAAACATTCTTACCAACAAATGCATATCATTAACACCAGGAAGAGAGTTCTTGAATGTTATATAGAACCAATACTGTTGTACGGTTGCGAGGCGTGGGCAGTCAACAAGCAAAGCCAGAACAAGATTGAGGCAGCCGAGATGTGGTTTCTAAGAAGAATGTTGAGAGTTCCATGGACAGCAAAGAAAACAAACGAGACAGTTTTAATGAAGGCAGACACAAGTAGATCATTTATAAGGAAGATTAGGAAAAGGCAGGCAACATTCATAGGCCATTTTATGAGGAAAGGGGAATTGGAACACCTGGTCACAACGGGAAAGCTGGAGGGAAGGAGAGCACCAGGTAGACGCAGGAGAAAATGTTAGACGGACTTGCAGAGTGGCTGGGGACAAGGAGGGTGGAAGAGATGCTTGAGGCAAGAAGAGATAGAGACAGATGGAAGTCCATAATCGCCATCGCCATGCGGCAAGGCACCTGATGATGACGATGATGAGTTTATTGAACTTGATTTACCTGTAGGCTGGTTAGTCTTTATGTGTATTCGATCTCTTTATGAGATCATAAATGTCCCTTTCTCTGTCCTTTTCCTTTCATTCCAAACCATGTAAGCGGCAGTCTCTGATTTTATGGATGAACAAAACAGATTTGTCCATGACGTTGGGCTCACTGATCGGATGATGGCAGTGGTCACCTTTGGCGGTGCTTTTATCTGATAGAATTGGTGTTTTGGTCATAGAGCCAGGGTTGTTGTGTGATGTATGGTGTTGACTGTGTGGCTGATGGTCGTGCGTTGGCGGTTGTATTTTGTAAGATGTGTTTGTAATGTCAGTCAATACACGTGTCAGTGGAAGTTAGAGTGAAAGAGAATTGGTTGTGTGGGGGGGGGGGTGTCTGTGTGTGTGTGTGTTGTGATGTCTGTATGTGTGTGTTTGTGTGTGTGTTGTATGTGTTGTCTTTGCGTGTGTGTATTTGTGCGCGCGCGCGCGTGTGTATAATATATATATATTTGTGTGTGTGTGTTGTGTGTGTGTGTGTGTGTGTGTGTGTGTGTGTGTGTGTGTGTGTGTGTGTGTGTGTTATACAACATTGTGTGCGTGTGGTGTGTGTTGTGTGTATGTGAAAATCATTTATAGTTGTAATTTTAATGCACAAAGAGATATTGTAAAAACAAACAAGTTAAAGTATAAAGACGAAAGCGTACAAGTAGAAGCCGTTTCCCTTGCACTACAGGGAGTTGTCTCCCTTCCTGAAGCAGTTGGCAGTAGTAGCTGTGGGTTGGAAGACAAGACTCCATCCATCACGTGAATTGTATGTGGTTAATCACAGTTGTGATTCTTGCACTGCCTCCTCCTCTCTCCGATTATTCCATGCTGTTGTTTTGTGTTAATATTAATGTAGGCCTTCTGCAGACAATGGGCAGATGTAAAATGAAACAGAAAAATTAAAATATGTAAAACTCATAATGCCACTTAACAGAAATATTTGCGCTTGTTGTTGTTTTTCTTGTTCTCGTTTCTGTTGTTGTTGCTCTTCTTCTTGTTGGTTTCATTTTTTTTCTTGTTCTTGTTTTCGCTCTTGTTCTTGTTTCCGTTCGTATTCTCGTTTTTGTTCTCGTTCTTCTTGTCGTTTTTGTTCTCGTCTTCTTGTCGTTTTGTCTCGTCTTCTTGTCGTTTTTGTTCTCGTTCTTCTTGTCGGTTTGTTTCGTTCTTCTTGTGTTTTGTTCTCGTTCTTCTTGTCGTTTTTGTTCTCGTTCTTATTTTTATTCTCTTTCTTGCTCTTGTTCTCGTTCTTGTTCTTGTTTTTGTTTTCGTTTTTGTTCTCGTTCTTGCTCTTGATGTCGCTCTCCCACCTCCTCCTCCCAGAGTTACTATTGCCAGTTCACGAGACAGTCTTCTAGTATGCACTGTCTGTCGTTCCCTTTGCTCACCGTCACCTTTTCTGACATTAATTCCTGGACGCTTTGGGGGTTCCCACTCTCACCAGCTTCACCCAGTTTCTTACGATGCTGAACTCCTCCCCCCCCCCCCCCATCTTTACGCTGTGGAGGTAAGCTTCCCTGCCCCTTCTTCACCCTGCCTCTACCTCCCATACGCTCTACCCCATGTACACTGTCCATAATTTATTGCGCCCTGGGTCAGAGTGTCTGTCCCCCTGGTCATGGCGTGCCATTAGTTTTTTTTCTGGGCCAGTGCTTGAACCTTCCTCGTTTTTCTCTGTTCCTTGCCCTGCGCCCTCAGATGGACCGATAAAAGAACACATAAAAGCATTTTGAACCGACTTTCAGTCCAGCGTCAGCTGTTGGCAGAAATCAACAAAACAAACATTAAGTGGATCAGCCATGCGACCTGATACATCAACCCAACCCTGATGACAATTTTGTAAGGAATAGTTAAGGCAAAAAACAAAGGAGACAGTCTTGATGGAGGCAGACACAAGTAGATCACTCATAAGGAAGACTAGGAAAAGACAAGCAACATTTATAGGCCATTTTATAAAGGAAGGGGGATTTGGAGCACCTGGTCACAACGGGAAAGCTGGAGGGAAAGAGAGCACCAGGTAGACCCAGGGAGAGAATGCTGGACGGACTTGCAGAGTGGCTGGGGATGAGGAGGGTGGGGGAGATGCTGGGGGCAACGAGAGATAGAGATGGTTGGAAGTCCATGGTCGCCTATGCCATGCGGCAGGGCACCTGATGATGATGATGAAGGCAAAAAAAAATCCGGGCAGACCACCCACCTCCTATATGAACGTCACCAACATCAGCGGTGTGGAAGTTTATGACGTAGCACAGAAACGTCAGGACCCAAGTGAACGAAGTAGAGTTGTTGTGACGTCTGCTGCAGCGGCTACCGTTGAACTCGATGATGCTGAGAGGTGAGACAACCCTGAGAACTCAGGTGCTCAGTACAGTTCTATCTCCAAGAAGCTTCTATGTGTTTAAATGTAATCTTCCAGCGCGGAATGAATCACTTGTTACCAGACGATCACTTTTCATTTATTGTAAAATCCAAATACAGCTTCTGTGCTCTTCAAAGAGATGTTGGAGATGGTGATGGCTCTGGTACGGCTCTTTGCTCTCGGCTGGTCATGTAACAATAATGGTGTGTGTGTGTGTAGTATGTGTGTCTATGTGGTGTTTGTATGTGTGATGTGTGTGTGTGTATGTATGTGTGTGCGTATGTGTGTGTGTTTGTGTATGTGTGCATGTGTGTGTTTGTGTGTGTGTGTGTGTGCGTGTGTGTATGTGTGTGCGTGTATGTGTGAATGTATGTACTATTCAGACTTGCACACATTCTAAATGAGCACAAGTATATGTTGATCTACGAAATTTTGTTGAGAAGAACATGAAATAATTGTAAATAAAGACAGCATAAAATAATTTTACTGAGAATGACCATCCAACTGACTGACAGACTGTTTCTCTGCAAAGTACAGTTCTAAATTTACCCACTCAGCTGCCTCAAGCAAACTAAGGAACGTGCAGGTTCATTTCAAAGTTTGCCGTTTATGCTAAAGAGCGTTGTCTCCCCTCCTGATTGATCTGGCCGGAAGGGCGGGCTGTGAGATGGTAGGAACGAACTAATTACAGTTGTGACTGTCTCTGGTGTGTCTCTCTCTGTCTGTCTCTGTCACTGGTTCTCTCTGTCTCTCTGTTTCTGTCTCTGTCTCTCTCTCTCTCTCTTGTCTCTCTCTCTGTCTCTCTCTCTGTCTCCCTTCCCTCCCCCCTCTCTGTCTGTCTCTGTTTCTTTCTCTCTCTTGTTCTCTGTCTGTCTGTCTCTGTCTTCTCTCTCTCTCTCTCTCTCTCTCTCTCTCTCTCACCTTGTGTGTACACACACACACCTCTCTCTTTTCTGTCTCTCTGTTTCTGTCTGTCTGTCTCTCTCTTCTCTCTTTTCTGTTTCTGTCTCTCTCTTTCTCTCTTTCCTCTACTTTGTCTCTGTCTGTCTCTCTCTGTCTCTCTCTCTGTCTCTCCTCTGTCTCTCTCTCTGTCTTCTCTCGTCTCTCTCTCTGTTCTCTCTCGTTTCTCTCTGTCTCTCTCTCTTCTGTCTCTATCTCTCTCTCTCTGTTTTCTCTCTGTCTCTCTTCTGTCTCTTCTCTCTTTCCTCTCTGTCTCTCTGTCTCTCTGTTTCTGTCTGTCTTCTCTTTCTCTCTATCTGTTTTCTCTCTCTCTTCTCTCTTTCCTTAACTTTGTCTCTGTCTGTATGTCTCTCTCTCTGTCTCTGTCTGTCTGTCTCTCTTTCTCTCTTTCTTTCTTTCACTCTGTCTCTGTCTCTGTCTGTCTATCTCTCTCTCTCTGTCTCCTCTCTCTCTCTCTCTTTCTGTCTCTGTGTCTGTCTCTCTCTCTCTGTCTGTCTGTCTCTCTCCTCTCATTTTCTTTCACTCTGTCTCTGTCTGTCTGTCTCTCTCTCTCTCTCCGTCTGTCTGTCTCTCTTTCCCTGTCTCTTCTGTCTCTGTCGTCTGTCTCTCTCTCTCTCTCTCTCTGTCTCTGTCTGTCTGCCTCTCTCTCTCTCTTTCTCTCTCTCTCTGTCTCTCTCTCTTTCTCTCTGTCTCTCTCTCTCTCTCTCTCTCTCGATCTCCCCCCCCCCTTCGCGCATGTAGACGTAGGGGTCGAAATGTCCCCACAATATGAGGCAAGCTGGTACTAATGCTTGATGTGACATAGAGTTGGTGGATTATTAACCTCTCTATCTGGCTTGACCTAATTCAGCGTGCATGAGATTTCTTTTTCTTTTAAAAACAGCTTTTGGTTGTTTTCACAGTGCACGATGCTGTTGACAATACAGCACTGAACAACATAATGCGTATAGTTTGTCTGAGTCAGCATACAATACAAAGAGAAACCTGAATCATCATTCTGTTAACAAAGTGTATCTGCCTTGTACAGAAGAGTTATAACTGATTAATTTACAATGGAGAAATCAATAATTGCAGAATAAAACAATCAATCTCCCTTAAATGAGATAGAGCTCCCCTGGATTTTTACATTATACTGTTCTTCAGTTTTAATCTGTATTCCTACTGAAGTTTTGAAATTACAAACGTTTGATAAAGTATCATCTAACTTACATTGATAACCGTGCATTTTAGCAAACAGTATCATGAAGTCAAGAACCACGTCTGTCTTAAATCCAAAGTCTTCTCCAACTACAAATGTATATTGTCATTAAGTTTCATGTTAAACAATACAGGACATCTTTCTTTCAACAAATCGTCAAATTTCCTGTAGTCACTCTAAAATCACATATTGTCATTAAGTTTCATGTTAAACAATACAGGACATCTTTCATTCAACAATTCAGCTAATTTCCTATAGTCACACTGAAATCATATATTGTCATTAAGTTTCATGTTAAACAATAGAGGACATCTTTCATTCAACAGTTCAGCTAATTTCCCATATTCACACTAAAATCATATATTGTCATTAAATTTCATGTTAAACAATACAGGACATCTTTCATTCAATAATTTAGCTAATTTCCTATAGTCACACTAAATTCATATATCGTCATTAAGTTTCATGTTAGTGTGACTATAGGAAATTAGCTGAACTGTTGAATGAAAGATGTCCTGTATTGTTTAACATAAAACTTAATGACAATATACAGTTGTAGTTGGAGAGGACTTTGGAATCAAGACAGACGTGGTTCTTGACTTCATGATATTGTTTGTTAAAATGTACGTTTATCAATGTAAGTTAGATGATACTTTATCAAACGTTTGTAATTTCAAAACTCCAATCGGAATACAGATTAAAACTGAAGAACAGTATAATGTAAAAATCCAGGAGAGCTCTATCTCACTTAAGGGAGATTGATTGTTTTATTCTGCAATTATTGATTTCTCCATTGAAAGATTAATCAGTTATAATAACTCTTCTGTACAAGGCAGATACACTTTGTTAACAGAATGATGATGTCAGGTTTCTCTTTGTATTGTATGCTGACTCAGACAAACTATATGCATTCTGACAAACTATACGCATTATGTTGTTCAGTGCTATATTGTCAACAGCATCGTGCACTGTGAAAACAACCAAAAGCTGTTTTTAAAAGAAAAAGAAATCTCAAGCACGCTGAATTAGGTCATGTCCAGATAGAGAGGTTAATAATCCACCGACTCCATGTCACATCAAGCATTAGTACCAGCTTGCCTCATATTGTGGGACATTTCGACCCCTAAGTCTACGGGCGGGGGGGGGGGGGGAGAGGAGATCTAGAGAGAGACAGACAGACAGACAGACAGACAGAGACAGACAGAGACAGAGTGAGACAGAGAGACAGACATACACCAGGTCATTCTACAATGTGAGTGAAGATCTTAGGCACAGGAGATTAGATGTGTGACTACAGGAAATTAGCTGAATTGTTGAATGAAATATGTCCTCTATTGTTTAACAAACAGTTGGGTCATCAGTTAGCGTGGCCGAGTGGTCAGCACGACTGAGTACTGACTTGGTGGTCGTGGGTTCAAATCCCCATCGGTCCGAAAATGATTGTACGCTGTGGGCTCTTGGAAGACTGGGACCACACAGTCGAGACTTATCCACTTTTTAGACGCGTCATTCAGGATGTTGCTCAAATTTCAACACAGTGTGGTTGACTGTCCAGGTTTCTGTTTCTAGTATGAGTCAAAGTGTTCGTGCAAATAAAGTGAAGCTGTCTGTACAATATGGGACAGCGTTTCTTTCAGTATGGGTCACAATTTTGTCACATTATGGGTCTTAAAGAATCATTATGATATGAACCACAAACACACGAAAATAGAATAACAACACGTATTTAATGCATAAACCGAGACAGGCACGAATTTTCTGTGAACCGACCTTTGTCAAGCATACAAAAAAAAAAATTTTAAATAAAGATCAACACACGAAACATAGGGAAAAAAAGAGCAAGACTTTCCATGTGTTTTGTTGAGCAGATCAATACGAGATAAAATGCCAGTACATTTTGGTGAGTCAATAAAGGTCAGAAGTTTCAATATAGACAATTTAAAATCAATACAATATGGGTCAAACTATATGGACAAAAACTTGGGCCACATTTTCCGTGCAATAAGGTTAAAACTTTCAAAATTACTGAATGGAATTATTTGGTACAGAACAACTCAAACTAACAACAGAACGTGGATCAAAATTTCAACAACACAGTTGAAACTGTCAGTCTGATATTTGAAATTTGTTCAACACAATATGTGGGCCAACATGTCAGTGTGCTATGGATCAAAGGGGTCTGTTTGCAATGTAGGTCTGTACACAATATGGGTCAGACTGTCAGTACGACACATGTCAGAAATTTCAATACAATAACTAGTGGCCCAGTGATACAGCCTGACGCAGCATCAAGGTGATGGATTAGCGACATCTCCCCATTGATCTGATCGTATTGAACGTGTTAAGATCTTACCAGTGGGCGCTGAGCGAGCGGAGCCCTGTGTAGACGTAGACCTGAAGAAGGCTTAGGCAGGACTTAAGGGGGGACGAAGAGGAATCCCATGTCAGCCTGTCATTAGCAAGGTATCATGTGCAGTGGGTAAGACTTGCAGGATACCTGCCATTCATGGCACTCGTCTCCACTCACAGCCCATTGACACCCCCTCACCCCCCCCCCCCCCCACTCTTGTCTTACTGTGTTGGTACCGTCCCTTCATTGTTCCTCTCTTCTGTTTTTGGTTTCATGATGTTTGTCTGGAGGTTTTCCTGGTCTCTTCTGACTACACACGTTCATACATCAGTCTGAATGATGTCTACCTATTGTGTGAATTTACACTGTGATAAACATGTTGATATGCTTCTGTATTATTGTATATGTCCTGAATATTATTGTTAGTAATAGGAATAATAGTCGCAGCAGTTGTAGTAGTAGTAGTTGCAGTAGTAGCAGTAGTAGTACCAGCAGCAGCAGCAGTAGCAATAGTAGTAACAGTAATAGTGGTAGTAGTAGTAGTAATAGTAGTAGCAGTAGTAGTAGTAGTAGTGACAGTAGTAGTATAAACATATGAATAGCTACTGCCAGTAACGTGTGTGTGTGTGGTGTGTGTGTGTGTGTGTGTGTGTGTGTGTGTGTGTGTGTGTGTGTGTGTGTGTGTCTGTGTCTGTGTGTGTGTGTCTGTGTCTGTGTGTGTGTGGTGTGTGTGTGTGTTTCTTCGATTCCGTGGATGACTGACGAATATGTCTTTAATGATGTTGAATATTATTATTGCTGTGAGGCGTGAGTGTGATTGTATGCATAGCCAAAACATTTTCCTTGTGTCTGTGCACTGGGCTAAAATAAAATCTTGTTATCTTGTTATCAAATGAATGGTATTTTGAAACAGAACTTACAAGTCTCCGTATTCGGTGTAAATGATAACAATTTTTCTGTATTTTATATCAAGTTTTGTAACTTGACATCAATTTATAACTTTATCCTGTGATGCCAATCCACACAAATCAAATGTATCTATAATGTTTTTATTTGTAATTGTCAAGTTCTGTACAGCTAGATGTACCGAAGAGTCACTGATATAGGAACACTGCACAGGCACGAAAAACAAACAAACAGACAGACGGACAGAAAGACAGGCAAAAACGACATAGAAAATAAACCGAAAGATTTATTGAATACTTTGTCGCCGTATACTGATACGAGTGTTATTTAGAGTCTATGCTTAGAGCGAACACATGTGGAGGGTAATCATGGCAACATTATTCCTGCTGTCCTCTGTCTACCTCTGCGTAGTATGGTTTGGAGTCTGTTCAAAAGGCATTCATCGCTCTCGGGCAAATCCACACGTGCTCCATCCACATCTGCCAGCATTTATCTGGCAGACTCCTTCTGAGTCTGAGCAAAACCCTATGCGCTGGCAAGGTTTTGAAATGAGGAGAAGGGAGGAGTGACTTTTGAAACAGTAAGCTGACACCATCGGAATGATGGAAACATTAAGATGGGCAGGAAAATGCCAGTTTTTTATGTTGCGGGCTGGGATTGAACTCGACGTATGAAATGTGGAGTGCAAGTCCCTATCCAAAGAACCAACCAACATGCTTTAAGAAAACCTGATTGGCTGTAACCCTTGAGGTGGGGGGGGGAAGGTTTTTGTGTAGAGCCGATTGCTGCCTTCTCTCCAGTATCATGGCCTATTCTCTTGTCGTCTGGTCTTGTCGTGTCTCAACTACCTGCCCATCTCAATCCCCTTGCATTAAACCCCTCCTTGGGCACACAGGGAGGTAAAGGAACAGGGAACTATTGATCGGGAATTCATGAAGATTGAGACTGGTCTTGGCCTGCCGTTTCTCCCTCCCAAGGGAAACGTATCCCTGACATTTTGGCCAGTGTCTGATGGCAAGTTTGGAGGGGGAGGGGAAGGGGTGGGTGGGTGGGCTGGTGGATGGAGGGACATGGAGTGCAAAGTGGACGTGTGGTCCTGGACATTAATTAATCAGTGTGGTTTCACAGCAACAAAAGGGATGAGCGCAAAATAACATCGATGGTGTACGATTGTACAAGACAGACAGCGAGCGTCAACATTGTAAGATAAAGACGAAGGCAGGATCAGATAGTCTTTGGCAGCCGGTTCTATTCTTTGCTGGGTTATTTTTGGATGAGTAGTCTGACTTCAGTAGGTTTGATGTTCTTTCCATTTCAGGAACAACTAGTACCGTCGACCAGATGGTGAAAATAATTCAATCTATGCCTCACCTTCTTCCTGTGCTTCTCACTTTTACGTCTGTTTTCACGGCGGTTTTTCTTTTGTTCTAGTGATTTGACAGTGTCGACAGTGTAAGGATTGGAGTGCTTCATTGTATGTTCTTATATTGCTCTAGTGATTTAACAGTGTCGATATAGGATTGGAATGTTTCACTGTATGTTCTTGTTTTGTCCTAGTGATTTGACAGTGTCGATATAGTGAGGATTGGGATGTTTCACTGTATGTTCTTATATTGTTCTAGTGATTTGACAGTGTCGACAGTGTGAGGATTGGGATGTTTCACTGTATGTTCTTGTTTTGTTCTAGTGATTTGACAGTGTCGACAGTGTGAGGATTGGGATGTTTCACTGTATGTTCTTGTTTTGTTCTAGTGATTTGACAGTGTCGACAGTGTGAGGATTGGGATGTTTCACTGTATGTTCTTATATTGTTCTAGTGATTTGACAGTGTCGACAGTGTGAGGATTGGGATGTTTCACTGTATGTTCTTGTTTTGTTCTAGTGATTTGACAGTGTCGACAGTGTGAGGATTGGGATGTTTCACTGTATGTTCTTATATTGTTCTAGTGATTTGACAGTGTCGACAGTGTGAGGATTGGGATGTTTCACTGTATGTTCTTGTTTTGTTCTAGTGATTTGACAGTGTCGATATAATGAAGATTGGGATGTTTCACTGTATGTTCTTGTTTTGTTCTAGTGATTTGACAGTGTCGACAGTGTGAGGATTGGGATGTTTCACTGTATGTTCTTGTTTTGTTCTAGTGATTTGACAGTGTCGACAGTGTGAGGATTGGGATGTTTCACTGTATGTTCTTGTTTTGTTCTAGTGATTTGACAGTGTGAAGATTGGGACGTTTCACTGTATGTTCTTGTTTTGTTCTAGTGATTTGACAGTGTCGACAGTGTGAGGATTGGGATGTTTCACTGTATGTTCTTGTTTTGTTCTAGTGATTTGACAGTGTCGATATAGGATTGGGATGTTTCACTGTATGTTCTTGTTTTGTTCTAGTGATTTGACAGTGTCGACAGTGTAAGGATTGGAACGTTTCATTGTATGTTCTTATATTGTTCTAGTGATTTGACAGTGTAAGGATTGGGACGTTTCACTGTATGTTCTTGTTTTGTTCTAGTGATTTGACAGTGTCGACAGTGTGAGGATTGGGATGTTTCACTGTATGTTCTTGTTTTGTTCTAGTGATTTGACAGTGTGAGGATTGGGATGTTTCACTGTATGTTCTTGTTTTGTTCTAGTGATTTGACAGTGTCGACAGTGTGAGGATTGGGATGTTTCACTGTATGTTCTTGTTTTGTTCTAGTGATTTGACAGTGTCGATATAGTGAAGATTGGGATGTTTCACTGTATGTTCTGATATTCTGAACCTTTTGCTTTTGCGCGGTTGTCACTGTTTAATGTCTCCATATATACTGCTGTTCTACGCACACTGATGTCAGTGTTAATAGTGACATTATCGGTGAAGTGCCTCAGCAATTGATTAGTTACAAGCGGTTCTCGTAGATGATTCATTGGACGTCATTGGATTAAGAGGGCTTCCCAAAATGTGGTTAATTTAAGCATTTCCATCAACTTAATGAAGTGCAGTGCTGAACTTCAAAGACGTACACGTTTCACTGCACATGGTTCACAATTCCCTCTGGGAATTTGCAGTTCGTTCAAGAGGGATTCATCACACTCGGATAGTCCATATGCGTTCAACTCAAACCTGCCAGGAATTATTTGGCAGACTTCCTGAGCCTGCGCAAAGCCCTAAGCGCTGGCACTGTCTTGAAATCAAAAGGGGGAGGGGGGGAGGGACATATGAAACATAAGCTGACACCACCAGAATGATGGAGACGGGCAGCGAACAGGCCAGTACTTAATGTTGCAGGCTGGGATTGAACTGGAAGTATCAGATCTTGAGTCCACGGCTCTATCAAAAGAACCAAGCAGCCCACAAGAATGAAGTTACACATCTTATGTGCTGTGTGTGTTTGACAGACGTGTAAATTGTCCGTGTAGAGCGAAGCACACCGAATGTTGTTCATGCAGATTGAAGCACACCGAATGTTTTTTACTTTTGTTAGACACGATTTGAGTTGAATAAATATCACCTTAGATTTTGATTTTTCTGTCATTAGTAAACCTTTAGTTTAGAAAGTAAAATCAAGATCAGCGTGGTGTTTGAGTACTGGATGATGTCGTTCAGGATGTCGTCAGTTCAGATATTCAAAATACACACACGTGCCCGTCGTTGGTACATCAGTCTGTCTTCTTGTCGTCCCCACATGTGGTATCTCATTATGGCCAACATAAAACACAGCATCATACACAGTTCAAAATCTTCGCTACTGCTTGACTTGCAGACTGAGCAGTCAGTGTTTTGATGTGTTTACCCGAAATGATACAGAGTAGAACGATCAAAGACGCGAGGCACGCTCCATAGGGGAGAGTACTAACTTCAATCAAGCCGACAAGCAGACAGAAATTCCTGCCAAATGTCAATTTTGATCACAGCCACACCCGCCCATTTCCTGCATGTCGACATCTGTGTCGTCACGACATGATCGACTCGTTCACACAGTCAAGACTATGACTATAGTCTCTTTCGTTAAGATGTGGTCATCAACGGAATAGTCATTGACACAGACTGCTGTGGAAATTGTCTTAATATCTCAGACAGACAGTGCTGACATTGATCGCTGACATAGACTTCTGGCATCTCCTGATATCAGTGAACGCAGGTTTCCTGACAATGGCATGGTCTGTTAATTCGTGAGCCAACAACAGAAGCAACAACGACTAAACAACAGTTTATTTGGTATTGTCGTGTGCTAACGACAATTTACACTTCGTGAAACAGCATCAGTAGGGACAGGTTTTTGATAAGCACCTCAATTACTATGGAGACTACTGATCTGCCTGAGGTGAGCATAACTTGAATAGTGCAGTTATACGTGGATGTGTGTGTGTTTGTGATTTCCTAGTATATTTTTTTCATCTCCGTTCTCGGTTTTCTGTCTGCATCATTATCATCGGCCATTATCTAAATCTTTTGCTTCCTTCCCCTTTTGTTGTAATAATACTTGAAAATTTTATTCCAAAAAGTACAGTTTTTCATATTCAAATTCATATATATTCATATATGCAATGGAATAGACTAAGAATCTTATTACAATTAACGTCCACGTTGAAAAATTGGAATGTGTTTCTCGTGTGTGTATGCGCGCGCGCGCGCACTTGTGGTGTGTGTGTGTGTGTGTGTGTGTGTGTGTGTGTGTGTGTGTGTGTGTGTGTGTGTGTTCTGTATGTGTGTATGTGTGTGTGTGCGTGTGCGTGTCTCTGTATGTGTGTGTGTGCGCGTGCGTGTCTGTGTGTGTGTGTGCACGTATGTATATCTCTGTGTGTACGTGCAGGTGGGATAGGTGAGTAGGTAGAGACGGACAGACAGACAGAACTCAGAACTGTTTTCAATGTACACAGGCCACAATACAATAGTCAACGGGGTGGAGAGGGAAATGCATGTAGGGCTTTTGTGATTTATACAAATTTCACATTGCATGTAATTACATCATCGAAAATTGTCTTCTCTTTTTCTTCTTCAGTGGTATTAACGTCCCCGCGTGATAACGATTAGGGACTGTCGTAAGATGAGTCTTGTCATATAGTTAAAGAAGATAAGCGTTGTCTTATATTTCCATGTCTGGGGTGTGAAGAACTTCAAGTCATAGAAGAGGAGGATGAGTCTGGAGGTGACGGAGAATCTTTATAAGTATGGTCCAACTGCCGAAGAGTGGGAGAGAGTAGCTGCCAGGACGAGAGGAGTCCATCCGTGGATACTGTTGTGATTTGAGAGTTGAAGCGTTGAAGAGGGTTTGTTTGTCCTGTAAAGAGAGTCCTTAGAGGTTGAAAATGATTGCGTAAGGTCACGCAATCAAAAAGACAGTGCTGGAAGGAGACAAATTCCTTCATACTCGAAAACTGCAATTCTTTCCTCGATTTATACTTAATCGGTGTAACAGCCAACAGATCCTTCGTCTGCTGACCCGATCTAACATTTACATGTAATGAAGGAACATAGTAATCAGTACCTGATTATCATCAAGCTTAATCAGTGCATTAAAGCATCCAACAATTCGGAAAAAAAAACATTCATATACATAAAAATCGTTCTACCCTCGATCTACTGGTCAAGCATTTAGAGGATAGGGGGAGCGGGCAGGAGAGACGGACAGACAGACAGACAGACAGACGGACAGAGACAGACAGAGGAGACACAGAAAGACAGAGGGCGACAGACAGACAGCGAGAGAAACAGACAGAAACAGACAGACAGAGACAGAGAGACAGAGAGAGAGACAGACAGAGACAGACAGACAGAGACAGAACAGACAGAGAAGAGAGAGAGAGAGAGAGAGAGCAGAGAGAGACAGACAGAGACAGAGGACAGACAGAGAAGAGAGCAGACAGAGAGAGAGAGAGCGACAGAGGCAGACAGATACAGACAGACAGAGACAGACAGACAGGCAGACAGACAGAGAGAAGAAGAAGAAGACGAACAAAAAGTCGAAATGCGCTGATATTTTCCACTGTACATTACACGTGCGTGTCGGCAAATGAGTGTCAGAGAGGGGAGCCGTTGTCGTTGAGTGATAGAATGGGGGGGGGGACCATTGTCGTGAGTGATGAGGGAGGAGGGGGTGACCATAGCCGTGAATGCTGAAGGAGGAGGTGGTGGCTATTGTGAGTGATGATGGAGAAGGAGGGGGAACCATTGTCGTGAGGGATTGGGAAGAGGGGGTGGGGGGAGCCATTGTCGTGGCCCCCCTATTGTTTCAGCTATGGGGCTGTGACTATGGTGTTACTAGTGGTAGCCGTGAGTCCTGTCCCCTCATATCTGCTATAGTGGTGTTATCACAGGTTTGCCTGATTTCACCGCCAGGTCCCCTGCTGTGACCACTCGGCTGATTGAGGTGTGGGCCGTTAGGCACTGATAGATCCTTGTCTTTACACATCCTACTTCTTGTTGTCCCTTCTCTCTCTCTTTGTCTCTCTGTCTCTGCTGTCTGTCTGTCTGTCTCTCATGTCTGTTTCTGTTTCTTTCTCTGTTCTGTCTGTCTGTCTGTCTCTCTCTCTCTTCTGTTTCTCTCTTTTCTCTCTGTCTCTCCTATCTGTCTATTTCTGTATCTCTCTTCTCTGTTTTCTCTGTCTCTCTGTCTCTGTTTCTCTCTCTCTCTGTTTTCTCCTCTCTCTATCTGTCTCTCTGTCTGTCTTCTGTCTGTCTGTCACAACACACACACAACACAACTCATACACACACCACACACAGACACACTACACGCACACACACACACACACACACACTATCACACACACATCACTTACAACACTCATCATACCCCACACACACACACACACACACACACACACAACACACACACACACACAACTACACACACACATCACACCACACTCACACACATACACAACCACAACTACACACACACACAACACTTACAACTCACACACATACCACCACACTACATACACACACAACACACACACACACACACACACACCCCACACACACACAACACACACAACCTTGCACAGAAACACCAAACCATCACTGTTTAGCAATGACTATATATTGCTGTACGTTTATATGTTAATCATATGTCAACAACACATTTCCTGTATGTGTACATTGACATAATTTTTGTTACCTCATTGTTCCTTGATGTTGATTATCGTACAGCAAAATATATCATTTTTTAAGTTAAAAAAAAGCTGACAGGTACTAAATCTTGATGTTTACTTTTAAACATCAATGTATAAAATATGATGTGTATTCTGTTTGTTATATGTTGTTCATATGTCAACAATACTTTTTTTTCCTGTGCGTATGAACTGATATCACTTTTCGTCTCCATGTTGCATGTTGATGTCTGTTTATTGTAAAAGAAAAAATTGATTTAAAAAGAATTACAGAAATCTGAAAAAACAAGTGCCTGAAATTAGCGGGTTTTTGAGGAAGGTTTGTGAACACCGCTTTCTGACGATCTTCCGACAACATATACATTCTGTTTCTGCTGTTCCGGCAATCTACCATTGTCCTCAAAGCACGTTAAGTTTTGTTTCCATGCAAGCGTCTTCAGGGTCACAGTGACATTATGAATTACATAATCCGGATTTTTATATCATAATTTGTTTGTTCAAAAGTGGAGATTGTTATAATGGCTTGACTATTTCATTAAATCCTTTTGGAGATAGCAAAGTGTGTCAGTGCTAAATTGCACAAGTTTCATTGTCTCTTCAGCGCGCATATTTCGATTGTCAAGCGCTCGAACACGAAGCTGCAAGTTTGAGTGAGACAAGAACGGGGAGACAAAGACAGATTGACTGACACGCAGACAGACTCGGAGACAGACAGACAGACAGACGGAATGATCAGATGTTGAAGATATGTGGCCATGGTTTAAGGATCAAGGTAAAATTATATACATTCTGCTTCAGCATTTGGACGGGAGGAAAATTCATTTAAACATTCCATCAAAGGCTTTTCATCTCATGCAGATTTAAATATTTCCATGACACATTTATAGGCCGTTATATGAGGAAAGGGGAATTGGAGCACCAGGTCACAACGGGAAAGCTGGAGGGAAAGAGAGCACCAGGTAGACCCAGGGAGAGAATGCCGGACGGACTTGCAGAGTGGCTGGGGATGAGGAGGGTGGGGGAGATGCTGGGGGCAACGAGAGATAGAGATGGTTGGAAGTCCATGGTCGCCAAAGCCATGCGGCAGGACACCTGATGATGATGATGATGATGAAAGGCTTTTCATCTCATGCAGTTTTAAAGATTTCCATGACACATTTATAGGCCATTTTATGAGGAAAGGGGAATTGGAGCACCAGGTCACACCAGGAAAGTTGGAGGGAAAGAGAGCACCAGGTAGACCAGGGAGAAAATATTGGACGGGCTTGCAGAGTGGCTGAAGACAAAGAGGGTGGAAGATGTGCTTGCGGCAGCAAGGGATAGAAACATATGGAAGGCCATGATCGCCAATGCCATGTGGCAAGGCACTTGATGATGATGATGATGATGATGATGATGATGATGATGATGATGATGATGATGCTGATGATGATGATGAAGATGATGATGATGATGTAGTTATGGAACTATACGAGGGATCGTAAAATAACGACGATAACGAGCGAAAGAAAACGAAGAAAACAAAACAGTTTTCTAATTGAAATGAAACTATTTGTTCCACAAGCATCAGCTGTCTTCACACTTTAGCGTTTTCACTGTGATATTTACAGGCTTTGGGATCATTTCTAGCGCTTCACAGTCACTGCAGACATCAAACATATTTTTGTTTCTATGGCTTCCATCGTTCTGATGGATACTCACTGCAATGACTGCGATCCTGAAGTCCCAGTCTCTTACTACATACTCCACGATCAGATGGCTGAGTGTGACCCAAGTAGAAAGCACTGGGTAAGTCGACGTGGCGCAGTGGTTAGTGCAACAACGGACTAAGGACTGGAAGATCTTGGGTGTGAATCCCATTGTCTTGTCAAAGCAGTGTGGGATTGTTCAGGCTCCAGCTGGTTTCTGCCCAGAGTGGAGAGTGCTGTGGGTGTGTTTGGAAGACTCTGACCACATCATTTTTTTTTCACCTTTTTTTATTCATTTTTTTAACAGGAATAGACATCAACAGACAATGTACTAACAAAACAAAACAAAAACAAATAATAATAATTTCAATTCATAACAATTGTTCACATAAAAAAAGAAAAGAAAGCCTATAGCCTACAAAACATATAAAACAATATTCTAATCAATGCTGATTTCATTATGTACACCAATATTTAAAAACATGTCATGAAGAAAGTCTGTTTTTTACACAGGGAACATTGATCTATATTTGTTTCACTGAGCATTAAAAAAGGACAAGCGAAAGTTATTTTGGCATTATATTGTTCAATTTTGAATCTCTGGTTTAGCATTCTTTGGAAAGTATGTATATTTGGAACACACTTGTCTATTTTGCATTTATATATAAATGATTTTGCAAGCATTATTATAAGATCAAATACTCTGTTTTTTACATTTTGGTCAACACCGAACAACACCAGATTTCATGTGATTCTGATGTAGGTGTTGCTAAAAGTTTGCGACGAACACCGCAGGTGTACAGGAGGCATAACGTACAGCCCTGTCACATAGTGTCGTTTCCAGAAGGGAACTCCGTACCATCATAATTCCCGTCCCCATCGTCATGCATTTTCATGAAAAAAAAGGCATGTTCTAGACTGTGTAAGCACAAAAACGGTGTAAAAAATGGGACAACAAAAAAGGAGAGAGTGAGGTAGAGAGAGAGATAGGCAGAGAAAGGGGAAGAGAGGGAGAGAGAGGTGGGAGAGAGAGAGAGGGAGAGAGAGGGAAGAGAGAGAGGGAGAGAGAGGGGAGAGAGAGGCGAGAGAGAGGAGAGAGAGGGGAGAGAGAGAGAGGGAGAGAGGGAGAGAGAGAGAGGGGGGAGAGAGAGAGGAGAGAGAGGGAGAGAGAGAGAGGGAGAGAGAGAGGCAGAGAGAGGGGGAGAGAGAGAGAGGAGAGGAGGGGAGGAGAGAGGGGAGGAGAGAGGGAGAGAGGAGAGAGAGAGAGAGAGAGAGAGGAGAGAGAGAGAGGGGGAGAGAGGAGAGAGAGAAAGAGAGAGGAGAGAGCATTCGTTACAAGAATACAAGTAGATTACGCTTGCTTCCTGATTAAGGAAATGAACTTATAACTCTCCGCCCTCTATCTCCACCCTCACCCACACCCCTTTTTCCTGTTTATTTCATGTTTTTATCGTTTCAGACATGAAAACATGAAAAGCTCCCATGTCAGATGAAATAACGCTTCTTTTGAATTCTGTCACAGAAATGAAAATCATGTTAGATTCTGTTTAACGTATAATGCTGCAATATAAGATTAGAGAAAGTTTCTTTTGAATTTAGTGACAGCAAATCATGCTTAGACTGTTTAGCTATAATGCTGTCATACAAGGTGAAATACTGCTTCTTTTGACATTGGTGCCAGAAATAAAAAGCAGAGTAAAGTAGTTCTGCAACGGACTGGGTTCCTTGGACATTCCCAACAATGTCCCGGATGTTTGAGTGATGAAATCTCTGTGACAAAGAAGCAACGAAAACAAGACGAAAAAGAACTCGATAAAATTCTGGAACCAGAAAAAACACGAAAGAAGAATACGAACGCGTATTTTATACGCGTTCGTATTCTTCTTTCGTGTTTTTTTCTGGTTCCTGTTTGCTTGAACGCGGGCAGTCACACTTGTTTTGGATTTCGATAAAATTCTGTTTCATAATCATACGTTATATATGTCTGAATTTATGTATGTGTGCGAGTGGGTGAGTGTGTGTGTGGTGTGTGTGTGTGTGTGTGTGTGTGTGTGTGTGTGATGTGTGTGTGTGTGTGTGTGTGTGTGTGTGTGTGTGTGTGTGTGTGTGTGTGTGTATTGTGTGTTGTTAGTTGTGTCATGTGTGTCTCTGTCGTTGAGCGACTGAAAGAGAGAGAATGTGTGTAGATGCGTGTATGTGTGTCTGTCTCTCTCCTCCCCCTCCCCTCTCTCTCTCTCTCTCCTCTCCATCCCTCATCTCCTCCCCTCTGTCTCCCTCTTCTCCACCCCTTCCCCTCCCTCTCTGTCTCCTTTTTATCGCTGTTCTCTCTGTGTTTTGTTGTGTCCTTTTGTTTTTGTTGGTGAGTGGATGTATGTGTGTGTGTGTGTGTGTGTGTGTGTGTGCATTCATGTGTGGTGGGTGTGAAATTTCTTCTTTGTCTGTCTCTCTGTCTGTTCTGTCTGTCTTTCTGTCTGCTGCTTTTGTGTGAGTGAGAGAAAAAGAACGTGTGTGTGTGTTGTGTGCGTGTGTATGTGTGTATGTGTGTGTGTGTGAGAGTCCGATGTGGAAGAGAGAAGAGAGAGTGAGTATGTGTGTGTTTATGTGTATATGTGTGTGCGGGTGAGCGCGTGCACGCTCGTGCGTGTGCGTGTATGTTTGAAAGAGGCAGGGTAAGAGGATGACTAACACACTTCACCCCTATGATCACCTTCTGACCTGTCTTACAGGGAGACGCTGCCAGTGGGACTTCACGCGTCTAGAATTGGACAGGTCCTACTTAAACTCCATAATTACGGGCAATCCCCAGAGATGGAGCCATTTCTGTTGGAGGAATTTCAATTCGCGTGTTCGTGAAAATGGTCGTCATCTCGTAGTATCGGAGTCAGTCGAGGGTTTCGAGCCACAACGGCATATCTTCCGTCAATATTTCTTTTATGACGTGCCATTCTGCGAAGGAAACCCCTCGAACTGTGTAACCTGTAGCCCAGCACGAAGTTTTCCCAAACGTCCGGTCAAGGTCATGTTGAACTTGCTTCTATGTCTTGAACTGACCGAACTTGTCACCGACATAGGAATTACGGTCAGGTTTCCCCCCGAAATCCCTGAAGTATGAAAGTGACAGCCCTTCTCAAAGACAGTCATCGTCGTTCTGTGTATTCTGTAGAGGGGTCCGAAAAGTTTGTCATGCCGTAAGATTAGTGCCTTTTCCAAACTGTCACTCTTGTTTAGTTGCCAAACACAGCAGACCAAACCACTAGGGACTGCAGTCAGAGCTAACTTCAACACGAGTTACCGTCACGTAAGAACAAGAGATGGAAATAGCGAGCGACTTTACCAGTTACATACATTTTGATATTCTTTGTAATCGAGTATTTGTATATATATGAACAAAAGACGCGTCCACGCAAGTTGGCACGCACATAAAGACGAAAAAGAACAACGACAAAACCTACAGAAACAACAGACGAACAACTACAAAGACGAACAATTCCTCTCTCTCTTTCTCACTCTCTCTCTTCTCTCTCTCTCTCTCTCTCTCTCTCTCTCTCTCTCTCTCTCTCTTCTCTCTTCCTTCTGTTCTCTCTCTCTCTCTCTCTCCTCTCTCTCTCTCTCGTTCTCTCTCTGTGTTGTTTTGTCTGTCCTCTCTCTGTCTTTCTCTCTGTTTCTCTCTGTCTCTCTCTGTCTCTCACGTCTCTGTCTCTCTGTCTTCTCTGTGTCTCTCTCTGTCTCTCTTCTGTTGTCTCTCCTCTCTCTGTCTCTCCCCTCTTTTCTGTCTCTGTCTTTCTGTCTCTGTCTTCTGTCTCTCTCTGTCTGTCTCTCATGTTCTCTTTGTGTCTCTCTTCTGTCTCTCTTTCTGTCTCTCTATGTTCTCTGTCTGTCTTTCTGTCTCTCTCTCTCTGTCTCTGTCGTCTCTTTCTGTCTCTGTCTTTCTGTCTCTCTCTCTCTGTCTCTCTATGTGTCTCTTTGTGTCTCTCTCTTTCTGTCTCTGTCTTCGCTCTTGTCTTCTGTTCTGTCTCTCTATGTGTCTCTCTGTCTCTGTCTTTCTGTCTCTCTCTCTCTGTCTCTCTATGCGTCTCTTGTGTCTCTCTTCTTCTCTGTCTTCTGTCTCTCTCTTCTGTCTCTCTATGTGTCTCTTTGTGTCTCTCTCTTTCTGTCTCTGTCTTTCGCTCTCTGTCTCTCTTGTCTCTGTCTGTCTCTCTGTCTCTCTCTCTCTCTCTTCTCTCTCTCTCTGACTGTCTCTCTCTCTCTGACTCTCTCTCTCTTCTGCCTCTCTCTCTGTCTGTCTGTCTGTCTCTGTCAGTCTCTCTCTGTGTCTCTCTCTCTCTCTCACACACACACACACACACGCACGCGCACACACACGCACACATACACACGCACACACACACACACACAGATTCCCGTTCTCTATCTCCCCATCCAGAGAAAAGCCATCCAAGCTGATCATAGCACTGAAGTGTCAGTCAGCCCTTCACCTTGCCTCTTTCAGGACACAAGTCCTTGACGTTTCCATGGACAGTGCTGTGTGTGATGTTTGGACCTTAGTTCCCCTCCCCCCCCCCCTCCGCCATTTTAAGGATTATTGCACTTAGGGGGGAATACCTTTCTTCTCACTTTTTGGTCCCATTTTCTATGCCACTTGATTGCAACAGAAGCTGGCACAGTTTGTACAATGCGATAATGATTACGATGACGATGAAGATGATAATCTTGATGCTGTCTAATTCCATCCAGGATTGAGACTGCATGACAGGGCTGTACTCTACGCTTACTCTCATAATATATTTTGGCGTCAACCAGGTCCGAGAAATACAGTCACCCGCGATGTTGGTCAGAAAATTTGGGCCACATCTGCAATGACCTTTCTGTGAAGTGGATGAGACTCGACTGTGTGGTCCCAGTCTTCCCAATGAGCCCATAGCACGACCAACACTAGGTAGGAGCTGGTTGGATCCGAACAATCCCATAGTGATTTTTGAAGGGACTGATGGGGATGTGAACCCACAACCTTCCTGTCGGTAGTCCGTTGCGCTAACCACTACACCACGGCGGCTGGTTAGTTCCTTCACCCTATCCAACAGCATTTTCATTGTAGAGAATGAAAACCATAGAGATGCACCACTTTCTTCCTAATACGAAATGAAAAGACAAACGGTAAACCATTCAGAACAGTTGATTCCTTAATATGTTTGCCTCTTTATTTTGCTGGTCAGTGAGGGACTTGGTTGCGGTTAAGTGGGGTCAACTTTGAGAGTACAAGTAAAAATAATAAATAATACACAATGACTACCGGGCTAAACCTATCTCTGAGTAAAATGGCTACTCACTTGCGTAGCTTTCATCGGCGATCCGATCGACTTCCTCAGCGCAACTGCTGGGTTGAGATCTGGCTTCAGTGCGCACCGCCGTGAACGAACTCACGACAGCGCGACTGAACGAGTGAGGAGTACACCGATGGCAGGTTGTGTCGGCCCCGGTCACGGTTGAGGGTGTGGTTCCTTGCGGCATGTAGACTGCCTCCTTTACTCCCCTCTGGAACCATCCTGCTTCTTTGTCGAGAACTTGCAAACGATTGTCACGGGGGAAAGGAGGGAAAAACCATAGGCTGACTGGGACTGGTTAGAATGGTGATTGTCGGAGGAAGTTTTGGAGATGATTTGTGAAGACGGTGTTTTGGGGAATATTTCGTTCTGATGAGGGCAGTACACGGACAGCAGATGTTCAGATGGACATGCCAAGTCAGTGACAGTTTTCATCTGGCTAGTTGGTTCTTTCGATAGAGCGGTGAACTCAAGATCTGATATCTCGAGTTCAATCCCAGCTTACGGGTTTTGTGCTTTGTATCTGCTTCTATGCTAGCTGAATGGATAGCGCAGACTGTGTTAGATTTGAGAAGGTCTACAACATGGGAGATAATTCCTACGTGACTCTCAAGAGTTATGTTCTTTGATTAATAAAAAAAAAAAAAAACCTGTTCGCTGTCCGTCCTGATGTTTCCGTCTTTCTGGGGGTGTCAGCTATAAGCTTGTGTTTTATAGCCCCCGCCCCCTGCCCCCCCCCCCCCCCCCCCGCACTCGCTCCCTACTTCAAGACCTTGCCAGTGTGCAGGGTTTGGGCAGGCTCAGGGAATCTGCCAGGTAATTGCTGGTAGATTTGGGTGAAGTGCGTATGGAATTATCCGAGTGCGATGAATTCCTACGAAACAAACACCTAACTCCAAACTTAGGGCTGTGTCACACTGATGATAATAATTACAATATTATATAGCGCAAATCTGATAAATCAAATTAAGCGTGATATAATGATGGACAACGCCAACGGTAGATGCTCCAAGAATACGAGTGACGATATATAGTGACTTATCTGTGAGACATACCACCATGAAGGTATGTAGGCTAGATAAATCATAGGCTAAATAGAACCTTGATATATTTTGTACGCATGCACATGTAAACACACACTCACAACACACACAAACATTCACACGCCACACACACACACACACACACACACTCTCTCTCTCTCTCTCTCTCTCACACACACACACACACACACACACACACACACACACGCACGCACATACATACACACGCGCGCGCGCTCACACTCATAAACACACAGAGGGAGAGACAGAGACAGAGAGAGAGAGAGGGAGGGAGGGAGAGAGAGGGAGAGAGAGAGGCACTCGCGCACAAGAGAGAGACAGAGAGAGAGAGAGAGGAGAAAACACCACAAGTTAAAGAAACAAATGAAAGAAGGCAGAGAGGAATGACGTAAAAACAGGCACATGACCATAACGACCTTCACAGCCAAAACACTCAGGAAGGATTCATCACGTTCCACACACACACACACACACACACGTCATCCACACAGAGCACCTCAGGCGGCCATTGTGTGGCGCTAAAAACAAGCACACGTATGACACAAGCTGACGACAAAACAGCGTAATTAAACGACACGCAACAAAATGAAATACACCAAAAACAGTCAGATAAAATAACCATTATCCACGTACGTCCTTGACACGAGTGCTTAGTTCCTTTCGCTGATTTGTGAAGATGGATGAGGGGAAGAGGGAGGTGCTGTAAACTGTGGTGTAGGGTGTGGCATTTACTGCCAAAATGACATCAGTGCTATAAATAAATGTGTTTGTGTGTAAGCCAGTTTGATGACAGAAAAGTGGGTTGTCTGGAAGTATTTCATGATATTTTAAATTAATGGATTTTTTCTGAAGGTATTTGATGACAGAACAATAGATTGTTTTGTGACGTTGGTGATTGAACAATAACTTGTCTTGAGATATTTGATGATGGAACAATGATTGTCTTGTTGTATTGATGATAGAACAATAGATTGTCTGGAGGTATTTGGTGATAGAACAATAGATTGTCTGGAGGTATTTGGTGATAGAACAATAGATTGTCTGGAGGTATTTGGTGATAGAACAATAGGTTGTCTGGAGGTATTTGGTGATAGAACAATAGATTGTCTGAAGGTATTGATGGTAGAACAATAGACTGTCTTGAGGTATTGATGGTAGAACAAAGACTGTCTTGAGGTATTGATGGTAGAACAATAGACTGTCAGGATGTATTCTATGGTAGAACAGTGGATTGTCTGGAGGTGTTTCAGTGTTGCTGAGGGTAAAACAGAGTCAGTAGACTCTCCATGGAAACAGATGAAATTGATGACAGATAATAGGATCGTCTGCCACTTTAGTTGATTGGCAGTAGCAGAGAGTTTGTCTGTGGGTTTATATCAGGGTTGCAGGTTTCTAGGTGGTAAAGATGCTGGAATATGTATTGGGAACATTAATCAGAAATATGTATTGGGACCAAACAGCTGCAATGAGAATAGAAAACGATATAATCTCTTTCCAAAATATCAAAAGAGGAGTCAAACAAGGTTGTGTTTTGTCACCAGATCCGTTTTCACTTTACAGCGAAAACATCATGAAAAACCTAGTGGAAGACCCTGGATTAAAGGTTGGAGGAAAAATGATAAACAATATTCGATACGCAGATGACACCGTGCTAATTGCAGAAAATGAAAGGGACCTACAAAACCTTGTGAATATACTAGAAATAGAAAGCAAAGGTAAGGGGTTGGAACTAAACAGCAGGAAGACTTAAGTCATGGTGATCAGTAAAAAACATGAAATCCCCTCATGCAAAATAACAGCAAACAGCACAACCTTGAGACAGGTTGATAAGTTTAAATACCTGGGAACGATCATTTCACCAGACGGCAAATGCACATCGGAAATAGTTGGCAGAATCGGCCAAGCCAAAACAGCATTCAGGAAATTGAAAAGCGTTCTTACCAACAAATGCTTATCAGTTAACATCAGGAAGAGAGTTCTCGAATGTTGTATAGAACCGATAATGTTATACGGTTGTGAGGCGTGGGCGGTCAACAAGCAAAGCCAGAGCAGGATTGAGGCAGCCGAGATGTGGTTTCTAGGAAGAATGTTGACAGTTCCATGGACAGCAAAAAAAAAAACAACAACAACAACAACAACAAACAAACGAGACAGTCTTGATGGAGGCAGACAAAATAAGATCATTGAGAAGGAAGATTAGGAAAAGACAGGCAGCGTTTATAGGCCATTTTATGAGGAAAGGGGAATTAGAGCACCTGGTCACAACGGGAAACCTAGAGGGAAGGAGAGCACCGGGTAGACCCAGGGAGAAAATATTGGACGGACTTGCGGACTGGCTGAAGACAAAGAGGGTGGAAGAGGCGCTCGAGGCATCAAGGGATAGAAACAAATGGAAGGCCGTGATCGCCAACGCCATGTGGCAAGGCACCTGATGATGATGATGAAAGATGCTGGCACGATAATTAAGTGGGTAAGACATCATACTTCCATGTAGAAGGTGTGGATTCCATCCTGGCTGGTGGACCCTCCGCTTGGTGGGCAAAGGGTGGAGATTTTTCCCATCTTCAGTATCAATACGTATGCACACTTACTAGTGCTTATTCATCCTTCATATGTTTACGTACACAGAACAACAAATACACACGTTAAAGATCCTGTAAGTAATGTCAGTGTCCAATCATCATCATCATGTGCCCTGCCGCATGGCGTTGGCGATCATGGCCCTCCATATGCATCTATCCCTTGTTGCCGCAAGCACATCTTCCACCTTCTCTGTCCTCAGCCACTCTGCAAATTCGTCCAAAATTTTCTCCCTAAGTCTACCTGGTGCTCTCTTTCCCTCCAGCTTTCCTGTTGTGACCAGATGCTCCAATTCCCCTTTCCTCATAAAATGGCCTATAAACGTTGCCTGTCTTTTCCTAATCTTCCATATGAATGATCTTCTTGTGTCTGTCATTAGTCCAGTGGTAAACAGAACTAAAACCAGATGTACGCACCAAATACACGAAACGGATGTATATCAATATACGCCCCACATTGGCGAAACAGCGATAAACAACACGGATAAAGATTATAGGGATTGCACACATTGCAGTGTGATGCACGTGCACAACACCTGGCGTCAGCACATACAAGAAAGGATACATGGAGGAGTGTTATAACGCATTTCAGGGAAAAAATTCTGTGACACACACACAATACACACGCACAAACACACTTCACATACACATACAAACACACAAACACACATACACACACACAATACACACGCACAAACACACACACTCACATACAAACACACACAACAACACAACAACACACCACACACACAACACACAACACACACACAACACACACACACACACATACCACACACATACACACACATACACACCAGACACACACACACATACACACAAACACGCACACACACACACACAAACACACATACACAACACACAAACACACACACACACACATACACACAACACACCACACTCACCACTCACACACACACACACAACACAACACACACACACACACACACACACACATCACACACACACACACACACATACTCACAGACAACACACTACACACAAACACACAACACACACACATCACAACACAACACACACAACTCACAACACACACACACACACACACACCACACACAAACACAAACACACACACACACACACACACACGACACACACACACACACAGGACACACACACACACCGACACACATACACACACACACACAAGCACACACAACAAAAAACACACACAAACACACACACACACAAACACACACACAAACACATACACACAACAACAAAACACACACACACACACAAACACACACACACACATACACACACGCACACAAACACACACACACAAACAAACAAACACACTCACACACACACACACACACATACACACACACAAACACACACACAAGCACACAAACACACACACATACGCACCCACATACACACACAAACACACACACACACAAACATACACACACACAAACACACAAACTCACAAAACACACACACACACACACACACACAAACACAAACACACACACACACACACACCCTCCACCCACCCCCACCCCCACCTTCCCAGAGAGAGGCCATTAACCGTGATCACGCATGCCAGTAGGAAGCCCCCTTCACTGTCCAAAACACTCAGCGATAATTTATCACCTTCCACGAGCACGTCATCTTCCGCATTACCGCAGGCGCCATTGTTTTGCTGCCAATGAGCTCGTGAGAGAGCCATGTTGATTCCTGGCACAAAAAGTAAAAAGTGAGAATAATGATTCTATCATAGAGAGTAAATTGGAATTACAGAGAGAGTTTGTCTTGTTGCTGACCCCTGGGGATTCCTGTTTTGGTCGTTGGGGGCTTGGGGGATTTGCAGGAGGAAACTTGGGGTACTCTGTGAGAATATTGATGTCTATTGTATCAGCGAAATAGGTATACATTTTATTTGGGCGTAAACCGTAGGAATTATATGCATGTGCACACACACGCACGCGCACACGCGTAAACACACAAACACACGGACTCAAATATGCTCATACTCACACACACACATGCAAGCACACATTGTTTCAGAATCATTTTAAACTTGGGCCAACCACACAACTGAGACTGTCTCTGCTGGAACTAGGTACCGATAGTGTCGATGTTATGGCTGTCTGACAGCCTGCTGTTTACTTCACACTGAAGGCTTCTTAACTACCAGCGTTATGGCTGTTTTATGGCCTGTTGTTTAGTTCACATTGAAGGCTTTTTAACTATCAGTGTTATGGCTGTTTTATGGCCTGTTGTTTAGTTCTCACTGAAGGCTTCTTAACTACCAGCGTTATAACTGTTTTATGGCCTGTTGTTTAGTTCACATTGAAGGCTTTTTAACTATCAGTGTTATGGCTGTTTTATGGCCTGTTGTTTAGTTCTCACTGAAGGCTTCTTAACTACCAGTGTTATGGCTGTTTTATGGCCTGTTGTTTAGTTCTCACTGAAGGCTTCTTAACTACCAGCGGTTATGGCTGTTTTTATGTTCCTTATGGTTTTATTCTCACTGAAGGCTTCTTAACTACCATGTTATGGCTGTTTTATGTCACTGAAGGCTTCTTAACTACCAGTGTTATGGCTTGTTTTATGTCACTGAAGGCTTCTTAACTACCAGTGTTATGGCTTTTTATGTCACTGAAGGCTTCTTAACTACCAATGTTATGGCTGTTTTATGTCACTGAAGGCTTCTTAACTACCAGTGTTATGGCTGTTTTATGTCACTGAAGGCTTCTTAACTACCAGTGTTATGGCTGTTTTATGTCACTGAAGGCTTCTTAACTACCAGTGTTATGGCTTTTTTATGTCACTGAAGGCTTCTTAACTACCAGTGTTATGGCTTTTTTATGTCACTGAAGGCTTCTTAACTACCAGTGTTATGGCTTTTTTATGTCACTGAAGGCTTCTTAACTACCAGTGTTATGGCTTTTTTATGTCACTGAAGGCTTCTTAACTACCAGTGTTATGGCTTTTTTATGTCACTGAAGGCTTCTTAACTACCAGTGTTATGGCTTTTTTATGTCACTGAAGGCTTCTTAACTACCAGTGTTATGGCTTTTTTATGTCACTGAAGGCTTCTTAACTACCAGTGTTATGGCTTTTTTATGTCACTGAAGGCTTCTTAACTACCAGTGTTATGGCTTTTTTATGTCACTGAAGGCTTCTTAACTACCAGTGTTATGGCTTTTTTATGTCACTGAAGACTTCTTAACTACCAGTGTTATGGCTTTTTTATGTCACTGAAGGCTTCTTAACTACCAGTGTTATGGCTGTTTTATGTCACTGAAGGCTTCTTAACTACCAGTGTTATGGCTTGTTTTATGTCACTGAAGGCTTCTTAACTACCAGTGTTATGGCTTTTTTATGTCACTGAAGGCTTCTTAACTACCAGTGTTATGGCTTTTTATGTCACTGAAGGCTTCTTAACTACCAGTGTTATGGCTGTTTTATGTCACTGAAGGCTTCTTAACTACCAGTGTTATGGCTGTTTTATGTCACTGAAGGCTTCTTAACTACCAGTGTTATGGCTTTTTTATGTCACTGAAGGCTTCTTAACTACCAGTGTTATGGCTTTTTTATGTCACTGAAGGCTTCTTAACTACCAGTGTTATGGCTTTTTATGTCACTGAAGGCTTCTTAACTACCAGTGTTATGGCTTTTTTATGTCACTGAAGGCTTCTTAACTACCAGTGTTATGGCTTTTTATGTCACTGAAGGCTTCTTAACTACCAGTGTTATGGCTGTTTTATGTCACTGAAGGCTTCTTAACTACCAGTGTTATGGCTTTTTTATGTCACTGAAGGCTTCTTAACTACCAGTGTTATGGCTGTTTTATGTCACTGAAGGCTTCTTAACTACCAGTGTTATGGCTGTTTTATGTCACTGAAGGCTTCTTAACTACCAGTGTTATGGCTGTTTTATGTCACTGAAGGCTTCTTAACTACCAGTGTTATGGCTGTTTTATGTCACTGAAGGCTTCTTAACTACCAGTGTTATGGCTGTTTTATGTCACTGAAGGCTTCTTAACTACCAGTGTTATGGCTTTTTTATGTCACTGAAGGCTTCTTAACTACCAGTGTTATGGCTGTTTTATGTCACTGAAGGCTTCTTAACTACCAGTGTTATGGCTGTTTTATGTCACTGAAGGCTTCTTAACTACCAGTGTTATGGCTGTTTTATGTCACTGAAGGCTTCTTAACTACCAGTGTTATGGCTGTTTTATGTCACTGAAGGCTTTCTTAAACTACCAGTGTTATGGCTTTTTATGTCACTGAAGGCTTCTTAACTACCAGTGTTATGGCTTTTTATGTCACTGAAGGCTTCTTAACTACCATGTGTTATGGCTTTTTTATGTCACTGAAGGCTTCTTAACTACCAGTGTTATGGCTTTTTTATGTCACTGAAGGCTTCTTAACTACCAGTGTTATGGCTTTTTTATGTCACTGAAGGCTTCTTAACTACCAGTGTTATGGCTTTTTTATGTCACTGAAGGCTTCTTAACTACCAGTGTTATGGCTTTTTTATGTCACTGAAGGCTTCTTAACTACCAGTGTTATGGCTTTTTTATGTCACTGAAGGCTTCTTAACTACCAGTGTTATGGCTGTTTTATGTCACTGAAGGCTTCTTAACTACCAGTGTTATGGCTTTTTTATGTCACTGAAGGCTTCTTAACTACCAGTGTTATGGCTGTTTTTATGTCACTGAAGGCTTCTTAACTACCAGTGTTATGGCTTTTTTATGTCACTGAAGGCTTCTTAACTACCAGTGTTATGGCTTTTTTATGTCACTGAAGGCTTCTTAACTACCATGTTATGGCTTTTTTATGTCACTGAAGACTTCTTAACTACCAGTGTTATGGCTTTTTTATGTCACTGAAGGCTTCTTAACTACCAGTGTTATGGCTTTTTTATGTCACTGAAGGCTTCTTAACTACCAGTGTTATGGCTTTTTTATGTCACTGAAGGCTTCTTAACTACGTGTTATGGCTGTTTTTATGTCACTGAAGGTTCTTAACTACAGTGTTATGGCTGTTTTATGTCACTGAAGGCTTCTTAACTACCAGTGTTATGGCTTTTTATGTCACTAAGGTTCTTAACTACCAGTGTTATGGCTGTTTTATGTCATGAGGCTTCTTAATACCAGTTTATGGCTTTTTTATGTCATGAAGGTTTTAACTACAGTTTTGGCTTTTTTTGTTTACTCAGTGTTATGCTTTTATGTCCTGAAGCTTTTAACTCAGTGTTATGCTTTTTGTCACTGAAGTTTTATCGTGTTAGGCTTTTATGTCACTGAAGGTTAACTACCAGTGTTTATGCTGTTTTAATACTGAGGCTTTTTATCATGAGGCTTTTAATCATGAGCTTTAGACTGAGGCTTTTAACTAAGGTTATGCTTTTTGTATGAGGCTTCTTAACTACTGTTATGCTTTTTATGTCATGAAGGCTTCTAACTACCAGTGTTGCTTTTATCTGAATTCAATCAGTGTATGGCATCACTAAGGCTTCTAACTACAGTATCTTTTGTTTACTCCATTGCTTTTATTCATACTTTTAACTAAGTGTTATGCTTTTTTATTACAACTTCTACTCAGTTTAGATGTCATAAGCTTCTTAATAGTTATGCTTTTTATCAGTTAGCTTCATTTTAAGGAGCTTTGTCAGTGGAGTTTTTATCATGAAGGTTAACATAAACAAAAAATATATTCACAGCTTATATGGTTATGTTAGTTAATATATGCAGCCTGAGAAACGTTTTTCATGGGTTTAATTGAGGTATGCCTAGCTTCTCTACCTGTTTGCTTTAGCCTAATTCTTTACCAGGTTAGGCTTCATGAGGAACAAAGGCTTCCAGCTTAATAAGGTTATGCTTTTATTCCTAGCTTTACACCTGTATGGCTTTTATGTCACTGAGCTCTTAACAATATGCTTTTTTAGTTAGAATTATCTTGAGAATCTTATACATTTATCTTTATGTCATAAGCTTTAATAAGGTTATTTATGTCACTGCTCTTAAACATGTAGTGTTTATTCATGAAGGCTTCTAACACCATTTAGGTTTTTATGTCCAAGGCAACTACCGTTTGGTGTTAGTACTGGCTTCTTCTCCAGTTTGCTTTTTTAGTACTGAAGGCTCTTAATTGGGGGGGGGGGGGGGGGGGGGGGGGGGGGGGGGGGGGGGGGGGGGGGGGGGGGGGGGGGGGGGGGGGGGGGGGGGGGGGGGGGGGGGGGGGGGGGGGGGGGGGGGGGGGGGGGGGGGGGGGGGGGGGGGGGGGGGGGGGGGGGGGGGGGGGGGGGGGGGGGGGGGGGGGGGGGGGGGGGGGGGGGGGGGGGGGGGGGGGGGGGGGGGGGGGGGGGGGGGGGGGGGGGGGGGGGGGGGGGGGGGGGGGGGGGGGGGGGGGGGGGGGGGGGGGGGGGGGGGGGGGGGGGGGGGGGGGGGGGGGGGCCCCCCCCCCCCCCCCCCCCCCCCCCCCCCCCCCCCCCCCCCCCCCCCCCCCCCCCCCCCCCCCCCCCCCCCCCCCCCCCCCCCCCCCCCCCCCCCCCCCCCCCCCCCCCCCCCCCCCCCCCCCCCCCCCCCCCCCCCCCCCCCCCCCCCCCCCCCCCCCCCCCCCCCCCCCCCCCCCCCCCCCCCCCCCCCCCCCCCCCCCCCCCCCCCCCCCCCCCCCCCCCCCCCCCCCCCCCCCCCCCCCCCCCCCCCCCCCCCCCCCCCCCCCCCCCCCCCCCCCCCCCCCCCCCCCCCCCCCCCCCCCCCCCCCCCCCCCCCCCCCCCCCCCCCCCCCCCCCCCCCCCCCCCCCCCCCCCCCCCCCCCCCCCCCCCCCCCCCCCCCCCCCCCCCCCCCCCCCCCCCCCCCCCCCCCCCCCCCCCCCCCCCCCCCCCCCCCCCCCCCCCCCCCCCCCCCCCCCCCCCCCCCCCCCCCCCCCCCCCCCCCCCCCCCCCCCCCCCCCCCCCCCCCCCCCCCCCCCCCCTAAATCTTTTTACACTCTTCTTAGTAGTTTATGCTTTCCATTCACAATGGCTTCTTAACAATCAAGTGTTTGACTGTCCTATGCATCTTTAATTAGTTTAGACTGTCCATCAAATCTTTATATTCAACTGTTATAGTTATAGACTACCATGTCAATGCTTTTATTACAAAGCTTTAATCAGTTTAGATGGCTTTTAGAGTCAGAAGCATCAAACTAACTCATTCAGACTTCCTTTATGCATGAAGTTTCAAACTACGAGTTTTTTGAGCCATAACACGCAAGCTCTAAACCCATGTTTGTTTTTAGCCCCGAAGCGTAAGTTCCATGTGTAGAGCTGCCGCCTCCCCTCCCCCCTCTCCCTCCTCCCCTCCCCCCTCCCTCCTCCCCCCCCCCCCCCCACCATTTTCAGTTTGGGCTTAATGGGTGTAGGCGTGACTCAGGGAAAAAAAGACCGCCCAGCTGTAAATTGGTTACCTGACCCAGTTCATGATTCTTTTCTTTCTTTTATTGTTGTTTGAAGCCCAGCCGACTGCACAGAGCCATATCAGGGCTATAACCGCTTCAAAACACAAAACTTCGACAGAAAAAAAAAAAAAAGAAAATGAAGTACACATATCAATGCATTCGCGCACATAATCTAAGAACATGCCCCCGGCGTAGGACCATTCCGTCCGATTTTTCGCACAGGGGAGATTTAAAAAACACACCTGAATACAAATATAAGCATACATAAAGACACCAAAAACACACATAAAAACAAGCATAAATTACCTAAAATTGCTTCCGCATATCTTACCTCCTTAGAGCCAAAAATGCACTTAATACATGTACCCAATTATCAATCCGAAGAAAAAGCACGTAAGACTTTATCGAAAAAATACGGGGGAATGGACCATTAAGGCAGAAAATAAGTAGAAATGACAGAAAGCAAGGCAACAAGGCAGAAACAAAGAGAGTGACAGAAAAGAGGAAATTTCTAGCGCAGAATTTCCAGAAGGTGGGGATACTATTTATACTGAAAGAGCCCCCGGCAACCCAACGGGGGCAGGCATGACTCAGGAAAAAGTATGTTGCGTACAGCCAACAGACCGCCCATCTGTCAATTGATTACCTGACCTAGTTCATGATTAGGGAAGGCAAAGCAGCGAGCTAGAGGGGACTGACTCCATACTTCTAATGCTGGTCCTGACAGTGGCAATGACAATGACTATGGTCCTTATCTTTGGTACTTAACCAGAATCACAGGAAGTAGACTCAGAACACATATTTCTTAACAACACAAGACAAGGGCAACATTTCTGCCAACTGTTCTATGTCCAGCGTACACCAAAGTCAACAAAGAACAAACAATAACAAAGATAACACCAAAGAATAACACCAAAGAGATAAGAGGGAAGGAGGGAGAATTTTTATATTAATCAAAGAACACAACTCTTGAGAGTCACGTAGGAATTATCTCCCATATTGCAGAACTTCTCAAATCTAACACAGTTTGCGCTACCCATTCAGCTAGCATAGAAGCAGATACAAAGCACAAAAACCGTAAGCTCAGAACACTCCTCAGTAAGACTTCCATGATGTTGCGTTGAGCAGAGAAAATGACTGGTGTGAAATGTTCTCTGTGATGGTTAATTTTTCAACGATAGAAGGTAATAGCTAGAAGCTGTGTTTCAAACTTGTTAATAATATCAGAAACGTTTCGGTCTCTGCCACCTAAATTACCAATGACCATAACGTTATAGAAATCATCATCATCATCATGTGTGCTGCCGCATGGCATTGGCGATCATTGCCTTCCATACGAATCTGTCCCTTATCGCTGCAAGTACATCTCCCACCTTCTATATCCTCAGCCACCCTGCAAGTCCGTCCAATATTTTCTCCCGGGTCTACCTGTGTTCTCTTTCCCTCCAGCTTTCTAGTTATGACCAGGTGCTCTAATTTCTCTTTCCTCATAAAACATCCTATAAATGTTGCTTGTCTTTTCCTTATAGGAAGACCAGTATGTTTTCCTGTAGAGCGATGGTCCGATGGAGGCAATCACTGCTGTTATCGTATAGAATGTCCGGACAGGGGCAGCTGTCGCTGTTATCGTATAGAATGTCCGGACAGGGGCAACTGTCGCTGTTATCGTATAGAATGTCCGGACAGAGGCAGCTGTCGCTGTTATCGTATAGAATGTCCGGACAGGGGCAGCTGCAAGTCAAGCCTGCCAAGTTTGATTTCTGCACTGGGTAAATCTTGCCTTGGGTCATTCCTTGACAAAATGGATCGCCGCGCCTGTCTTCTTTTCCTTCTGGGAAGGGCCACGTAGGGAGACGTTTGGGGAGGGGTCATTGTGGTGAAGTGAGCTGTGGGCTGTGGGCTGGTCCCTCTGTGTCTCTGGTGTCTGTTTTGTACTGTATCCCCTATTGGCAGTGGGTAACGTGTTACATAGACTGCAGTTATGAGCAGTTCTTCTTTATTTTCCTGTATTTTTGTCTGCCTTCAATCTCTTTCGTTTCTAATTTTGTCTTCTGTCTATCTGTTTGTCTGTCTGTCTGCTCTCTGTCTCTCTTCTCTCTCTCTCTCTCTCTCTCTCTCTGTCTCCCTCTCTCTCTCTCTCTTGTCTCCTCTCTCATCTTCTCTTCTCTCTGTGTGTGTCTCTTTCTCTCTCTCTCACTCACTCTCTCTCTCTCTTTCTTTCTGTGTGTGTGTGTCTCTCTCTCTCTCATCTCTCTTCTTTCTTTCTGTGTGTGTGTCTCTTCTCTCTCTCTCACTCACTCTCTCTCTCTTCTTCTTGTCTCTCTCTCTCTCTTCTCTCTCTTTTTCTTTTTTGTTTTTTTTTTTTTTTTTTTTTTTTGCAAAGGCATACACATGAACGCACGCGCGGGTACGCACACACAAACACATAGAAAAGCACACACACATATCTACACACAAACACATACGCGCCTCTGCGCGCGCTTGCGTACATCCATGCTCAAATACATGTTTTATATCGTCTGATATCACTTTCAGTGAAAAAAATGTTAACTGAAAGAACGGACGAGCGAACGAACGAACGAATTGATTAATCAATCAATGGCTTGTTAATTAAACTTCACTTTGATTTCAAAAGTTATGATGAACACGACACATACAAATGAAAACTATGTTTACAACCTTCAGCGCTTAGATTTGATTTTATCAAGATTTTGCGCTATATAAATATTGTAATTATTATTATTATTATTATAAAAACGTCATCTTCTAAACACTAAAGAAAGTTCAGAGTGTGTGATTTAAGATATCCGTCAGCCGTAATTTTATTTCGGATAAGTTTGATTCTCACTCGTTGAAGATCCAGTGAGTCATTCGTATCAGCCGACAAAAAATAATACAACTTGTGACATGTTAGTAGTCGTAAGTGGCGTCAGTCGTCCATCCAAAGTTGGCAGTTATCGGTGGGTGTGTGTGTGTGTGGTGTGTGTGTGTGTGTGTGTGTGTGTGGAGGGGGGTCTGCATGCACTTACTTGAGCAACACATGAAGATGCATGTGTGAGCTTGCACACACACACGACACACACACACACAACACACACGACACACACACAACAACACAACACAAAACAACACACAACACACACACACACACACCACACACACACACACACACACACAACACACACAACACACACACACACACACACAACACACACACACACACACACTCACACACAACACACACACGACAACACTCACACTACACAACACACACACACACGGACGAATTCATTGCCATCCACTACAATCCACCATCTTCACTGTATCTGTCTTATTGCCTCCTCACGTGCACAATTCTCCATCTCCTCTGTCATCTCTTTCTCGTCTGTCTCTGTCTCTCTCTTCTCTCTGCTCTGTCTCTCTCTTCTCTCTCTGTCTCTCTGTTTCTCGCTCTCTCTTTCTTCTTCTCTCTGTCTCTGTCTCTCTCTCTCTCTCTGTCTTTATCTCTCTGTCTCTCTTCTCTCTCTCTCTCTCTCTCTCTCTTCTCTCTCTTCTCTCTTCTCTCTCTCTCTCTCTCTTCTTCTTCATCTCTCTCTTTCTTCTCTCTCTGTCTCTGTCTCTGTTTTCTCTCTGTCTCTCTTCTTCTCTCTTCTCTGTCTCTTTCTCTCCTGTCTCTTCTCTCTCTTCTCTCTCTCTCTCTTCGTCTTCTTTTTCATCCCTCTCTCTTTCTTTCTGCTCTCTGTCTCTGTTTCTCTCTGTCTCTCTCTGTCTCTTTCTCTGTCTCTCTGTCTCTGTCTCTCTCTCTCTCTCTGTCTTCTTTTTCTCCCTCTCTTTCTTCTGTCTCTGTCTTTTTTCTCTCTCTCTCCTCTCTCTCTCTCTCTCTCTCTCTCTCTCTCTCCCCCCCTCTCAAGAATCAATGTCATTGCCATTGTCATTCTCTGTCTCTTTGTCTCTGTCTCTGTCTCTCTGTCTCTGTCCGTTTAACTCTCTCTGTCTCTGTCTCTCTCTCTGTTTCTCTCTCTTTCTCTCTTTCTCTCTCTCTCTCACGCCCACCACACACACACACAACACACACACACACACACACATCACACAACACACAACACAACACCACAAACACCCCCAATGATATAGAAAGATTGTGTCTCCGCTTTCCATCTCTTCCTCCTCCCTTCTTCCCCTAGGACACTCCACGTCCCTCCACGTTAACACGAATAGATAACGATATCGTCAGGAATAATGAGTGTCGGATCTAAGATTTGAAACTTTAACCAGCCGAAAGCTGATTCTTCTTTCCTTGAGGGAACAATTGGAAAATTGGTGTGACATTTGCAGACACGAGAAAGCAAATCATGCTAGCAGCAGCAGCAGCACACAACAGGTAATGAACCTTTCCTTGGTTGTATCCGCCGATATTATCATCTGATGATATGTGTACAGTTTTCTTCGGGATCTGAATACACTGGGGTTTTCATTTCTTTCTCTTTTCCTCTTGTATTTCAGATTGAAACATCGAATGTCTGTTCCTACGCGTGAAATAAACAGTAAAGTTAAACCTAAAGTGTTTAAAGAGACTAACCAACAATTTTTGTTCGTGCAAAGGAGAAAGTAAAGCTAACCCAAAGTGTTTAAAGAGACTAACCAACAATTTTTGTTCGTGCAAAGGAGAAAGTAAAGCTAACCCAAAGTGTTTAAAGAGACTAACCAACAATTTTTGTTCGTGCAAAGGAAAAAGTTAAGCTAACCCAAAGTGTTTAAAGAGACTAACCGACAATTTTTGTTCGTGCAAAGGAGAAAGTAAAGCTAACCCAAAGTGTTTAAAGAGACTAACCAACATTTTTTTTTCGTGTGCAAAGGAGAAAGTACAGATGTTTGAATGTATGGAAGGTTGGACACTCGATGCACGATCAATTGACAGCAATTTAATGCGGTGAACTTTTGTCCCTAATGTGACTTTGTCCGTCACCTGGGCTTTGAACAATAAGAAATAATTAGATAAATGAAACAACACTTTAGAAATGCTTCAATATCAGTATAAACAAAGAATTCATGCCAGTTTGGGTCTGATTCGTTGCATTTGAGTAGGGGAACAGTTTTCATCGTTTGGATCAGAAATCAAAGTTTCTAAGCGTCCAGAAATTAAAATTCATCATTTTCTCAGACAGCAGACAGAGACACAAAACGCCACCCTAGTCTGAGGACATGTTCTTGTCGAATAACCAAATAGCTAGGGACAGTCCTCGTCGGTTGTGGTTCTTGGGGCAGTTCTGTGTGTTGTGTATTTTGTGGTGAAGGGAAAAACGTTTTTCTTTAAGAGGCCTTGGGATAATGTGTTGATCAACTCTTTCTGTACAATATAATATTCCTGTACATGTATTTCTGTACAACATGTTTTTGTACAAATTATTCTGTACAACATATGTATTTCTGTACAACATACTTATTTTTGTACAACATATTTCTGTACAACATACCTATTTTTGTACAACATTTTTCTGTACAACGTATTTCTGTTCAACGTATTTACTTATTTTTGTACAACATATTTCTGTACAACATACCTATTTTTGTACAACATTTTTCTGTACAACGTATTTCTGTTCAACGTATTTACTTATTTTTGTACAATATATTTCTGTACAACATACTTATCTTTGTACAACATATTTCTGTACAACACTTATTTTTGTACAACATATTTCGGTACAACATACTTATTTTTGTACAACATATTTCGATACAGCGTATTTCTCTACATGTATAATATATTATTTTCTGTTCAATATGCGTGTATTTATCCTTATGCTATATGAATTGCTGTTCGTCGGATGTTTTTTTTTTGGGTGGTTGTTGGGTTTTTTGTTGTTGTTTTTTGTTTTGTTTTTTGTTTTGTTCGTTGTAGCTTTTGTTTTGTTTTTTGGTTTGTTTTATTGTTTTTTTTGTTTGTTTGTTTGTTTGTTTGTTTGTTTGTTTGTTGTTGTTTTTGGTGGGGGAGAGAGTATTCTTTTTTGTGCGTGTGTAGGTGATTTTTTTCCGCATTGTTTCTTTCATTTGGTTTGGTTTGAAATATACATACCAACATTTATTTCTCTTACACGATAGCCAAAACAGCACAGTTTGAGTTGTGATTTGTTAGGATGGCGTCCAAACGCTGGGAGTAAATTCCATATGCGCTGACGCCACAGGTGCCACGGGATGGAGAAGATCCAAAATGATTATGGCACAAGCCTTAAGCCAGCGCATAAAGTTTTACGCGCTGGCAAGATTTTGAGGTCTGACCTAAAGTATGGGTTTAATGTTTGTCCTTGTATCAGTATATCATTGAAACAGTGTAGACCACGTTGTAGTGAAATGTATCAGTATATCATTGAAACAGTGTAGTGAAATGTATCAGTATATCATTGAAACAGTGTAGTGAAATGTATCAGTATATCATTGAAACAGTGTAGTGAAATGTATCAGTATATCATTGAAACAGTGTAGTGAAATGTATCAGTATATCATTCAAACAGTGTAGTGAAATGTATCAGTATATCATTGAAACAGTGTAGTGAAATGTATCAGTATATCATTCAAACAGTGTAGTGAAACGTATCAGTATATCATTCAAACAGTGAAGTGAAAGTTATCAGTATATCATTCAAACAGTGTAGTGAAACGTATCAGTATATCATTCAAACAGTGTAGTGAAATGTATCAGTATATCATTCAAACAGTGTAGTGAAATGTATCAGTATATCATTGAAACAGTGTAGTGAAACGTATCAGTATATCATTCAAACAGTGTAGTGAAATGTATCAGTATATCATTCAAACAGTGAAGTGAAAGTTATCAGTATATCATTCAAACAGTGTAGTGAAACGTATCAGTATATCATTCAAACAGTGTAGTGAAATGTATCAGTATATCATTCAAACAGTGTAGTGAAATGTATCAGTATATCATTCAAACAGTGTAGTGAAACGTATCAGTATATCACATCATACTCAACAGTGTAGTGAAATGCATCAGTATATCATTCAAACAGTATAGACCAGGTTGTTGTAAAACGTAGGTCTCCATAACGGCCCAAAGAGGACATTATCTGTCAGACACATTACTTGGCTCTTGTAAATGCAATGTTCGTAAATCAAATTGCTGTCCAAAATGATGGAGATAGGAGAAAAAAGGACACAAGAAAAAAAAATGGAAAAGGAAATGGAAAAGAAAAACTAGAAAGAACAAGAGAAAAAAAAAACTAATGTCATTTGCATGGAAAGAGCAACATTTTGGGTCTCTCCGAAGAGAGGACGTAAGCCTGCTTCAGAATGAGATAAAGTGGTAAATGGATTGAATTGAACATCTTTGTTGAATGTGGAAAATGTGTGTGCTTATGAGTACTCAACGTGGCCGTACATACATTTATAAGCACATGCGTGATCATGCGTGCAACCGTGCCTTTACCTTCTTTGGCGTGTATGGGCAAGCGCTCACACACACACACACACACACACACACACACACACACACCATACACATACACACACACATATATAGAGACACACACACACAAACACACACAAACACACACATACACACACACACATACACACACACACACACACCACACACACACACACACACAACACACACACACACTACACAACACACATACACACACACATATACACACACACATATACACACACACACGCACGCACGTGTGCACGCACGCACACACACACTCTGTCAATACTTTTAAAATGTGTTTGCACCAGTCCACATTCCAAGCGCAGATCGTGCTCTGAACCAGTTTGATCAGTTTAATTTCTAAATTTGTTTTTGTTTTTTAACAAAAGATAATACTTAAGTCTCTAAAATCAAAAAAATTAAAAATCTCCTCTCTTCTTATTGACAAACTTAGCTGTTTCTATTTGATCATACACCGATCACTGTTTGCATCGGTTGAGATCCCCCTACCCCTACCCCGCTACAAAATACGGTTGTTGATGGTCTAATGTCCACGTAGAATTGTTTGTTATGTAAATCCTACGTATATGTATGAAAAAAAGAAGACTGACTGCGGCTCAGAAGTGAAATGAACATTGGAAAAGAATGGTGCTAGTGGTACTGTAGTCATCGTAATCTGCTTTTGCATCCCGTTGAAGACCCCACACTGGTAGGTAGTTCGTCTGTGTCTGTGTTAGTATGAACGGAAAGCTAGGGCTGCAAACCCTTCAACCACAGTAACCGACCACAGATGTCCAACCTGTGGACGTTACTTCTGTGCCCGGATCGGATTGCTCAGTCACCTCCGGACACACTGACTCAAAATCAACTTCATGAAGCCGTGGTCATTGTCGACGACGACAGACGAATACCAGTATGAACAGTGTTAAGTCCTAAGATGACTACAGTATATTTCTTTTTTGTATCTGTTTTTTTTTTTTTTCTTGTTTATTTCTGAAACTGTTGGTGGTTTCCAGAGGTTGTGGGGTCAATCCTGAGACTGGCCACGCTTTGCGTATTACGTGGGTTGGTTGCATCTTTCGATACAGCCATTGGACTCAAGTTCTGATATCTTAAGTTTAACCCCAGCCTTCAGCATTAACCTTTTGACTCTTGCACCCTGTCCTCCAGCATCCTGCATTGTCAACCATGCTAGCAAAGCAAAATTTTAACCCTATGACTCTCTCACCCTATCCACCAGAAAGCTGGTGGATAGGGTGACGGCATCAAGGGGTTAAGTTCTTGCCGTTGGTGGATAGGGTACGGGAGTCAAAAGGTTAAAAACTGTCCTTTGACTACCCATTTGAACGTTTCCATCATTCTGGTGCTGTCAGCTTAGTTTTGTGTAACCCCTACCCCTCCCCTTCCCCATTTCAAGACCTTGCCAGCGTGTAGGACGTTGCGCAGGCTCAAGGAGTCTTCCAGATAACTGCTGACAGATTTGGGTGGAGCGCATATGGAATTGTCCGATTGTTATGATTCCTCTGGAACAAACTCCAAACTGTTTTTAGGATCACCACACTTAGGGAGATATCTTTTGTGCTCACCTAACCAACCACCTCCCTGTTTTCCGCGTCACCTTAACAGTCACAGAAGCTTCCACACTTTATCAGTGCGATGATGATGATGGGCGATGATGATGATGGGCGATGAGGATGATGGGCGATGAGGATGATAATCATGATGTTATGAAGTTTCATCTAGGACTGAGACCGCGTTACAGGGCTGTACTCTACGCTTACTATCGTAATATATCTTGACGTCAAACAGGCCCGAAAGATACAGACACCTGCAGCGGTGGTCAAAAAGATATGAGCAACACCCTCTGTGATGCATCCGTGAAGTGGATGAGACTCGACGGTGTGGTCCCAGTTTTCCCACTGAGCCCATAGCACGCGCAGCTCTGAGTTGGCGCCGGTTTGAGCCGAAAATTCCCATAGTGATTACAAAAAAGTCTAAACTTACTTTCGATACGATAAAATCAGGAGCCAGTCATCATCATCATCATCATCATCATCATCATCATCATCATCATCATCATCATCATCAAGTACCTTGCCACATGGCGTTGGCGATCATGGCCTTCCGTCTGTTTCTATCCCTTGTTGCCTCAAGCACCTCCTCCACCCCTCTTTGTCTTCAGCCACTTCAGTCAATCATCATCTTCAGGTGCCCTGCAGCATGGCGTTGGCGATCATGGACTTCCATCTGTCTCTATCTCTCGTTGCCCCTAGCATCTCTCCCACCCCCCTCGTCCCCAGCCACTCCGCAAGTCCGTCCAGCATTTTCTCCCTGGGTCTACCCTGTGCTCTCTTTCCCTCCAGCTTTCCCGTTGTGACCAGGTGCTCCAAATCCCCCTTCCTCATAAAATGGCCTATAACTGTTGCCTGTCTTTTCCCAATCTTCCTTATGAGTGATCTACTTGTGTCTGCCTCCATCAGGACTGTCTAGTTTGTTTTCTTTGCTGTCCAGTCAACCATCATAGGAAAAGAGAAGAAAAAGAATGAAGAATGTTGTTATGGTTTGTTACAGCCATGGACAATCACGAGATGGTGGTGGCTGTGGTGGCCTCGCTGGGCGGGGTGCTCGTGCTGGTGCTGAGCGCCGTCTTCTGCTCCTGGTGCTACAAGGGCCGCTGGGGCAGGGGAGAGGAGGACGAGGAGGGGGTGCTGGCCAAGAAGTACGCCGTCAACGGCATGGACGAGGAGTCCGGAGGGGGCACGGGCAACCAGATGTTCAAACGGTCCCCGGACGACAAGTCCTCCATAGGATCCGCCTCCTCCCTCAACCAACGGGCCGCCCAGTCCCCCATGCTGGGTCGGAAGACCATCAAGTGAGTGTCTGTCTGTTTGTGTGTCTGTCTGTCTGTCTGTCTGTCTGTCTGTCTGTCTGTCTGTCTGCTTGTCTGTCTGTCTGTCTGTCCGTCCGTCTCTGCCTGTTTATTGTTTTGTTTATGACGTTGGTGGAGAGTTTGTTTTCTTTTTTTTTGTAACTATTGACTTTTTCTCTCTTTACTGAATTTTTTGGTGGCTCTTTTTTTTTTCTCTCTCTCTTTCCCTTTTTCAGTACTGATATTTGACTTTTCTCGTGTTTTACTTCCTCTCTCTCTCTCTCTTTTATTTTTATTTACTTTTTTAACATTTTTTCTGACGTATCTTTAAACATCTTTTGTATTGGTATTGACTGATTTTAATTCTTTTCATAAGTGGAAGAAGTATTTATCCTTTTTTGATGTGATCTTTTGAGTGTTTTCTTTCTTTTTTTTTTTTTATTATCAATTTCAATAAAAGAACCTATTTGCATGTTTTATCAATTGAAGAACTTCTTCTTTTCATTCAAAATGCACAAACATTCGTTTTGTCTTCATGAACGAATGAAGCTTGTTTGAACATGTGTGCGTGTTAAACTAAATTTTTCAGTCCTTTTGCTCCCTTCATTCTGACTTTGGTGGGGTTTTTTATACTCATAACTTTGAATGTTTTTGCCATCTATTTAATGTACATTGAATGCTTTCTGCATTTACTTAGTGTGCATTGAATCCTTTTGCCATTTACTTCATGTACATTGAATGCTTTTGCCATTTACTTCATGGACATTGAATGTTTTTGCCATTTACTTCATTTACATTGATTGCTTTTGCCATTTACTTCATGGACATTGATTGCTTTTGCCATTTACTTCATGGACATTGAATGCTTTTGCCATTTACTTCATTTACATTGATTGCTTTTGCCATTTACTTCATGTACATTGAATGCTTTTGCCATTAACTTCATCTACATTGAATACTTTTGCCATTTACTTCATGTACATTGAATGCTTTTGCCATTTACTTCATATACATTTCATTTTCTGTTGTTGTTGTTTTTTTCTTCCTAATTATTGTCGTTTCTTCTGGTCAGTTTTTTTTTCTTCTTTTTTTTTTAGCTAGTAGTTTCTCCTTGAGCATCATCGCACTTAGGGAGATGTCTTTTGTGTTTGCCTTTTTTTTCTTTTTTTTTTCTTCTTTTTATATCATTATTTGTATATCATTTTCTCTGCCACATTAATGGCGTCAGAATCTGGTACAGTTTTTACACTACCATGATGATGAAGATGATGAGGACGATAATCACGATGATATGGAGTTCCATCTAGGATTAAGACTACCTGACAGTGCTGTACTGTACGCTTACTGTCATAGTATATCCTGGCATCAACCACGCTCAAGAGACACAGACACCTGCGGTGTTGGTCAGAAGATTTAAACAACATCCTCAATGACGCATCCGTGAAGTGGATGAGACTCCACTGTGTGTGGTCCCAGTCTTCCCAATGATCTCATGGCGTGTTCAACTCTGAGTAGGAGCCGGTTGGAGCCAAAAAAGTCTCAGTGAGTTTTTTGCAGGGACTGATAGGGATTCGAACCCTCAGCCTTCCAGTCGGTAGTCCGTTGCGCTCACCACTACACCACGGCGACTGGCTGCTAGTGGCTGTATTATAATGGTTTTGTGTTTGAATTAAAATTCAGTGACAAGCTTTCCTAATCGACTCCGCAGCCCAACAACTTTTGCCGCCCGAGAGGACAAAACCAGCGGTGTTCTGTGTTCTGTGTGGGTGTTCTGTGCGGGTGTTCTGTGCGGGTGTTCTGTGTGGGTGTTCTGTGTGGGTGTTCTGTGCGGGTGTTCTGTGTGGGTGTTCTGTGTGGGTGTTCTGTGTGGGTGTTTGGCTGTGTGTCGGGCAGTGGGATAATATCAAATAATTAATGACGAGTGATTGTTGAGTTTTGTTTTCTCCCAACGAATACTTTCGACATGTGGCCAGTCATATATTACGTTTTATTGATTAGGCGGTTTGTTTGGTGCATTTTCGGGTTTGCGTGCGTGTTGTTGTTGTTGTTATTATTGCTGTTGTTATTGTTGTCGTTATTGTTATTGTTGTTGTTGTTGGAGGAGGAGTAGGTGTGGAGGTGTTAATGGTTGATCAATGCTCAGTCGGTGGATCTGGTGTGCGTGCGTGCATGCGTGTGTGCGTGCGTGTGTGTGTGTGTGTGTGTATGTGTGCGCGCGCGCGCGCTGGCGCGCTGCGCCTGTGCAAAGTATACGTGCAAAAGTACGTGCGTGCGTGAGCGCGTTTGTACGTGTCGACACAAATACATTCGTATCTTTATGAGCTAGAAAACAAAAAGAAAAAGAAAAAATAAGAGCACTAATGCGTTCGTTTACTAAAACAAATATATGGAATAAATAATAATATTCATAATCATAAAAGCTATTATTATTGTTTATATTATTATTACTATTATTAGTACTGTTATTATTATTGTTGTTGTTATTATTATTATTATCATTATTATTATTGTTATTATTATTATTATTGTTTATATTATTATTACTATTATTAGTACTGTTATTGTTGTAGTTATTATTATTATTATCATTATTATTATTATTATTATTATTGTTATCATAAGGCGCGCTTGTACGTATTTGCACAAATACATTCGTATCTTAAATTAACAAAGTGAAACAGGGAAACGAGAGAACCGGTACCTTCGTGTATTTATCTAACTTGAAATGAAAAACTACTAAGAGAACACCACTGATTTGTATAATAATGAAGTGGAAATGAAAAAACAAAACAAAACAAAACAAAAACCAACTGTACGGAATGTACGGAATGTCCAGTGCATTCGTATGATGCTGAATTAAGAATGAAGACGAAAGGGAGAACGCCAAAACATTCGTACGATTGTGATCTGAGACTGAAAAACTAAAGGGAGAGCATCAGTGCGTTTGTTTAATAGTTTAATGGGTAATGTAAAACTAAAGTGGGAGCACAAACACATTTGTACACTACTGAAGTGGGAACAAATACGTTTGTGCAATACTGAACTGGAAATAAGATATTGAAATAGAATTCCAATACGTGTATTTTTATAACAATAAACTGAAAATAAAAAACAGGACAGTTCTAGTACATATTCTCCTATAATAATAAACTGGAAATAAAAACGCTTGAGTTAGAATTTCAGTACATATATTTGCATGCTTATGAAGTGGAAATCAAATACTCTGGCGACAATTCCAATACATTTGTATAATAATGAATACAATATTTAAAAAGAACTAAAGTGAGATTTGCAATACGTTTTATATAATGAACTTTTGGGGGGGGGGGGGGAGTAAATTCAGAATGCGATATATTAGTATAATAGTGGACAGGGAATATTACACTGAATTGAGGTGAGAGAATTCCAGTGTATTAGTACAATGACACTGAATATAAAAAAAAAAAACTGAAATGGGAACTGAAGTGTTTGTATAATAATGAACTGGGGATTAAAAAAAAACTAAAATGAGAATGGAAATATGTTTGTACAAAAATGAACAGGGAATAAAACATTGAAGTGAGAATAGCAATATGTCCGTATGATAATGAAATGGAAATGAAGAGAAATCGAGTCAGAACATAAACACGTTTATGTACCAGTGAAGTAGAAATGAAGACAACTAAAGTTGGAACATAAACACATTTATGTACCAGTGAAGTGGAAATGATGAGAACTAAAGTTAGAACATAAACACATTTATATACCAGTGAAGTGGAAATGAAGAGAACTAAAGTCAGAACATAAACACATTCATATACCAGTGAACTAGAAATGAAGAGAACTTAAGTCGGAGCATAAACACATTTATGTACCAGTGAAGTGGAAATGAAGAGAACTTAAGTCGGAGCATAAACACATTTATGTACCAGTGAAGTGGAAATGAAGAGAAATAGAGTCAGAACATAAACACATTTATGTACCAGTGAAGTGGAAATGAAAAAGTGACGTGAGAACGGTCGTTCACCTAGCACCTGAATTGGTTTCAAATCCAGTGAGGGTTTGTGACCTTTCAGACCTGACTTGTAAAATAACTTATTACAACCCACCCTCACTCTCTCTCTCTCTCTCTCTCTCTATATATATATATATATATATTATATATATATCTCCTTACCTACCCCCCCCTCTCTCTATATATATATAGATATATTATATATATATATATATATGTATACATATACATATATATCTGTCTCACTCTGTCTCTCTGTCTCTCACTCTCTCTCTCTCTCTTTGCCTCTGTCTGTCTCTGTCTCTGTCTCTCTCTCTCTCTCTCTGTCTCTCTCTCTCTCTCTCTCTCTATCTATCTATCTATCTATTTATCTATCTATCTATCTCTCCCTACCTCTGTCTGTCTGTCTGTCTCTCTCTCTCTCTCTATACACACACACACACATATATATATATAATATATATATATATGTATATATATATCTCACTTAATATATATATCTCACTCTGTCTCTCTCTATATACACACACACACACACACATACATATATATATATATATATATAATATATATATATATATCTCACTTAATATATATATATATATATATCAGTCTGTCTGTCTCTCACTCTCTCTCTCTGTCTCTCTCTGTGTCTGTCTCTCTCTGTCTGTCTGTTTCTCTCTCTCTCGTCTCTCTCTCTCTCTCTCTCTCGCTCTCTCTCTCCCTCTCCCTCCCTCTCTTCTCTGTCTCTCTTGTAAGCAACTTCATTTTACTTTCTACTTCCCCACACACGACACCTCCATGTGGTGTCCTCACTTTGTGTTAGAACAAATTTCACATTGTGACGGTGTTGGAGGACAGAAACATAATATCACTGGTTTACTTTTAAGCTCTAATCTTATAAAGATATGACAGTGTTGAACAGAAAAGAACATTTTAAAAAGCGTCTGTCCTTTGTTTGTTTGTTTGGTGGGTTGTTGTTTTTTTCCAGTCTTTATTCTTTAAAAATGCAACATTGCTTTGTGAAGAAAGAAAAGTATTGAAATAAGACATGAAGGACACTGTAATTTTCGATCTCGTTTGTTTAATTTAAAAGAGAAAAGAAGGATTGCGCTCTGCACGTGGGGGAAGGGTCATATTTTGCATTGATTGGAAGATGACTCTGTGTGTGTGTGCGTGCGTGTGTGTGTGTGTGTGTGTGTGTGTGTGTGTGTGTGTGTGTGTGTGTGTGTGTGTGTGTGTGTGTGTGTACGTGTACGAGAAAGACAGAGATAGAAACAGACAGAGAGAGAGGGAGGGAGATTGGTGTAAACAGTTCACATACACTCGGTTAATAATGACGGGTTGACAAAATATCTTTTTACATGTTTTCATGTGTGCACCAGCGCAGTGTGTCTGAGCATGTGTGCGCGATTGTGAGCGTTTACGCGCGCGATCATAACGTCACGTACGTGAAGGAAAAAAAAACAACAACTGCCAACTGTTCCCCACGGGAAATCGTGTGAGATCTGGTGTCATTCCCTAGTCCCTTTGTTCCCACTCACTGGACAATGGCGTGACGCGCGTGTTGTGGTGTGGTGGGAATTCTCAGTCAGGGAAAGGAATTGATTACAGCAATTTTTGTTTCCAGTTTGCTCAACAGGCATTCATCGTACTCAGACAAGTCCGCATGCGCTCTACCCAAAACCTGTTTGCAGTTATCTGGCATACTCCCTAAGCTTGTGCTAAACCCTATGTGCTGGCAAGGTGTTGAAATGGGGAAGGTGGGGGGATGGAACTTATGAGACAGTAAGCTAGCACTGCCAGAATGATGGACACATTAAGATGGGCAGCTAACAGGCCAGTTTTTTTGTTGTTGTTTTTTTTTTTCGTGTTGTGGGCTGGGATTAAACTTGTGTTATCAGATCTTGGATTTTATTTGTAACATAATGTGCGGGCGTGCGTGGATATGTGTCATTTTAGTGGTGTGGGTTTTTTGTTTTGTTTTTTTGTTTGTTTGTTTGTTTCTTTGTTTGGTTGGTTGGTTTTTTTTCCTATCAAACAAGAAACAGAATTTATCTATTTCAGACGTTTGTGTTTGATAGCTGGCGGTTGCGCACGCTCTGCATTATCACAGCCATTTTAGCGATCACATTTAGTTGCCCCTGATACCACCCGTTCTGCAGCATTTCAAACGTTTCACTAGAACTTGTGGTTTCTGACAGCAAATGTTACAAAGATCACCAAACACAGTGCTTATGACACATGTGTCGTGTCGTAAACAGGTTCTTGTCACAAACGGGTCACAAACTGAAACGCTCGCACACAAATAACGAGTGATCCCCACGGTGTGGAGCGAGGTGGTGTTCTCGAGGCGTAAAGCGAGGCGGTAACTTTAATGTACCGTACTTAATTTTTTTTTTTTTTTTTTTTTTTTACAATTCCTTAAAGGGGCAGGGTTTAGCCTGGAGTATAGTGGTCTTGTCTCCCCATTAAACGAGGGACCGCTCATTTTATGCTGGAAAGTCTCGACTGAGCTTTTATTTTATAAACATTGAGCGTGTATGCCTGTTTTGTGGCGTTTACGTCAACTTTAACGTACAAAAAGACGTGCTACTACTGACTTTTGAAATAATTGCTAAGTTATCTGACATCTGATTTGCCCAGTTAAATTTTTGTTTGTTTTGGGTTGGGGTTTTTTTGTTTGTTTGTTTTTTTTGGGGGGGGGTTGTTTTTGTTTTGTTGTGTTGTTGTTGTTTTTTGTTTTGTTATTGTTGTTGGTGGTGGTTGTTTTTTGGGGGGTTTTGTCGTTTTTTCTGTGTTTGTTTGTTTGTTCGTTTGTTTGTTAGTTTGTTGTTTGTTGTTTTCTCCATTAGTGACGGTAGTTCCCGTTAACGACACAACACACGTGATTTTGAGTCATGGCAACGAAAAATAACTATCCAGCGATTATTCAGAGTCCAAAGGTCACACAGGTGGTGAATAGTCTTGATGTTATTGCCGATGTTATTGCTGACTTTGTCGCAGATGAGCATGTTGACATTGCTTTTATCACGGAGACATGGCTTAACCCCCTTGGTCACGAACCTATACTTGCTAGCCTCACTCCGAGTGGTTACAGGCTTGCTTCTTTCCATCGCTCATCCCGAGGTGGCGGTATCGCCATCCTCTACAACGACTCACTCCATTCCCGCCTATCTTTCTCGCAGTCTCTGCCTTTCTCCCATCCTTCTTTCGAGCACGTTGAAGTATCCTTCCAATCCACCCCTCACCCCATCACCTTCTCCTGTGTCTATCGACCCCCACCTAGCTCTGCCAACAAACTCACCACATCCATGTTTCTCTCTGACTTTGACCAATTGCTTGACCACTACTGCCTCTTACCTGGAAATCTCATCATTCTAGGTGATATCAATGTCCACTATGACAACACTCACCGTTATGACACAAGACATATCATCAACTCTCTGTCCAATCATAATATGACTCAACACATTTCTGAACCAACCCATCAAAAAGGTCACATTCTTGACTGGATCATTTCTCGTGATCATCACAATTCCGCTACTGACAACTGCTTAGTTCTTTCTACCCGTCTAACTTCAGCCCTTCCATCTGACCACTCTGCAATTCTCTGTTCTCTCGACATTTCTCCTCCTTCCCGTACCATGCGCACAGTGACTCGACGCAATCTCAAATCTATCGACCTCTCCACATTTTCATCTGATGCCTCCCGTCTCCTTTCTGAAAAGTCACATAACCTTGCCGATGAATTCTATACTACTCTCCACCATCTTCTGGACACTCATGCTCCAGCCACAACCCGTCTTTTACCTGACCGCCCCCCTACCCCCTGGCTCACTCATGAGATCGCCTGTGCAAAACGTGCCCGCCGCAGAGCAGAGCGCCGCTGGCGCAAATCCAAACTCACTGTACACAGGCAACTTTTCCAAGCCTCTAAAACAAAAGTATCCACCCTCATTGCATCAGCAAAAACAAGCTATTTCCAAACCAAAATCCTGAATGCCTCTTCTTCAAAAGAACTCTTTACAACCATGAATCATCTCCTTGGCACACGAAAAGATTTACCTCTCCCAACAAAACATACAAATGAAGAACTCCCATCTGTATTCTCCAACTATTTCACCACCAAAATACAAACTCTTCGTGACAGGCTTGACAGGACACCCTGTCAACCATGCCCACCTGACCCTTCCTTCTCTGGCACACCTCTTACTACTTTTACCCCAGTCTCACAAGAAGAAATTCTCAACACAATCAGATCCATGTCGTTCAAAACCTGCGAACTGGATCCTCTTCCAGGTTCTGTCTACGCCGACTGTCTCCCTACTCTCCTCCCATTCATCACTGACATCATCAACACTTCTCTTCAAACTGGAACTGTCCCAGATTCTTTCAAGTCTGCTATTGTTCACCCTCTCCTCAAGAAACACAATTTAGATCCAAATGAACTGAAAAATTACCGGCCTATCTCTAATCTCTCTTTCTTGTCAAAACTCCTTGAAAAAGTCGTCCTCAACCAGCTGAACTCTCACCTGTCTGCCAACAATCTCCTCAATCCTTTCCAGTCAGCCTACCGCCAGTGCCATAGCACTGAAACTGCCCTACTACACATTCTCAACAATCTCCTCCTTGCAACTGATACTGGCAAAGTCTCTCTCCTCACACTCCTTGATCTGTCTGCAGCCTTTGATACCATTGATCATGGTATTCTCCTTTCTAGACTTCATCATACTTTTGGCATCTCTGACATTGCTCTGTCTTGGTTCACTTCATACCTATTAAACAGAAAACAAACCGTT
>CM060311.1:9272946-9280446 GCA_030674185.1 Monoplex corrugatus | reverse complement strand
TAAAAAAAACGGAAACTCAAACCGAAACAGCAAAGATTGAGACTGTAGCACGGCGTCAGACACTGTCGGCTGAATACATAGAGCTATTGGTAAGAATTCAGATCGGGATGGCGCCACGAAGAACAAGGTTATAGGTTCTTCAGTTGTTGTACTTGTAGTGACGGCCGCTGTTTCCAAGAGCAGATAACTTATAAAGCGATCATTTCATCTTTATGAACTACCCATAAACACAGTCTCACAGTGATTGCATTGTCAGCTGTGTCAGGAGCCATATCAGGGCTATGACCGTTTCAAAATAGACACAATACTTCAACAGGTAAAAAAGGAAAAGAAAATGAAGTACACATATCAATGCGTTCACTTATATCATCTAAGAAAAAAGCCTCAAGCGTTGACCACATCGTCCAATCTATCGCACAAGGGATTTATAAAAGAACACCAGAATACAAACTGAAACATTAGTAAGGACACTGTGTCGTGGAAATCTGGTGAGCGATCATAGTGTCCAGTGGTCCCTCTGTAGGGACGGGGAAGGTAAAGCAGTCCAGGAGAGGGGATGGACACTGCCGTCCTGCTTGCTGGTCCCCAACATACGTCAGTCTCTTGACACCTCAAAGTCTGACGATCGCTCAGGTCATAGGTCAAGTTTTGACCTTTATACTCAATCTGTGAAATTAACATTGCTGCAAAACTGGCATCATAAGCCCAAGAATCGGGACAAGAATCTGGACGCCTTTGACAACAGATACCTACATAAAATTGTGGGTATCTATGCTTTGTCTCAGATGAAGAGGTCAGGAACAGATCACAAAAACTCCCTTTGTCGAGCACTATTTTGCAGACGGTGCCTCTGCTGATTGGGGCATGGCTAGAGGCTACCCACAATAACGAGCTGCAAGTCAAGTCATTAAATTGACTTCAAAAGGCCAAAGAAAGAAAGGGTGGCCCAGGATGAGCGGGCGACAGACAGTGGAAATGGACCTCAGTCTGGTCAACACAAGATGGACTGACACTAGCAGAATGGTTGAGGACTGCACGGTGGAGCGTTTTAACTATTTCGTGTGTCGCTCGACACGGGAGGGAGCCACTAGCTAAGTCTAAAGTGAGCGTGGAGCAGTTAAATCTGTGTTAAGGACAGACAGACACCAAGAACATAATCATGTAGGCACTGACTATACCGATACCAGCTGCATGGGCCCTATGTCTGGAGCTGCCCTTGCTGACCATGCACATTGACGTGACGTTGGCCAGCTCCGTGGGAGGCGAGGTCACCACACACAGCTGTGTCTGCCCACAGTCCTTGTGGCTACGGCACGACCTGCTGGTCAGGGTCTCTGTGTTGTAGCACCTGGTCATGTCCCTGTTGACAAATGTTCCGGGTCGGCACAGGCAGTGAGACACCTGTCCCGGGACGATGCTGACGCAATAGGTGGCGCCCATCTCCGGACTGCAGTCGTCGTCTTCATTGCACACACACCCCTTGCAGCACGCTCGTCATGTTCCAGCACGCGCTGCCGTCTGACGCCACTACCTGGTGGTCCCGGCAGTAGCAGTAGCCTCGGGCGTCTTCAAAACCCAGCAGGGGATCTCGCGCGCACTCCCTGGAATGTCCTGCCTTTTCCCGGCAGTCCGTGTTGGTCTGGCACTGTGTGGTGCTGATCCAGGTCAGGCCGCTGATGCAGGCAGTGTTGTCTCGTGTCGGCAGGATGTTTGTCTCCAGACAACTGCAGACAGATTTGTTCTGCGTGACGCGAGTCTGCGAGCAGTCGCCTTGACCCGTGCTGTTGCACAGCCGGCAGTTGGCGTCCGGCCCACACTCTGTGGTAGGGCTGACACCGGGACATTCCTGTCCTATTAGAAGTCTGCCGTGCACGTAGAACCCTGCCAGAACGGTCAGAGTGAAGCCCAGTCGGAAGACGGCATACAGATGTCCGTGTAACATTTGGTCTCTGTCTGTACAAGGCTTTCGGAGCGTTATCTAGTCAATGCTGAATGGGTCAAGTCATTTCTTGGTCGTGATGTCTTGCCTTTGCGTCATTTGCTGCATATACACGTCATTTTGTGATTGTGACGTCATGAGGGTGCGTCAATCAGCATGGTTTACGCAGGAGATGGGAATTTTCTTTTTTTTTTTTCCATTTCGGGGGAAGGGGGAGGGGAGGTTAAGCAGAGGATAAAAAAATGTTAAAATACAGCAAAATAAATCGGAAGAAAGGGAAAAGTAATATTATGTTGTATGGGACTAAACAATGCGTATCAATTAACATCAGGAAGAGAGTTCTTAAATGTTATATAGAACCAATACTGTTGTACGGATGTGAGGCGTGGACAGTCAACAAACAAAGCCAGAACAAGATTGAGGCAGCCGAGATGTGGTTTCTAAGAAGAATGTTGAGAGTTCCATGGACAGCAAAGAAAACAAATGAGACAGTCTTGATGGAGGCAGACACAAATAGATCACTCATAAGGAAGATTAGGAAAAGACAGGCAACATTTATAGGCCATTTTATGAGGAAGGGGGATTTGGATCACCTGGTCACAACGGGAAAGTTGGAGGGAAAGAGAGCACCAGGTAGACACAGGGAGAAAATGCTGGACGGACTTGCAGAGTGGCTGGGACGAGGGGGGTGGGAGAGATGCTAGGGGCAACGAGAGATAGAGACAGATGGAAGTCCATGATCGCCAACACCATGCGGCAGGGCACCTGATGATGATGATGATGATGGGACTAAACGCAAAAGGGCCACCGATCCATCTCCAACACTGGATGTGCCAATCACATGATACACAGTAATGAAATTCATTGGGCAGAGATGTCACAGAGAGAGAGAGAGAGTAGCTTGTGATGTGCTTTTGTATGCAGAACTAATCTTAAGCAGGATTATCGCTGGAGACGCCATGAAAGTGAGTCAAACCAGTGGGAAACAACCCATTTCATTGCTGTCATTTTTACTGGCACACGCCAACTGATGGGGCTACATCTCAAACCGAACTGGCAGCTCATTGGTTGATGGGGTCAACATGAACCAATCATCTTTCAGGTGTAGCGTTGCCAGGTGCCACCCTACCCCCTACAACACCCCACCCTACCCCCTACAACACCCCCACCCTACCCCCTACAACACACCACCCTACCCCCTACAACACCCCACCCTACCCCCTACAACACCCCACCCTACCCCTACAACATCCCACCCTACCCCTACAACACCCCACCACCCCCTACAACACCCCACCCTACCCCCTACAACACCCCACCCTACCCCCTACAACACCCCATCCTACCCCTTACAACACCCCACCCTACCCCCTACAACACCCCACCCTACCCCCTACAACACCCTACCCCCTACAACACCCCACCCTACCCCTTACAACACCCCACCCTACCCCCTACAACACCCCACCCTACCCCCTACAACACCCCACCCTACCCCTACAACACCCCACCCTACCCCCTACAACACCCCACCCTACCTCCCTACAATACCCCACCCTACCCCCTACAACACACCACCCTACCCCCTACAACACCCCACCCTACCCCCTACAACACACCACCCTACCCCCTACAACACACCACCCTACCTCCCTACAACACCCCACCCTACCCCCTACAACACCCCACCCTACCCCTACAACACACCACCCTACCCCCTATAACACCCCACCTTACCCCTTACAACACCCCACCCTACTCCCTACAACACCCCACCCTACCCCTTACAACACCCCACCCTACCCCCTACAACACACCACCCTACCCCCTACAACACCCCACCCTACCCCTACAACACACCACCCTACCCCCTATAACACCCCACCTTACCCCTTACAACACCCCACCCTACTCCCTACAACACCCCACCCTACCCCTTACAATACCCCACCCTACCCCCTACAACACACCACCCTACCCCCTACAACACCCAACCCTACCCCTTACAACACCCCACCCTACCCCCTACAACACTCCACCCTACCCCCTACTACAACACCCCACCCTACAACACACCACCTATCCCCTACAACACCCCACCCTACCCCCTACAACACCCCACCCTACCCTACAACACCCCACCCTACCCCCAACAACACACCACCCTACAACACACCACCTACCCCCTACAACACCCCACCCTAACCCCTACAACACCCCACCCTACCCCCTACAACACCCCCACCCTACCCCCGTCCAGATAGTAACCATCACCAAGCTGGTCCGGGACTTATTTATTCGTCCCAGCAAGTTTGTCTTGCTAGGTATATCCTAGCCATTGTTTCATCAGAAAGTTTGTTATGATTATCATTGTTGTTGTTGTTGTTGTTGCTGTTGTTGGTGGTGGTGGTGTTGTTGTTTTCTTTTACCACAATTCCTTTAAAATGCCGTTTAAAATTTGACATTATCTATACACGCATTTTTCTCCTGTTTTCAGAATCCGTGTATCAAATGGAATTATAGTTTTTCATGTGCTCACACCCTGTGTGCTGTGTGTATTTTGCATGGGCGTGTGTGCTCATTCGATAATTAACGATTTTTGTGAAGGCCCATGGCTGTTTCGTGTTGTGGCATTTCAGCCCCTAATGGAATCTGTTTTATGCTGGCACGTGCACTGTAACGTAATATGAAGTCTTGACCTTTAGACATGGTGCAAGTGTGAGTGTTTGTTTTTGTTTACAAAGCTTCTATGGGGGGAGATTTGGGCCTCTGTGTGAGTGCGGGGGGATATGTGAGTGTGTGTGTGTGGGGGGGGGGGATGGATATATGTCTCTAGCTCTGTGTGCTTTTGTGTAGATTGTGTATATGTGTGTATTTGTGTTTGTAGGTTTATATATCTATCTATCTATTATCTATCTATCTATCTATCTATCTATCTATCTATCATATCTATCTAATCTATCTATCTATCTAAATCACAATGTCTGCCGGTGCAGGTGCTTATTCAACAAGACAAGACAAAAGAAACAATTTTCGGCCAAGTGACCTTTGTAAAGCGTTTCTGAATGTTTGCTTCTGTAAAACACCAGCTCACGGTAGTTTAAGTTCGTTGGAGAGAGAGAGAGAGAGAGAGAGAGAGAAGAGAGAGAGAAAGAGAGAAAGAGAAAGAGAGAGAGAGAGAGACACAGAGAGAGAGAGAGAGAAAGAGACAGAGAGACAGAGACAGAGAGAGACAGAGAGAGACAGAGAGAAAGAGACAGAGAAAGAGAGAGAGAGAAAGAGAGAGACAGAGACAGAGAAAGAGAGATAGAAAGAGAGAGAGAGAGACAGAGAGAGAGAGAGAAAGAGAGAAAGAGAAAGAGAGAGAGAAAGAGGAAAGAGAAAGAGAGAAGAGAGAGAGAGAGAGACAGAGAAAGAGAGAGACAGAGAGAAAGAGAGAGAGAGAGAGGAGATGTCATGTGTCTGTAAGAACCGTCCCCCTTCAGAAAACGTGAGAAAATACCGAGCATATCAGATAACAGTCGTCTCCCTTCGGAGATTACATCGATAGCGGAAATCAGGAAAGTGGAAATGCTGAGGGTTGGTGTTTGGTGAGTGAAAGTGTTGGTAGCATCACCACCCACCACCCTGCCGTGCATCACAACAGCCACCAAACCCCCAGTGACGCCTTCACCTTTCCCAGTAGTTATCACAACTTTGTGAAACTGTAGCCAACAGCCACAAGAGCTTTTGGACTTATAACAAGTCTCGACGTATGTGTCAATACTGTTTTTCTTCCACTGAGTTTTGTGAAAGTCTGGGTCGTGCTGTTTTCAGTCTGAGATGTTCCAATGTTTGATTTTTCAGTTTCCTGCTTCCTGTCTCATTTTATTTTGACTTTTCTTTTGTTTGTTTGTTTGTTTGTTTGTTTGCTTGCTTGCTTGCTAGCTTTTGCGCATAGGGTGTAGTCCCTTGGTCTCAAACCCTCATGCGTGGTTTGGGTTTAGATTTAGAGGTTTTCGAGTTTCAGACTTTCAAACCCATCAGGTGTTGCCAGGTTTTTGTTCTAGGATTTTAGGTCTTGGAGTCCCGAAAAGACAGAAATATTTGGTACTGCAAGAAATATTTGGTACTGCTAGTTTTAGACAGCAGATCCAATGCGCAGAGATATCAGCCGTCGCTAATTTCTGATGGTAGATTTTTAGATCTTAAAATCTCGAGTGCACAAAAATATCTGGCATTGCCAGCTTTTGAGCGTAGAAATGTATGTTCTAGAATCTCGGAAATACAAACTATAAGGCGATGCCAGTGTTGTTGGTAGATTATTAGATCTTAGAGTTATGAATACACGAAACATTAGCTTCAACAGTTTTTGTGGCAGATTTTGGGGGTTTACAGTCTCAAATACGCAAAAATATTGTGCGTTGCCAGTTTTATCTGGTAGATTTTGAGGTCTTTGAGTCTGTAGATGTTGAGGTCTTTGAGTCTGTAGGTTTTGAGGACTTTGAGTCTGTAGATTTTGAGGTCTTTGAGTCTGTAGATTTTGACGTCTTTGAGTCTGTAGATTTTGAGGTCTTTGAGTCTGTAGATTTTGAGGTCTTTGAGTCTGTAGATTTTGAGGTCTTTGAGTCTGTAGATTTTGAGGTCTTTGAGTCTGTAAATTTTGACGTCTTTGAGTCTGTAGATTTTGACGTCTTTAGTTTGAGTCTGTAGATTTTGACGTCTTTGAGTCTGTAGATGTTGAGGTCTTTGAGTCTGTAGATGTTGAGGTCTTTGAGTCTGTAGATTTTGAGGTCTTTGAGTCTGTAGATGTTGAGGTCTTTGAGTCTGTAGATGTTGAGGTCTTTGAGTCTGTAGATGTTGAGGTCTTTGAGTCTGTAGATGTTGAGGTCTTTGAGTGTAGATTTTGAGGTCTTTGAATCTGTAGATTTTTAGGTCTTTGAGTCTGTAGATGTTGAGGTCTTTGAGTCTGTAGATGTTGAGGTCTTTGAGTCTGTAGATGTTGAGGTCTTTGGTCTGTAGATTTTGAGGTCTTTGAGTCTGTAGATGTTGAGGTCTTTGAGTCTGTAGATGTTGAGGTCTTTGAGTCTGTAGATTTTGAGGTCATTGAGTCTGCAGATTTTGAGGTCTTTGAGTCTAGATTTTGAGGTCTTTGAGTCTGTAGATGTTGAGGTCTTTGAGTCTGCAGATTTTGAGGTCTTTGAGTCTAGATTTTGAGGTCTTTGAGTCTGTAGATGTTGAGGTCTTTGAGTCTAGATTTTGAGGTCTTTGAGTCTGTAGATGTTGAGGTCTTTGAGTCTGCAGATTTTGAGGTCTTTGAGTCTAGATTTTGAGGTCTTTGAGTCTGTAGATTTTGAGGTCATTGAGTCTGCAGATTTTGAGGTCTTTGAGTCTAGATTTTGAGGTCTTTGAGTCTGTAGATGTTGAGGTCTTTGAGTCTGTAGAGTTGAGGTCTTTAGTTTGAGTCTGTAGATTTTTAGGTCTTTGAGTCTGTAGATGTTGAGGTCTTTGAGTGTAGATTTTGAGGTTTTGAGTCTGTAGATTTTGAGTCTGTAGATATTGAGGTCTTTGAGTCTGTAGAT
>CM060311.1:9255446-9260446 GCA_030674185.1 Monoplex corrugatus | reverse complement strand
TCACGATTTAGAGCACTCCTGTATTCTTCTTCTTCTTCTTCTTCTTCCTCTTCTTCTTCTTCTTCTTCTTCTTCTTCTTCTTCTTCTTCTTCTTCTTCTTCTTCTTCTTCTTCTTCTTCTTCATCTTCTTCTTCTTCATTCTCCTTCTTCCTCTTCTTTTTCTTCTGCTTCATCTCCCTTATCTTTTACCTGACCGCCCCCCTACCCCCTGGCTCACTCATGAGATTGCCTGTGCAAAACGTGCCCGCCGCAGAGCAGAGCGCCGCTGGCGCAAATCCAAACTCACTGTACATAGGCAACTTTTCCAAGCCTCTAAAACAAAAGTATCCACCCTCATTGCATCTACAGAAACAAACTATTTCCAAACCAAAATCCTGAATGCCTCTTCTTCAAAAGAACTCTTTACAACCATGAATCATCTCCTTGGCACACGAAAAGATTTACCTCTCCCAACAAAACACACAAATGAAGAACTCCCATCTGTATTCTTCAAGTATTTCACCACCAAAATACAAACTCTTCGTGACAGGCTTGACAGGACACCCTGTCAACCATGCCCACCTGACCCTTCCTTCTCTGGCACACCTCTTACTACTCTTACCCCAATCTCACAAGAAGAAATTCTCAACACAATCAGATCCATGTCGTTCAAAACCTGCGAACTGGATCCTCTTCCAGGTTCTCTCTACTCTGACTGTCTCCCTACGCTCCTCCCATTCATCACTGACATCATCAACACTTCTCTCCAAACTGGAACTGTCCCAGATTCTTTCAAGTCTGCTATTGTTCACCCTCTCCTCAAGAAATACAATTTAGACCCAAATGAACTGAAGAATTACCGGCCTATCTCTAATCTCTCTTTCTTGTCAAAACTGCTTGAAAAAGTTGTCCTCAACCAACTGAACTCTCACCTGTCTGCCAACAATTTCCTCAATCCTTTCCAGTCAGCCTACCGCCAGTGCCATAGCACTGAAACTGCCTGCTAACATTCTCAACAATCTCCTCCTTGCAACTGATACTGGCAAAGTCTTCTCCTCACACTCCTTGATCTGTCTGCAGCCTTTGATACCATTGATCATGGTATTCTCCTTTCTAGACTTCATCATACTTTTGGCATCTCTGACATTGCTCTCTCCTGGTTCACTTCTTATCTATCAAACAGAAAACAAACTGTTCTCATCAATGGCACTTACTCTCAACCTGCATACCTGACCTGTGGTGTTCCACAAGGATCTGTCCTTGGCCCTGTTCTTTTCACTCTTTACACCTCCCCCCTGTCCACCATCATCAACTCCCACTCTATAAAACACCACTTCTATGCTGATGACACCCAACTTCAAGACAGTGACTCACCTGACAATATACAGCGCCTCCTGACTCGCACCACTGAGTGTTACTCGGACATCAAAAATTGGATGATACACAACAAACTTCAGCTAAATGATGACAAGACAGAAGCTATCCTCATTGGCACCTGTCAGAAACTTTCTCAGCTGCATCCTCTTTCTCTCCCATTATGTAACACATCAGTCCCAATTTCTGATTCAGCTAAAAACCTTGGTGTCTGCATTGACTGTACCCTCTCCATGAACAACTTTGTTTCTCAAACTGCCAGATCTTGCTACTATCACCTCCATCGTAAAAGCCTGATCAGGAAGTATCTCTCTGTCGAAACAACTGCAAAACTCGTTCTCTCCTTCATAATGTCTCGCATTGACTATTGCAATTCACTCCTGTCCGGTCTTCCTGCCTCCACCACTCATATCCAAACAGCGCATTCAAAACAATGCTGCACGCCTTGTACTCAAAAAGAAAAAAGCTGACCACATATCTCCTCTCCTGGCACAACTTCACTGGCTCCCTGTATCAAAGCGCATACAGTACAAACTAGACACCATGTGCTACAAAAGCCTCAATAACGCAGCCCCCGATTACCTGTCAAGCCTACTTGAGATCTATTTCCCTCACGTACCCTCCGCTCTGCCTCCGATCCTCTGACTTTTCGCTTTCCACGCACTAAGCTCAATACCTATGGTCCACGAGCCTTCTCTGTTTCTGGTCCGCTCTCCTGGAACAAACTTCCTCTCTCAGTCCGTCAGCAACCTACTTTTGTCTCCTTCAAGTCCGCTCTCAAAACTCACCTTTTCTCCTCTGCATAAAATCCTGACCTCACTCAATCCCCTCTGCAGCCTGTCTCCACTCGGAGGGAATCACATTGTAATATATAATTGTATATAATATGCTCTCTATAATTTTCCATTGTTTTTATTCTTTCTCCCCATTTATAGCCGTGTGTGTGTGTGTGTGTGGTGCGTGGGTGCGTGCGTGTGCGTGCGTGCGTGCGTGCTGTGTGTGCGTGCGTGCGTGTGTGTGTGTTTCAGCGCTTAGATTTGATTTTATCAAGATTTTGTGCTATATAAATATTGTAATTATTAATTATTATTATTATAATTAAATATTGTAATTATTAATTATTATTATCTTCATGAAGACTAATTGGACGCCGCACTGAAAACAGTTAACCAGTTTCTTTTAGTTCTGTTGGTTGTGTGCTAAAACCTGGGTCTCTGCAAATAGTTGATCTATTCATTCTACAGTCATATCAGTCCATCGATTTTTTTCCATCCTCTCCTCCTTCTTCCTCCCTCTATCTCTCCGGCAGTCACTCAGTCACTTTGATTAAGTAAGAGCTGATGTATTAGTTCGAGAGAGATTTGTTATACTCGTTCCTTTAATATTAATAATACTACTAACAATAATAATAATAATGATGATGCTGACGACGACGACGATGATGGTGATAATGATGATGATGATGGTGGTGTGGTGGTGGTGATGATGATGATGATGATGATGATGATGATAGATGATGAATGTGATGGAGATGATAGATGACAATTTCACGCACATAGCGTAAATGGTCTATGACAAAAGCTTGGTCGTTGCACGTGACGGGAATAGGCCATCATTAAATATTTCAATCAAGGAACAACAAACATTATGAAATGAAATGAAGTACAGTAGAAAACAGAGTAAGTACGAGTATTAGGAACATAGTACATATAACAGTCAAGTGATGTAGATGAATGTAAGTATTCACAGACACACGAGCAATGCCATGTGCACATGCATGCATTGCACTGAGGCATGCATACACACACATGTACACACACACATGCACACACACACGTACGCACGTGCAGACATACACACGCGCATACACACACACACACACGCACGCACACATACATATGCATACACACACATATACACACACACAACACACATACGCACACACACACACCCCACACCACACTCAGACACACACACACACACACACACACACACACACACACACACACACACACCACACATACACACACACACACACACACACACACACACACACACACACACACACACACACACACACACACACACACGCACACACATACACACACCACACACACATACACACACAGTGTATACACAGTCCTGATTATCGCCTCGGAAAAAAGTTCACAACATGGCTGGCAGTTGGGGTACGGGTTCGGGTTTGGACCCTTTTCAAGAGGAATTCCTCACACTCGGAGACTTCCATAAGTGTACCACTCTAAATCTGCCAGCAGTTTACCTGATAACTCCTAGAGCATGCACAAAACCTTGTGCGCCAGTCAGGTTATGAGACGAGGAGGGTGGGGGAGAAGTGGACCCGTGAAACATCGACATCACCTGAATGATCAGACCATTAAGGTGGCCAGTCAATAGGTCAGAGTTCACGAGTTCATGTTGCAGGATGGGATTGAACTCAAGAGTTCAGAGTTCAGTCCACGGCTCCATCAACAGTCAGCCAATTGGCGTGCTGTAAGGGGAAGATGAAGAAGACAAACAGGAAACAGGAACGTAGTGCTGTGAGGGGAAGATGAAGAAGACAAACAGGAAACAGGAACGTAGTGCAGTGAGGGCAAGATGAAGAAGACAAACAGGAAACAGGAACGTAGTGCAGTGAGGGGAAGATGAAGAAGACAAACAGGAAACAGGAACGTAGTGCATTGAAGGGAAGATGAAGAAGACAAACAGGAAACAGGAACGTAGTGCAGTGAGGGGAAGATGAAGAAGACAAACAGGAAACAGGAACGTAGTGCAGTGAGGGGAAGATGAGGAAACAGGAACGTAGTGCTGTGAGGGAAGATGAAGAAGACAAACAGGAAACAGGAACGTAGTGCATTGAGGGAAAGATGAAGAAGACAAACAGGAAACAGGAACATAGTGCAGTGTGGGGAAGATGAAGAAGACAAACAGGAAACAGGAACGTAGTGCAGTGAGGGGAAGATGAAGAAGACAAACAGGAAACAGGAACGTAGTGCATTGAGGGAAAGATGAAGAAGACAAACAGGAAACAGGAACATAGTGCAGTGAGGGGAAGATGAAGAAGACAAACGAAACAGGAACGTAGTGCATTGAGGGGAAGATGAAGAAGACAAACAGGAAACAGGAACGTAGTGCAGTGAGGGGAAGATGAAGAAGACAAACAGGAAACAGGAACGTAGTGCATTGAAGGGAAGATGAAGAAGACAAACAGGAAACAGGAATGTAGTGCAGTGTGGGGAAGATCATCATCATCAGGTGCCCTGCCGCATGGCGTTGGCGAACATGGACTTCCATCCATCTCTATCTCTCGTTGCCCCTAGCATCTCCCCACCCTCCTCATCCCCAGCCACTCTGCAAGTCCTTCCAGCATTCTCTCCCTGGGTCTACCTGGTGCTCTCTTTCCCTCCAGCTTTCCCATTGTGACCAGGTGCTCCAAATCCCACTTCCTCATAAAATGGCCCATGAATGTTGCCTGTCTTTTCCTAATCTTCCTTATGAGTGATCTACTTGTGTCTGCCTCCATCAAGACTATCTCGTTTGTTTTCTTTGCTGTCCATGGAACTCTCAACATTCTTCTTAGAAACCACATCTCGGCTGCCTCAATCTTGCTCTGGCTTTGCTTGTTGACT
>CM060311.1:9215446-9245446 GCA_030674185.1 Monoplex corrugatus | reverse complement strand
TATATATATATATATATATGTATATATATATATATATAAAACTAAATATACAAAAACATACACAAAAACTAGTCTATAGTACCATAACAAAATACACAAAACATACACAAAAACTAGTCTGCAGTACAATAACTAGTGCACAGTACCATAACTAAATACACAAAAACATATATCAAAACTAGTCTACAGTACCATAACTAAATACACAAAACATACACAATAACTAGTGCACAGTACCATAACTATATACACAAAAACATATATCAAAACTAGTCTACAGTACCATAACTAAATACACAATAACTAGTGCACAGTACCATAACTAAATACACAAAAACATATATCAAAACTAGTCTACAGTACCATAACTAAATACACAAAACATACACAATAACTAGTGCATAGTACCATAACTAAATACACAAAAACATATATCAAAACTAGTGCACAGTACCATAACTAAATACACAAAAACATATATCAAAACTAGTGCACAGTACCATAACTAAATACACAAAAACATATATCAAAACTAGTGCACAGTACCATAACTAAATACATAAAACACACAAAAATTAGTCTGAAATACCATAATTAAATACACAAAACAGACCAAAAAAATAGTGTGCAATACCATAACTAAATACACAAAATAAACACAAAAACTAGTACATAGTACCTAAAATTGCCACAAAGCGGTCCACATTTCCCTACAGCTAAAAAGGAATTAATATATGTCCCCACATATCAATCGTAATAGACAGTACGGACAGCTGTATCATCATCATCAGGTGCCCTGCCGCATGGCGTTGGCGATCATGGACTTCCATCTGTCTCTATCTCTCGTTGCTCCTAGCATCTCCCCCACCCTCCTCGTCCCCAGCCACTCTGCAAATCCGTCCAGCATTTTCTCCCTGGGTCTACCTGGTGCTCTCTTTCCCGTTGTGACCAGGTGCTCCAAATCCCCCTTCCTCATAAAATGGCCTATAAATGTTGCCTGTCTTTTCCTAATCTTCCTTATGAGTGATCTACTTGTATCTGCCTCCATCAAGACTGTCTCGTTTGTTTTCTTTGCTGTCCATGGAACTCTCAACATTCTTCTTAGAAACCACATCTCGGCTGCCTCAGCTGTATGGAGAGCATAGAGGTAAATGGACCACCAAGGTGACAAATGAAAAGAAAAATGACAGAAAGCAAAGGTAGAAGGCAGATACAAAGAGAGTGGCAGAAAGGAGGAAAATTTCTAGCACAAAATTTCCAGGAGATGGGGATACATGGAGCTCCTATTTACACTGAAAGAATCCTTTGCATCCCCACGTGGGACACACGGTTTGAAAAGTGTCAAACTGAGACTTGTGAATTTAAACAGCACTTTTGTATTCCATGGATAAATAGAGGACAGTTCATCACATCGACAGCACTCTGTCATACAAATACATTTTGTCCAGACGACAATTGTCCATTCTGTGAATATCCAACAGACTTTTGTTCAATATAACAACTGTCTGTTTTGTCAGATTTTTTTTTTGTTTTTGGACAGCTGTCTTTTCTATGAACAAGCAAACCGATATTTTTGTTCATGACCAGTTTGTCTTTTCTATGAACAAGCAGACGTTTCTTCAAGACAATCGGCTTTTCGATGAATAACCAGACATACATTTCTACAAAACGGATTCTGTCTTTTCTATGAATAAGCAGACACACATTTCTATGAATAAGCAGACACACATTTCTATGAATAAGCAGACACACATTTCTATGAATAAGCAGACACACATTTCTATGAATAAGCACACACACATTTCTATGAATAAGCAGACACACATTTCTATGAATAAGCAGACACATTTCTATGAATAAGCAGACACACATTTCTATGAATAAGCAGACACACATTTCTATGAATAAGCAGACACACATTTCTATGAATAAGCAGACACATTTCTATGAATAAGCAGACACACATTTCTATGAATAAGCAGACACACATTTCTATGAATAAGCAGACACACATTTCTATGAATAAGCAGACACACATTTCTATGAATAAGCACACACACATTTCTATGAATAAGCACACACACATTTCTATGAATAAGCACACACACATTTCTATGAATAAGCACACACACATTTCTATGAATAAGCACACACACATTTCTATGAATAAGCACACACACATTTCTATGAATAAGCACACACACATTTCTATGAATAAGCACACACACATTTCTATGAATAAGCAGACACACATTTCTATGAATAAGCAGACACACATTTCTATGAATAAGCACACACACATTTCTATGAATAAGCACACACACATTTCTATGAATAAGCAGACACACATTTCTATGAATAAGCAGACACACATTTCTATGAATAAGCAGACACATTTCTATGAATAAGCAGACACACATTTCTATGAATAAGCAGACACACATTTCTATGAATAAGCAGACACACATTTCTATGAATAAGCACACACATTTCTATGAATAAGCAGACACACATGTCTTTAAGACGGCCTCTGTCGTCCCCAGAACGAAAGGGAAAGATGCATGCAAGGCGTGCACTGCATGAACCAGATTGGCATCGAACAGTGGCGGTGGGCTGGCCTGCCAGGGCAGATAAGCAAACGTTGCTGTGATTTGGGATTCAGCCATCAGAATATCTGATGTGAAGACGTGACCACTCACTGCCAGACAGTCTTGTGTCAGAGGGACGGCACGAGGCAGAGAAACTTGTCTCTTCTCTTACACCCATCTCACTGCTGCACATACCACCACCACCCCTTTCTTACAATTCATTTCCCCCGCTCTCCCTTGTCATCACAACTACCCCCACCCTCCCAGTGATCATCACACCTACCCCCACCCTGGCGGAGATCATCACACCTACCCCCACCCTGGCAGAGACAGCCCCAGCGTCCCTGGCCACACACATCCACACACACTGACTCACTGGGCGGCCACACATTAACAGGAGCACGTGCAACGGTTTGTTGGCACGCAGGTTGCTACGACTGGAGTGTACACCTTGTAACCTGAGGTCTGAAGGACGGGGGCAAGGCTTGACTACGGTCAGCCCGAAATCCAATATGGTGTGAACTAGTGCTGGCCTTTGGAACTGGCTGTCAATTGATCAGACCGCCTTTTTTTTTCTGTCTCTCTCTTTCTCGCCGTACTATCAGCTGCTGCCCGTGCCAGAATGTATGTGTGTGTGTGTGCATGTGTTGTGGATCTTGGGACAGTGTGTGGTTTGAAGTGGTGATGTACTGGTCTGTTTTTCCTGCACTTGTACCGTTGTTGGAGACAAAACCCGGCGGTGTCTGGTGTGCCGTGTTGCATGTTTGTACATGGATGTTGTGTAGGTGTGCACTTTTTCAATGAGGCCATTTTCACGATCATCTTAACGTACTATGCTGGGTGAATCGTGTTTGTTACATCTGAAAAACGACAACGTGTGTGAAGTTTTCACTGCGGTAGTAATACTCTTTTGGAGAGTTTGGAAGTGCATTGAAGGTTGAAGCATCCTATCGATTGGCATTAAAATCGAATCATTTGATGCCGTGATCCCTTCAGCCCGTCTGAGCTGTCCACTGAGAACGGCCAGTCCCAGTTCAGTCACCTTCCCAGCGTGCGCTTTCTCCTGGTTTTTGCCGGGGCTCTCTACCGCTGCCAGAGAATGTAAACGTTATTCCAAGACTGCTGTGTACAGAAGACTGTGGCGTGGAGATTCCCTGTTCTCCGTTGTGTCTTGTTGTGTAAACTGAGGTGTTGTGGACAGAAATGAGCCGAGTGTGATCATTGATTAGCTGACCTTAGCTGGCCCAGTGTGAGTGACTGGCACACCATCCATGTTAGCCTCTTTCTTTGAAGTGATCGATGGGATTGCGTTATGCGTGCATTGATTTCCTGCCGATGACACTTCGTTTTACACTGGTAAACTACAGTCCATTGCACACGCAGCCACCACTGGCATTTGGTGGCAGCAGCTTCATTAGAGGATATCAGAGGTGTCAAACACGATCCATCAAACACCCAGGCTGCATTCAGTTGGATTATAAAGACACAGGAAGACAGCATTGCTGTGTACAACATAAGAAATGAACAAAGCAGTAGAAAGTGTCGCAGATTGCACAAGTATTGTATAACAAATGAAATTTGATTAATTTGGTCTGATAATTCGTTTAGAAGCTGCAAAACAATGATGTTTTAGGATCACGTAATAATCAGCTGCCGTGCTCCGTGTGTTTTCATTATGTTGTGTACATGTTGCAACGTTTGCAAGTCCGTGTACATTCAGAAGAGCTGTGTGTAAGTGAGGGGCCGGTGGTACCAACATCGGTACAGTGTGTAGTGTCACAGTGCCAGCAGTGTTACAGTTACCATGGATCGCCGCAGGATGTCCTTGCCGCTACGTCTGTAGGTTAACAAATAACACACAGGTCTTTGGGGGCTGTCTGCTATTGAACTTTCTTCTCCCAACCTCTCTCTCTCTCTTTCCTATTGATTTCAGCCCGCCTTTTATGTCTTGTGTTTTTCCGGGCTACCGGAACCTTCCGCTGTACCATCCTGCCTCTACATCACTGTACCATCTGGCCTTTACATCAAAAGCTCCTCTGTGTGTTGATGTGTGGAATATATTTGCCTAATGGGTGTGTCCCAAACTAGGAATGGTGCATGTAGAATAGCAAAGGGCTGAGAGCTTGCAGAATTGTGGGGTGCTATTTTAGTGTATTGCCTTTCCTTTTGCCTCGTCCCTTGTCACTGGGCCTGAGGTGTGTTGATGTCGTTGATTCAGTGCTAATGAGGTGTGTGTCGTCTTTCTGGCAAATGGAGTTTGTGTTTTGTTTTCAAGAAGGGATATTACGATTGACTGATTGTTGTTAATGTTTAGCGTGTGTGCCAATATATCTTTGCTGGGTATTTTAGTGGAACTCCTTAGTAAGATCATAAGTGGCCGACTGTGGGTATTGACTGTCTTCAGTGCATGCTCTGGTTAAGATTGAAAACACTGAGAGCTTTGATTTTGATCAGAAGATATTTCTTCAGTCCATGGGCTGGATGACATAAATATGTGAAAATCAGTCACTTAGAATTACAGTATCTGAACAATATATACGCTAGTCACTAAAAGCATTTAGATAATTTGAAGAGAGGAAAAAATGGTCCAGGTTGTAAGGTGAGCTTGAAAACCTGTATAATTAATTGACAACTAAAAGGATTGCTTTGCACTGAACGTAACCATCGTTGTGATCGAGTGGCCCACAGAGGGACATTTCCCATGTGTGAGTAACAACATCTGTGGAAATTACTTGTTTATGGATGTCTCCATCAGTGACAACGCTCACTGACTGTTGATGACCCTGGTGAAAACAGTTGACATTTTCAACGTGTGTGGCAGCGTGCTTCACAATGGAAAGGTTGGTTAATTGCCATCATGTTTGATTTGCAAATGTGTTGCTGTGTCTCCTGGTTAGACGTTTGGTGTTTTGCTGCCAGCTTTTGGACCTACTGTGTGGCCTGAACACTTGTGTGACAGGAGTTATGTGATCAGCATGGTGTAGGCTGGACAAGGAGGTCCACAGTCTCCACAGGTTGTTCAGTGTCTTGTGCTGAGAATGCAGATTGTGAAAAAAGCTTGGAGGAGTATGTGAGCAACATTGTTCACAGTGTCTTTTGGGAATGTACACTTTCTGGTGACAAGGAGTTAGTTAGTGACCGATCTTGCTTCATGGAAATGTATGCATGATGGTGACAGCGGTCCTGAAGAGTTTCACCAGTGGTGTCCATGATATTTACTGGAAGAAGGCATCTTGTTGTGAGAAAATCTGTAGGGAATTTGTGATTGATTTTGTTTACAGTTCTTTTTGTGTAATACAAGTTCTGTTTTTTATGATAAAGCTTTTTGTGGAATAACTGAGCTACCATGCTGTCAGTTCACTGGAACTTTGTGATGTGTTGTTGATATTGTGTGATAAGAGTCAGTCTTTACCAACCTTGATAATGTGATTTGTCCCGTTTTATATTGATTTGTTGTGTGAAATGGTTTTAATGGTTGGCTGGACTGTAAACATAAAATGAAAACAAACTTTAGTAATCTGTATGGAAATGTGCATCTTGTGTGAATGTCCATCGGTAGGGTCCACTTGATTGTGACAAGTCCTTGGAGGGAAGTGATCGCTTTGGATACTGATGACTGCAGCTTCAGTGAAAGTAAAGCACACATTGTGTGGTCAGGTCCTTGGTGACGTCAGTGTTGTGACGTGACTGACCTGTGAGGTGGGCTTGTGCACAACCTGTAGTGACTTGTCCAGTGTGTTGAAGAGACGCTGGTGACCATGTCCCTGACAATGTGGACACCAGACCCTGACTCCTCCAGACCGTCTCTTCAGACGTGACCCCCGTGTCACACCACCACCACCACCCCTCACCTACCCACCCAGTCCCCGTCCTGTCCCCTGATGCAGCCCCGGGGAGGCCAGCAACTCTGTACGTGGCTGTGACGACCCACATACCCCCCACCCTCCCTGTCTGACGTGTGACCCAAACACGTCACACGGCCAGGACCCGGCAGGGCCCTTCCAGGGTTGGGGGAGGATGGATGAGGTGGAGGACTGCATTTGTGGGTGAGATGTTTTGGTTCCTTGCTTTGCTTCGCCATCTGGGCCTGCTAGATCCTGATGTAGTTGGCCTGATGGCTCCATTGATTTGCCCACTTGCACGTATCGCCACAAAACGCCCCCATCCCCCCCTTCCCCATCCCCGTTTGTGCTGTCATTGACCAGCTGTGTTTACCCAATCAATCGTGCCTCAGCAAATACACTCTGTGGGGCATTGTTTTAAACATTTGTGCATTCATTCATTCATGCGGTCATTCACTTCTGTATTTATTTATTCATTCATTCGTTTGTTTGTTTGTTTGTTTGTCAGCTACGCGTTTGTAACGATTCTTTACGTGTGTACGTGTGTGGAAAAATGTTCATTATCTTAAGCATCAGAGCATGTTACAGCGCAATCAGCAATCGACTTCTGATCCTTTGGAGTCTCCTACTATTAATGTAATATTAATCTTTTGACTTCCGCTCCCTGTATACCAGCATCCTGCTTTGCCAATCATGCTAGCAGAGCAAAAACTTAACCCATTGATTCCTTCACCCTATACACCAGCTTCCTGCAGGGTGGATAGGGTGAGGGAGTCAAAGGGTTAAGTTTTTGCAATTGGTGGATAGATGTGGGAGTCAAAGGTTAACTAAAGACAAGATGTACTCAGAGCGTGTAATTGGTGATGTTTCTGTAGTGAAAGGTGGAAGGTTCAAAATTAATATACCCCTGTAAATTATTCAGTCATTGTGTGTGTGTGCGTGTGTGTTTGGATGTGTGCATGTATATGACAAAGAAACGAGGTGGAGAGAGAGAGAGACGAAGACAGACAGACAGACAGAAGTAGAGAGAGAACATGTGCACGTGCCTGTACACGTCTCTCTTGACAAAGATTGGGGAGAGGGGCTGATGGAAAGATTGATATCAGCTCTGGCAGTCGTGGACTATCTGTTGACAAAACTCTAGACTTGGTGCTTTTATTTCATTCTGTGTGTGTTTTTGTAATGGTGATGGTGATGTGGTGTGTGTGTGTGTGTGTGTGTGTGTGTGTGTGTGTGTGTGTGTGTGTGTGTGTGTGTGTGTGTGTGTGTGTGTGTGTGTGTGTGTGTGTGTGTGTGTGTGTGGTGTGTGTGTGAATGTGTGTGTGAATATGTGTGCGTGTGTGCGTGTAATTACAGGAGGATTGTTTGTGTAAGAGTGTTGATGGTTGTGGTAGTGGTGGTGGTGGTGTGTTGTGTGTGAATGTGTGTGCGAATGTGTGTGTGCGTGTGTGTGTGTGTGTGTGTGTGTGTGTGTGTGTGTGTGTGAATGTGTGTGTGTGTGTGAATGTTGTGTGTGTGTGTGTTTAACAGGATTGTTTTGTAAGTGGCTGTTTGAAGGGTTGGTGGTTGTGTGTGTAAGGGTGTAATGTGTGTGGTTGTGGTGTGGTGGTGGTGTGTGATGTGTGTGTGTGTGAATGTGTGTGTGTGTGTGTGTGGTTTTACACAAGATGTTGTGTGTGTGTGATGGTGTGTAGGGGTGGGTGTGTGTGTGTGGAATGTGTGTGTGTGTGTGTGTGTGTGTGAATGTGTGTGTGTGTGAATGTGTGTGTGTGTGAATGTGTGTGTGGTGTTTTACACAAGGATTGTTTGTGTAAGAGTGGGATGGTTGTGGTAGTGGTGGTGGTGTGTTGCATGTGTGGTATAGAAGAGTGTTGTATTAAGGTCCATATGTGACTACTTGGAGTCCTGTCCAAACACACACACACACAAAATGTACCTCTGACAGGAAAGACAGCCATGGCTGTTTACCTTTCAATACAGCTGGACGCCAATAATAGAAGTCACACGGTTATTCGTAAGGTTACGTAAAGGTCAACACAGGTCATTTCTACACGGCATGATGGGGTTGTACACGCTTTCTGGCCTTTCTGGCCTTCACCTTGCCCTTTCTTGATTACAGTCATCCTGGACATTGTTTTAGATGTAAAACAAACTCAGTTCTTGTATTAAATGCAGGTAAATGCCTGTGTATGGTGAACCGTGGCTTGTTTCAGGGTCAGATTATTAGATATAATTATGACCCGACGTAACGTACGTATTTTCTGCAGTGTCTGAAAGGGTTCTCCTTTTTGTGGATTATCGAATCACTGGTCTGATGGAAAGGTGGCTAATGCAATCTGATGGCTCGCTGATGCCGGCTAATGCAACAAGATTGTTGTTAATGCAGGTTAATACCGAAAATATCAATACATCTCTCTCTCTCTCTCTCTCTCTTTCTTCTCTTCTCTCTCTCTCTCTCTCTCTCTCTCTCTTCTCTCTCTCTCTCTCTCTCTCTTTTTGTCTCTTTCTCTCTGCACATTGACAAACATAATTCACAGTTGAATGAACCTTTTCTTTCATATGTTTCTATGGCTGTGGCCAAAACGCATTACAACATCCAGATTTCTCTCTCACACCCAGTTTGTCTGTGTGTCTGTCTGTCTGTGTTTCTGTCTGTGTGTTTGTCTGTCTGTGTATGTGTGTTGTTTCCTCTCTCCATAATGACAAAAATAATTAACAGTTGGATGAATCCTTTCTCGTGTATGTATGCATGTGGCCAAACTGCATTACAACATAATTATAAATCTTTGTCTCACTCTCTGTCTGTTTGCCTATGAATCTGTCTATCTGTCTGTCTGTCTGTCATTCTAACTCTGTTTTTCTGTCTGTCTGTCCCTGTCTGTCTGTTTGTCTCTCTCTCTCTCTTCTCTCTTTCTCTCTCTTTCTCTCTCTCTGTCTCTTTCTCTCCCTCTCTCTCTCTCTCCCTCTCTGTCTCTTTCTCTCCCTCTCTCTCCCTCTCTCCTCTCTCTCTCTCTGTGTCAAGAATTGATCAGTTCTGGACAGTTGTGTACGTACACTTCATCCATATCTGTCAGTAACATTCAAGCCCCCACAAAACTGTTAAAGTGCAGTGAGATGTTGAAATGCAAGGTTTAGGCCCTATATTTATGTTAACACAACCCTGATAGGGTCTTAACATTACAACAGTGATTGGGTCTTCTTATCACCACAGTGATGGCACATTAAGGTGGGCATGCTGTGAGCAGACCAGTACTGTGTGTGCTTGTGTGTTGTTGTGTGTGTGTGTGTGTGTGTGTGTGTGTGTGTGTGTGTGTGTGTGTGTGTGTGTTGTGTTGTGTGGTGTAGTGTGTGTGGTGTGTGTGGTGTGTGTTGTGTGTGTGTGTGTGTGTGTGTGTGTGTGTGTGTGTGTGTGTGTGTGTGTGTGTGTGTGTGTGTGTTGCGGAATTAGAAGCATCCAGTGTGGAGTCTGTGGCTCTGTCAGCCAACTGGCAGATTGTTCTTTCCACTTCGTTGGTTATGATGATGATGATAATAATAATAATATAGTAATAATAATAATAATAATAATAATAATAATGATGATAATCATCATCATTATCATCATCTTCATCATCACCATCATCATCATAAGGTGAAAAATCTTGATTCAAGAATCAAATCAAGGTGGGCACTCACATCATTCACCAAAGCAGTCACCCAACAACAACCAAATCTCCAGGGCACAAAGCACACGCAAACTGGGAGGGGCAAGTCAGGAGGGCAGCTCAGCAAACAGCAAGGACCCTTTTGTATTGAAATTTACGTCTTCGACAATAGATCTCATTTCGAAAAAAAAAAAATCCAGAATTTCTTAAGTTTTTGTTTCTAATTTATGCACACAAGAGACACGACTTTAGAAATTTCTACTACTACTGTTAAATGATTTGTTCTTAATGTGAGTAGTTGTGCTGAGACTTATTTTCCTTCATACCCTTGGTAACTATACATATGCCATATATGGTATCATACGTATAAAACCGACTTCACACATTAACTAAGCAACATAACTCTTGAGAGCCACTGAGTTATCTCCCATGTAGAATTTCTCAAATCCAACACAGCTTGCGCTACCCAATCAGCTACGGTAGCATAGACGAGCCACAAGGCACAGAATTGCAAGCTCAGAACATTCCCCCAAAAAACGAATGCCCAGGTCTGCCCCTATACCCTGCAACTACACCCACACACAACCACGAGGGAGGAGAGAAATTCATACAATATATTGGTCTCATGTTCAAGATTGACTCAGTCTTTTTTTTTTTTATTCTTGAACTGACCAAACACACACATATAGACAAGACAGAACATATACAGGTTTGCTTCCAAGGCATATATGTAACACCAAAGGAAATAAGAGGAAAGCAGGGAGAATTTTAAATATTAACTAAGCAACATAACTCTTGAGAGTCACGGAATTATCTCCCATGTAGAATTTCTCAAATCCAACACAATTCCCTTGGTAACTATGCATATGCTATATATGCTATCATACATCTAAAATCGACTTCACGCATCTTTCAACAATTGGAATAGGAACTGTCCTTTCCATAATATGGTGATTGGCGATACAGATAATGTTGTGGTTGAAAATGACATGTTGACGTGCTGATAGTTGGTATGAGAGTGCGTGTGGGAACTGTTGATGATGGCTTTGGTTAGTGTAGACCAATGTAGAGATGAGCGCCAAATGATACACATCAGCGTTATTGTTATGTGCGCCGTATGGGGAATCGTTTACTACGAATATTCCGTCACGTCTTATTTGATAGGGGACAGTGTCTGTGTGTCCCTGGGGGGGCATTTTTCCCATGCAGTCTCCCTGACGTACGTGCCGTTGATTTTAGTTGAATTTCAAATCCGCTTTCTTGTTCCAGTGGGAAATACCTATTTAGAATAAATGATGGTATAATTATCAAAGGAAATAAAAGGGAAGCAGGGAGAATTTTAAATGTCAACTAAGTAACATAACTCTTGAGAGTCACGGAGTTATCTCCCACGTAGAATTTCTCAAACCTAACACAGTTTGCGCTACCCATTCAGCTAGCATAGACGCAGCCACAAAGCATAAAGTGGTAAGCTCAGAACATTCTTAAAAAAAAAAAAATTTTAAAAGAATGCCCAAGTTATTCATATACCCTGCAACTATGCTACACACAACCACGATGGTGGAGAGAAATTCATACAATATATTGGTCTTATGTTCAAGATTGACACAGTCTTTTATTCTTGAACTAACCAAACACACTCACATAGACAAGACAGAACATATACAGGGTTGCTTCCAAGGCATATATGTAATACCAAAGGAAATAAGAGGGAAGCAGGGAGAATTTTAAATGTCAACTAAGTAACATAATTCTTGAGAGTCATGGAGTTATCTCCCATATAGAATTTCTCAAACCCAGCACAGCGCAAACTGTGTTGGGTTTGAGAAATTCTGCATGAGAGATAACTCCGTGACTCTCAAGAGTTATGTTACTTAGATGGTATAATTAGTTCATAAAAGAGGAATATATTTTCTGAAACTTAATACGTTTATATCATGGGCAACAAAATGAGACACTGCCCCCTGAACTTAACCCTTCGACTCCCACGCCCTATCCACCAGCTTCTTGCAGGAAGCTGGTGGATAGGATGAGGGAGTTAAAGGGTTGGTTTTTGCTTTGTTAGCAAGGTTGACAGTGTAGGATGCTGGTGGACAGGGTGCGGGAGTCAAAAGGTTAAAGTTGCCTTATGTGAAGAGACACACGAACTGTCACCATATATCAGATAATCTATACAATACAATACAATACTTTATTTTGTATAGCGCAAAATCTTGATAAAATCAAATCTAAGCGCTAAAACAGACACACACGCACGCACGCACACACACACACACACACACACACACACACACTCTCTCTCTCTCTCTCTCTCCCTCTCTGTTTCTTTCTCTCCCTCTCTCTCCCTCTCTCTCTCTCTCTCTGTCAAGAATTGATCAGTTCACGGAGTTATCTCCCACGTAGAATTTCTCAAACCCAACACAGTTTGCGCTACCCATTGAGCTTGCATATACGCAGCCACAAAGCATAAAGTGTTAAGCTCAGAACATTCTTAAAAAAAAAATTTTAATGGGTAGCGCAAACTGTGTTGGGTTTGAGAAATTCTACGTGGGAGATACGATATATGGTCTTATGTTCAAGATTGACGTAGTCTTTTATTCTTGAACTAACCAAACACACTCACATTGGGGAGAAAGAATAAAAGCAATGGAAAATTGTAGAGAGCATATTATATACAATTATATATTACAATCTGCAGGTTATCAGTGTGGGTGATGAACAACTCAGTGTTTATCAGTCATTCACTCTATTCAGTAAACACACTGAAAGAGGACTGTACGTCTCTCGTGTTTGTTTAAAAAAATTAGGACCAAAGAGTGTCTTCTTCATGGTGATCTTGTGGAATACGTGTTAAAAAAATCGACTCCAAGACACAAGAATGTGGCATGATTCTGTAAGATATCTTTTCTGTAAAAAAAAATTAACTGCAAGACACAAGAATATGTATTATAATATGAAACATGTTTTCCATATATAAATCAGCTGCAGGACACAAGAATATTGTATGGGTAGCGTAAGCTGTGTTGGATTTGGGAAGTTCTATACAACATGGGAGATAATTCTCAAGAGTTGTGTCCTTTGATTATATGATATGAAATCAGTTAAAAAGTCAACTGCAGGACCCAGGAATGTTTTTCATCTTGTGAAATGCGTTTTCCATGGAAACCTTCGCTACAAGACTCATGAACAGTGTTATGATTGAAGCAGAAATTGATTGTAGTGGTTTCACAAACAGCAAGATTCACAATCAGCAAAGATAGGAAGACAAGAGTCAGTTATCAAAGACCATTTCCATGTATATCACCATCATAACATCAAAATCACGTGACATTTGTCTCCCACCACCCCCACCCCTACTCCCTATCACAGTTACCACTGCTCACAAATAATTTATGAATTTATGTCAGTCATTTCCTCCTGCTTAAGGGCACATCAGGAAAGTTTTGCTTTGCTGTCCCCCCACCCACAACACACACACGCGCGCGCGCACACACACACACACACACACACACACACACACACACACACACACACACACACACACACACACGTTTTGTGTACTTGGCTTTTTTTTTCTCGCATGACAAAGGCCAGTTGCCTGAAAGTTTGCGTCTGTCTTGTATTGTATATTAGATTAACGCACTAATTCTATTTCCATGTGTCTCTGGTTCCTGTGGTCACACTCACATCAGGCGGGCAGGCTCAAGGCCAGTTTTGCAGATGGCGGAGGAAAAAAGTGGCTGGGGGCGGAGATGACATGGGGTAGCTGATCGAACTTGACACCCACAGCACAGTGGGGTTGCTGACTCTGTCTACTCATTTGATAGTCCCACTGTGGAAATGAAACTGCCGGCTTCCTGTGTTGTATTGGACTGTCGTTTGGCCTGAGTTGTCCACTAGTGTTTAGAATGGTCACTGTATGTCTAGTAGTTCTGTGTTGTATTGGACTGTTGTTTGGCCTGAGTTGTCCACTAGTGTTTAGAATGGTCACTGTGTGGCCAGTTGTACTGTGTTGTATTGGACTGTCGTTTGGCCTGAGTTGTCCACTAGTGTTTAGAATGGTCACTATGTAGCCAGTTGTACTGTGTTGTATTGGACTGTCGTTTGGCCTGAGTTGTCCACTAGTATTTAGAATGGTCACTATGTGGCCAGTTGTACTGTGTTGTATTGGACTGTCGTTTGGCCTGAGTTGTCCACTAGTCAGTGTTTAGAATGGTCACCATGTGGCCAGTTGTATTGTCTTGTATTGGATCTCGTTTGGCCTGAGTTGTCCATTAGTGTTTAGAATGGTCACTATGTAGCCAGTTGTACTGTGTTGTATTGGATCTCGTTTGGCCTGAGTTGTCCATTAGTGTTTAGAATGGTCACTGTATGTCTAGTAGTTCTGTGTTGTATTGGACTCTAGTTTGGCTTGAGATGTCCACTAGTCAGTGTTTAGAATGGTCACCATGTGGCCAGTTGTATTGTGTTGTATTGGACTGTCGTTTGGCCTGTGTTGTCCACTAGTGTTTAGAATGGTCACTATGTAGCCAGTTGTACTGTGTTGTATTGGACTGTCGTTTGGCCTGAGTTGTCCACTGGTCTTTAGAATGGTCACTATGTGGCCAGTTGGACTGTGTTGTATTGGACTGTCGTTTGGCCTGAGTTGTCCACTAGTTTTAAAATGGTCGCTATGTGGCCAGTTGTACTGTGTTGTATTGGACTCTCGCTTGGCTTTTGTCCACTAGTATTTAGAATGGTCACTATGTGGCCAGTTGTACTGTGTTGTATTGGACTCTCGCTTGGCCTTTGTCCACTAGTCTTTAGAACGGTCACTATGTGGCCAGTTGTACTGTGTTGTATTGGACTCTCGCTTGGCCTTTGTCCACTAGTCTTTAGAACGGTCACTATGTGGCCAGTTGTACTGTGTTGTATTGGACTGTTAAAACCTGAAGTGAAAAGTACACCCAGAGAACGAGTTACTGTGGCCAAACGGTTAGCGCTACAGACTTGTGAACAACACAGGTGTGACTCAGGGACTGGCAGGTCATTATTATTATTATTATTATTATGAACATTTAGTACGCCTAATCAAATTAATGCCCTAGGCGTTAACAATGGCAAAACATATAACCGAAATCACAAGCACGCACACACACGCCACAAACACACACACACACGCACACACACACACAAACACACACACACGCACACGCACACACACACACACACACAGCACGACATGCAAATGCAATGACACATTGACACTAAGACATTATAAAGCCAACATTACGTTACATGGGGGGAGGGGGGCAGAAATTACCAGTTATTTGGGAAACAGATGAGTTTTGAGGGAGCGTTTGAATGTGGACAGAGAGGGTGAGTATCTGAGTGAGCGAGGTAGCTGATTCCAGATAGTTGGAGCTTGATAGGAAAAAGAACGCTGCCCAAACCTTTTAGTGCGGACTATGGGGATACTATAGAGACGGGTGTCGGATGAGGACCGCAAAGCTCGAGATGACGTGTAGAGATGTAACAGATGGGCGAGATACTCAGGACAGGAAGACTCAATAGATTTGAAGCAGAGACAGGCAATCTTGTAGGATATTCTTTGCTGAACCGGGAGCCAGTGAAGAGAACAGAGCAATGGCGTAACATGGTTAAATTTTGAAGAGCGGAAGATGAGACGGGCAGCATGATTTTGAACTTTCTGAAGTTTGTTAATGAGGTGAGAGGGGGAACCAGACAAAAGAGCATTACAGTAATCAAGACGAGATAGAACAAGTGCACAGACAAGAGTCTTTGTCGTGTCTTCTGAGAGGAGATGGCGGATAGAAGCAATTCGGCGGAGTTCAAGAAAACAAGTCCGACAAACGTTGCTAACATGCAGATGGAAGGACAGGGTTTGGTCAAGAGTTACACCAAGGTTACGGGCAGAATAGGAGAGAGTGATAGACGAGTCAACAAGTGTGATGGAGGTTGGAAGAGAGGGGTGATTTTGGAGTTTGGGTGGGGTGATCAAGATCAATTCGGATTTCTCTTCATTCAATTTCAGTTTGTTTTCAGTCATCCAATCCTTCAGGTCGGCTACACAAGATTGGGTGTTTTGGATCATGAGGGGAAGGTCAGGGAGAGGCCCAGAGACATACAGCTGATTGTCATCCGAGAAAGAATGATGCTGAAGTAGGTGTTCTTGGACAATAGAGGAGACAGGATAGGTGTAGAGAATGAAAAGTAGGGGGCCCAGAACAGATCCCTGTGGCACTCCATAGGTCAGACAGGAAGCATTAGAAGAAAGACCATTGACAGAAACTACTTGCAGACGATCGGTGATGTAAGAATGAAACCAATTCAAGACAGTATCATGGAGCCCAAAAGAGTGATGCAGACGGGAGAGAAGGATAGAGTGGTCAATAGTGTCAAAGGCAGCAGATAGGTCCAAGAGAGTCAAAAGTGATACATTGTTAGAGTCAAGAGTAGTCAGTAAGTCGTTGCAGATTTTGAGAAGAGCAGTCTCGGTGCTATGTGCAGAACGGTAAGCAGACTGAAGGGGATAGACAAGGTTATTGGAATGAAGGTGGTTTAACAGCTGGTTGAGAACAACTTTCTCTAAGACCTTGGAAAGAAATGGAAGATTTGACACAGGTCTAAAGTTTTTCAAATTCTCAGGGTCAAGAGTCGTCTTTTTTAGAAGAGGTCTAACAATTGCTGACTTGAAAGAAGAAGGAAAGGAGCCAGTTGAGAGGGAATGGTTGATGATGTTGGTGATGTGAGGAAGAAGAGTATCAAGACAATGGGTGAGGAAAGAAACTGGCAATGGGTCAAGTTCACAGGTTTTAATGCCGTCATGGGTTTGAACACCCATCTGTCCATCAACACTGTAGTGAGAGTTGTCCACCCTGACCGATTCTTACCCACAGTTGCGTGCTGTGGCTCGTTGTTAAGAATATGACCACGCAGTGGAGTCTCATCCACTTAATGGACACATCGTTGAGCGTGTGGTTTGGAATTCTCGTGATCAGCACCACAGGTATCTGTATCTCTCAAGCCTAGTTGACACCAGGATACGTTATGGAAACAAACGTAGAGCACAGCTGTCACGCAGACGCCGTCTAGCCTGAAATAGAACCCCACAGCATCATCATCATTATCATTCGCTTCCCCCTCCCCCGTCCCCCCCCCCGCCCCTCCGTCCCCCCGCCCCCGCCCCCCGCCCCCCATTCTCGTCATCAGAGCGTTGTGAAAACCTGTCCCAGATTCATTGACCTTTCATGCCTAGTTCTCATGGACACTTCATTTTGAGTGAGTTTTGAGGGTGTGCTGGAGAGCTGATGACAAACACTGATCCATGTACAAACACCACAGTGAGATCAATCATTATAGGCAGGATAGCACTACAATCTACAATCTGGTCACCAAGCATTGTAACACGAACACAACGTGTGGAAAGATAGTTCAACCTTAAATAAGCATTACAGCCCTGCTTGTATTACAGCCTGGATAAACATTATAGACTGAACCAACAATACATGGTGTACAAACATGACTGTACTAATAGTACAAGCTATACACAAACATGACTGGACTAACAGTACAAGCTGTACAAACATGACTGTACTAATAGTACAAGCTATACACAAACATGACTGGACTAACAGTACAAGCTATACAAACATGACTGTACTAATAGTACAAGCTATACACAAACATGACTGGACTAACAGTACAAGCTGTACAAACATGACTGTACTAATAGTACAAGCTACACAAACATGACTGGACTAACAGTACAAGCTATACAAACATGACTGGACTAACAGTACAAGCTATACAAACATGACTGTACTAATAGTACAAGCTATACACAAACATGACTGTGTTGTTCACAAGTCTGTACAGTACGACTAACAGTACAAGCTGTACAAACATGACTGGACTTTCAGTACAAGCTATACAAACATGACTGGACTAACAGTACAAGCTGCACAAACATGACTGTACTAACAGTACAAGCTGTACAAACATGACTGGACTAACATTACAAGCTGTACAAACATGACTGGACTAACAGTACAAGCTATACAAACATGACTGGACTAACAGTACAAGCTGTACAAACATGACTGGACTAACAGTACAAGCTGTACAAACATGACTGGACTAACAGTACAAGGTGTACAAACATGACTGGACACACAGTACAAGCTATACAAACATGACTTGACCAACAGTACAAGCTGTACAAACATGACTGGACTAACAGTACAAGCTGTACAAACATGACTGGACTAACAGTACAAGCTGTACAAACATGACTGGACTAACAGTACAAGCTGTACAAACATGACTGGACTAACAGTACAAGCTGTACAAACATGACTGGACTAACAGTACAAGCTGTACAAACATGACTGGACTAACAGTACAAGGTGTACAAACATGACTGGACTAACAATACAAGCTGTACAAACATGACTGGACTAAGAGTATAAGCTGTACAAACATGACTGGACTAAGAGTACAAGCTGTACAAACATGACTGGACTAAGAGTACAAGCTTTGACCCACTCGACATCATCACGGCCTTGTCTCTTAAGCCTGCACGATATGTGTGTTTATTCAACTGTGAGTTATACCTGTATTGATTCCTGTTCCTGGGGCAAGCCTTGGTGAACCTGTTTCCCAGTTACTGACACTGGCACCACCATCATCCCACTGCTGACAGTCTGTAGAATTATGGTGCTGAGGACTGTCTCCTTCACCTTCACATCTGTATGATTATGTGTTGAGGACTGTCTCTTTCACATCTGTATGATTATGTGTTGAGGAATCTCTCCACATCTGTATGATTATGTGTTGAGGACTCTCTCACATCTGTATGATTATGTGTTGAGGACTCTCTCCACATCTGTATGATTATGTGTTGAGGACTCTCTCCTTCACATATGTATGATTATGTGTTGAGGTCTGTCTCCTTCACATCTATATGATTATGGTGTTGAGGTCTGTCTCCTTCACATCTATATGATTATGGTGTTGAGGTCTGTCTCCTTCACGTCTATATGATTATGTGTTGAGGTCTGTCTCCTTCACATATGTATGATTATGTGTTGAGGTCTGTCTCCTTCACATCTATATGATTATGTGTTGAGGTCTGTCTCCTTCACATCTATATGATTATGTGTTGAGGTCTGTCTCCTTCACATCTGTATGATTATGGTGTTGAGGTCTGTCTCCTTCACATCTATATGATTATGTGTTTGAGGTCTGTCTCCTTCACATCTATATGATTATGTGTTGAGGTCTGTCTCCTTCACATCTATATGATTATGTGTTGAGGTCTGTCTCCTTCACATCTATATGATTATGTGTTGAGGTCTGTCTCCTTCACATCTATATGATTATGTGTTGAGGTCTGTCTCCTTCACATCTATATGATTATGTGTTGAGGTCTGTCTCCTTCACATCTGTATGATTATGGTGTTGAGGTCTGTCTCCTTCACATCTGTATGATTATGGTGTTGAGGTCTGTCTCCTTCACATCTATATGATTATGTGTTGAGGTCTGTCTCCTTCACATCTGTATGATTATGGTGTTGAGGTCTGTCTCCTTCACATCTATATGATTATGGTGTTGAGGTCTGTCTCCTTCACATCTGTATGATTATGGTGTTGAGGTCTGTCTCCTTCACGTCTGTATGATTATGTGTTGAGGTCTGTCTCCTTCACATCTATATGATTATGGTGTTGAGGTCTGTCTCCTTCACATCTATATGATTATGGTGTTGAGGTCTGTCTCCTTCACATCTATATGATTATGGTGTTGAGGTCTGTCTCCTTCACATCTGTATGATTATGTGTTGAGGTCTGTCTCCTTCACGTCTATATGATTATGTGTTGAGGTCTGTCTCCTTCACGTCTATATGATTATGTGTTGAGGTCTGTCTCCTTCACAGACGCACAAGTACATGTCTATACACAATACTGAGGAAAGTAATTTTATAACAATAATGATGATAATGCTGGTTAATACTAGTACTACTAACGATAACTATAATGATGATAATGATATGATAATTGTAATAGTAGTAGTACTAGTAGTAGTAACAATGATTATATATTATGACAATAGTAACACTAGGAGTAAGAATGGTAATGTAATACTAATAATTCCAAATGATAACTATAATGATAATCATAATGGTTATAATTTCATTTTCATGACACAAATAGTACATACACACACGCACACACAATGCACACGCGTGCACACATACGCACACTCAAACGCTCACGCATACATAGATACGTACGTACACCATATGCATACAATGTGCGCACGCACAGAGATACTCATATACACATACACATACAATACGCACGAGCATACAATACACACACACACACACACACACACACACACACACACACACACACACACACACACACACACATACACAGAGACAAACATATAGACACACACTCAAGCACACACACACACACACACACACACACACACACACACACACACACACACACACACACACACACACACACACAGAGAGAGAGAGAGAGAGAAAACACACACACGCACACACATATATACACACACACAGAGAAACACACACACACATACAGAGAGAGAGAGAGAGAGAGAGAGAAAACACACACACTCACGCACACACACATACACACACTTAGAGAAAAACAAACACACACACACACACACACACACACACACACACACACACAGAGAGAGAGACACACTTACATATATATATATATATACATGCATACACACACACACACACACACTCACACACACACACTCACACACACACACACACACACACATACACAGAACACACACACACACACACACAAACACACAAACACACACACACACACACGTAATGTGCATGCTCATGGAGCGTGCATGGAGAGGAGGACAGTCGAGCATGAGTGGCCTTCATCAATCGATTAGAGTCTCCCCATGGGGATACATAATCACTCAGTTAATGGCTTGGGCAGTTGCTGTTTTAGTACTCAGCTCCAGCAGCAGACAATGAAAAATGCATGGCTTGGGTCCACAAGGATTGTCCTCCAGAGAGGATCAGTCTGGATCCCATCCATAACAACAAATCACCGTGGAGACGGATTTTAGTGCCTGCAGTAGTTGCACTGCTGTGCGTGTGCCTGCTGCAATCATGTGCCTGCACTCCTGTCCTGTCCACGTGGATGGCTGTCCACACAGAATCGGTGTGAATTTCAAACAAGGAAAACAATACAGTAGAAACAAATACCGTGGGGTCGAGCTGAGTGTCTGCAGTATTCAAACTGATCGCCATGTTTCCTCTTGAATTTGAGTCACTCTTTGTGAAATGGTTACCATGCAGCGTTAGGAGCTGGCAGGTGCTTATCTGGAGAGTGGTTAGGCATTGATGTTCTGGGTCCCATTCAGCACCCTCAAGTGTTTCTTGTTGACTTTGTTGTTTGTTTTATTTTATTGTATTTTTTTGTTTATTTATGTATTCGTTTATTTATTTATTTATTTATTTATTCATTTATTATTTATTTATTGATCTATTTATGTATTTCAACAGAGAGCACTGACACAAGGCCAGGAATGGAGTCTGTGAAACATCATTATGCAAACACAGAGCTGAAACATGATTTTACACAGAAACAAAATCTGTATAATATGGTTATGCCAGCATCAGAGCCTGTGAAAGTGTGTAACTGTAAAACGTTTTTATTCAAATGTCTGTCTACAGCTAGCAGGGAAATTACAGATCATCATTGATCTATGATGTGTTCTAAGTGAACCACTAAAGGATTATGCTGTACAGAACTCTATACCCGGAATGGAGCCATAAAGAATAATCTCTTACAAAGTGGTCTCTGTATTGATTTACTTTGTCAGAAGAGGAATTTGTACATCAAGATTGTGGGGAGGAATTTGTAAAATATGATTATCAGGGGAGATATGTAAAGCATGATTATCAGGAAGGGAATTTGTAAAGCATGATTGCTAGGAAGGGAATTTGTAAAGTGTGATTGTCAGGAAGGGAATTTGTAAAGCATGATTATTAGGAAGGGAATTTGTGAAGTATGATTGTCAGGGGAGATATGTAAAGCATGATTGTCAGGAAGGGAATTTGTAAAGCATGATTATTAGGAAGGGAATTTGTGAAGTATGATTGTCAGGGGAAATTTATAAAGCATGCTAGTCAGGAAGGAAATTTGTAAAGTATGATTGTCAGGAGCCAAGGTGTAATTCACCACAGAACTGATGACATTAATTGTTCCAGTGTTGATCAGCAGCACTGGCGAGCAAACAGTGCTTGTAGCACGGCCATTCTGACCATTCTGTCCCTGTAGCTGTCCAGTGAAGTACAGGTCTGTGTGTGCAAAGCGCTGGTTCAACGGTGTCCCTGTGGACATGGGCAGTAATGATTGTGCAGGGTCAGTCAGTGTGGAATGAATATTTCAAGCAGGAATCGCCACACTCGGCCAGTGAAATCTACATGCATTCCACTCAGAGCTGCCAGCGATTATCCAACAGACGCCTTAAGCCTGAGCAAAACACTATGCACAATGTCTTGAAATAGGGAGAATGAAAGGAGACAGTTAGCGGGAGGTGGGGAAAAATAACTTATAGAGACACTAAGATAACGCCACCATAATGATTGAAGCTTAAAGAAGGACAGCCAACAGGCCAGTTGTTAATGGTATGGGTTGGCATTGAACTCCAGACATCAGATCTCAAATCCATGGATCTACCAAAAGAAACAATCAGCCGGCATATAGAGACGGAGCAGAATAGAGGATCAGTTCTATTCCTTTGGACTAAGAGGCCGGAGAGGAAAGACGGGACATCACCATGCGCATGCGTGTGGAAAGATGGCTGGGATACGAGCCGTACATTGTAGGGTAATTGTATGGAATACATATCTGTAATTGTGTGGAATAATGGAACGATAGGACATCAGAAGGCGAACGTCTCGGAGATGGTGAGGAGAAGATACAAGCAATATCTATAATTGTGTGGGATAGCGGATGAATACAGACGCATTATAAATGATGGAAAGGGGTGGGGAGAGGGTACCATAATATTTGTGGGGTGGGTGGAGGGTACCAGCAATATCTCTACTCCTGTGGAATGTTAGCAATGTCCGGACATCAAAAGCTAGATCATGACTGTCGTCCACAGTGGAGCAGTCAGTGGAGCTCCCAAAGGACCTCGTACACAATCAGACCTGGGGAGCGGTGCAATCACAGAACGTGACCCCCAAGGCACTGTGGTCACAAACAGCAGCGAAATGAAAGTAGCAAAAAGAAATGGATGGGCCCACCACGCTAAGATGGCACAGCCGTACATGACGTTCAATACAGGATGAGACCTTGGGGAGTTGCCTGCTTAGAGAATCATTGGGTTTCCCTCAAACACTAAGGCTTGCAGTCCTTCTTTCGGGCAGGGCGGGCCACAGCAGGTCTTTTTTTAAAGGAACTTAAGGAAAATGATTCATCCTCTGCTGAAAGTGGATAGCGTTTAGATTGTCATTGTTCACTTGGTTAAGTATGGAAATAGAAACATGATTTCCTTTCGTCCCCCTCCGCCGCAAGAAAAACATTCATGACCTGCACCATTTCTTACAGAAACTCATTTGTGTCTTTATTCGGTTGGTTGTTGTTGGTTGGTTGGTTATTGAGTTGTTTGGTTTGTTGGTTGGTAGGTCTTCGTTGTTTCTGTATGATGTTTATTTTGTTTGTTTGTTTTTGTTTTGTTTTGTTTTTTGGTGTGGTAGGGTTTTTTCCTTCAGATCTGGGGAGAATGTTTCTTTCTTTCTTTCTTTGATCCTCTTTTTTTTCTGCTTTTGTGTGGTTTTTTATTTATTATTATTATTATTATTATTATTACTATATATTACTATTATTATTACTATTATTATTATTATCATTATTATCATTATTATTATTATTATTATTATTATTATTATTATTATTATTATTATTATTATTATCATTATTATTATTATTATTATTATTATTATTATTATCATTATTATTATCATTATTATCATTATTATTATTATTATTATCATGATCATTATTATTATTATCATTATCATTATTATTATTATTATTATCATTATTATTATTATTATTATTCTGTTGGGTTTCATAAGGGTGGGGTGAAGAACGTAGTTTGCACCTATGTGTACACTTGACCAGATCGTGTCCGCCATCAGGCCACAGCGTCAGTCACCATGTGGCGTTGGCCGGTCAGCTGTCCATCTGTTTTCACTCTGTTGTCTTCGACCGTATTGCAGATGTCTGTTTTATGGCGCTGGTGGCCTGGGTGTGTGTGGACAGTGTCAGGGATGATGGATCAGGGCAGAGCTATACTTGTATTTCTGTGGACCACGGGGCTTGTGGGGGAAATATAGGACATCTACCCCCGCTGGCAAAAGAGAACCATGCCGAAGATGCAGGCCATGTTTGTTTCCTCTCTGTCTCTGTCTGTGTCTGTGTCTGTCTGTCTGTCTGTCTGTGTGTCTCTCTGTCTGTTTCTCTCTCTCTCTCTCTCTCTTTCTTTCTCTCTCTCTCTGTCTCTCTCTCTGTCTGTCTGTCCTCTCTCTCTCTCTCTCTCTCTCTCTTTCTCTGCCTCTGTGTCTCTGTTTCTCTCCGTCTCTCTGTCTCTGTCTCTCTCTCTGTCTCTCTCTCACTCTCTTTCTCCTCGTCTCTGTCTGTCTCTGTCTGTCTCTGTCTGTCTCTGTCTGTCTCTGTCTGTTCTTCTGTCTCTGTCTGTCTCTCACTATCTCTGTTTGTCTCTGTCTGTTTCTCTCTCTCTGTGTCTCTCTCTCTCTCTGTCTCTCTCTCTCTCTCTCTCTCTCTCTCTCTCTCTCTTGTGTCTCTCTCTCTCTCTCTCTCTTCTGTCTTCTCTCTCTTCTCTCTCTTCTGCCCCTGTCTCTCTTGTCTCTCTCCGTGTCTGTGTGTGTGTGTGTGTGTCTCTCTCTCTCTCTCTCTCTCTCTCTCTATATATATATATATATATATGTGTGTGTGTGTGTTGTGTGTGTGTGTGTGTGTGTGTGTGTGTGTTGTGTGTGTGTGTGGTGTGTGTATAGAGAGAGAGAGAGAGCAAGTGTTAAAGTAGTAGAAACGACGTGGACAGGATACTTACACTACTGATAGTCACTGGAGTACTGGACAATTGCAAAAGTACTACATGTATTATAGATATCACAATAGATCATTCTTACACAGGCCTCATAGCCAACACAGTTATAGACATCACAATAGACCATTCGTACACAGGCCTCATAGCCAATACAGTCATAGACATCATAATAGACCATTCTTACACAGGCCTCATAGCCAATACAGTCATAGACATCATAATAGACCATTTGTACACAGGCCTCATAGCCAATACAGTTAGAGACATCATAATAGACCATTCTTACACAGGCCTCATAGCCAATACAGTTGTAGACATCATAATAGACCATTCTTACACAGGCCTCATAGCCAATACAGTTATAGACATCATAATAGATCATTCGTACACAGGCCTCATAGCCAACACAATTATAGACATCACAATAGACCTTTCATACACAGGCCTCATAGCCAACACAGTTATAGACATAATAGACCATTAGTACACAGGCCTCATAGCCAACACAGTTATAGACATCATAATAGACCATTCTTACACAGACCTCATAGCCAATACAGTTATAGACATAATAGACCATTAGTACACAGGCCTCATAGCCAACACAGTTATAGACATCATAATAGACCATTCTTACACAGGCCTCATAGCCAATACAGTTATAGACATCATAATAGACCATTCTTACACAGGCCTCATAGCCAACACAGTTATAGACATCATAATAGACCATTCTTACACAGGCCTCATAGCCAACACAGTTATAGACATCATAATAGACCATTCTTACACAGACCTCATAGCCAATACAGTTATAGACATAATAGACCATTAGTACACAGGCCTCATAGCCAACACAGTTATAGACATCATAATAGACCATTCTTACACAGGCCTCATAGCCAACACAGTTATAGACATCATAATAGACCATTCTTACACAGACCTCATAGCCAATACAGTTATAGACATCATAATAGACCATTCGTACACAGACATCATAGCCAACACAGTTATAGACATCATAATAGACCATTAGTACACAGGCCTCATAGCCAACACAGTTATAGACATCATAATAGACCATTCTTACACAGACCTCATAGCCAACACAGTTATAGACATCATAATAGACCATTTGTACACAGGCCTCATAGCCAATACAGTCATAGACATCATAATAGACCATTCGTACACAGACATCATAGCCAATACAGTTATAGACATCATAATAGATCATTCTTACACAGGCCTCATAGCCAACACAGTTATAGACATCATAATAGACCATCGTACTCAGACCTCATAGCCAATAGTCACAGACATAAAAATAGACCATTTATACGCAGAACTCTAAGCCAATACAGTCATAGACATTACAATAGACCATTCGTACACAGAACTCTAAGCCAATACAGTCATAGACATTACAATAGACCATTCGTACACAGAACTCTAACCCAATACAGTCATAGACATTACAATAGACCATTCGTACACAGAACTCTAAGCCAATACAGTCATAGACATTACAATAGACCATTCGTACACAGAACTCTAAGCCAATAGTCATAGACACAACAGTAGACCATTTGTACACAGAACTCTAAGCCAATACAGTCATAGACATTACAATAGACCATTCGTACACAGAACTCTAAGCCAATACAGTCATAGACGTTACAATAGACCATTCGTACACAGAACTCTAAGCCAATACAGTCATAGACACAACAGTAGACCATTTGTACACAGAACTCTAAGCCAATACAGTCATAGACGTTACAATAAACCATTCGTACACTGAACTCTAAGCCAATACATAGACATTACAATAGACATTTGTACACAGAACTCTAATCCAATACAGTCATAGACATTACAATAGACCATTTGTACACAGAATTCTAAGCCAATACAGTCATAGACATCAGAATAGACATTCGTACAGAGAACTCCAAGCCAATACATAGACATCAGAATAGACATTCGTACAGAGAACTCCAAGCCAATACATAGACATCACAATAGACCATTTGTACACAGAACTCCAAGCCAATACATAGACATCAGAATAGACATTCGTACAGAGAACTCCAAGCCAATACATAGACATCACAATAGACCATTTGTACACAGAACTCTAAGCCAACACAGTCACAGACATCACAATAGACCATTTGTACACAGAACTCTAAGCCAATACAGTCATAGACATCACAATAGACCATTCGTACACAGAACTCTAAGCCAATACAGTCACAGACATGAAATAGACCATTCGTACACAGAACTCTAAGCCAATACAGTCATAGACATCACAATAGACCATTCGTACAGAGAACTCCAAGCCAATACAGTCATAGACATCACAATAGACCATTTGTACACAGAACTCCAAGCCAATACAGTCATAGACATCACAATAGACCATTTGTACACAGAACTCCAAGCCAATACAGTCATAGACATCACAATAGACCATTTGTACACAGTCAGACCTCAGACCCGATACAGTCGTGGATATGAGAACATCCTCACGGACCCAGGGACTAATACAGCTACTGGCTACCGCCCCCAAGGCTCGAACATCCCACAGAGCAGAGAACTAAGAGACAGGGGGGGGGGGGAGAGGACGGGTCAGCCCACCACGCTCAGATGGACACAGAGCACATGATGTTGACTGGACGGGACGAGGCCTTTGGGACTGCACGCTTCACAACACCGGTGGGTTTATCTCGGACACGAAGCCTTGGGGCTGTCTGTCGCATCGAACGGCACTGGCCACGGAGGGTTTTCATGTATGTTGTTTTTGATGTTGTTGTTATTGCTGTAATAACTCAGAAATGGAAAGTTGTCCAACTTCTGTTGGAGTGGATGTCGTTTCGTTTGCCGTCGTGTACATATATATATATATATATATGTGTGTGTGTGTGTGTGTGTGTGTGTGTGTGTGTGTGTGTGTGTGTGTGTGTGTGTGTGTGTGTGTGTGTGTGTGTGTGCATACATACATAGGTAGATAGATAGAAGATAGGTAGATAGATAGATAAATAGACAGATAGGTAGATAGATTAGATAGATAGGTAGATAGATAGATAATAGATAGATAGATAGACAGGTAGATAGATTAGATAGATAGATAGATAGATAGATAGATAGATAGATAGAGAGAGAGATGGAAGATAGATAGGTAGATAGATTAGATAGATAGATAGATAGATAGAGAGAGAGATGGAAGATAAATAGGTAGATAGATTAGATACATACATACATACATACATACATACATACATACATACATACATACATACATACATACATACATTAGATACATACATACATACATACATACATACATACATACATACATACATACATACATACATACATACATACATACATCTATATGTATATATTCGTCTCTCTACATACAGGGGGGTGCAAAAGTAGGTATACAGTAAGTATCACATCATTATTATAATGCTTAATTCCGCTCTCGATTAGAGGAGTGTGTGAATACCGACGGCAAGCAGTTTGAGTATCTGAGGGATTAAGGTTGTGCTTGTTATTACATGTATATGCAATATTCATTTGTTTGTATAATAAATGCAATGAGTATTGTACGTGTTTTCTTTTTTCATAACTGTATACCTACTTTTGCACCACCACCACCCCCCCCCCCTGTATATGTAATATATGTATATATTACAGTCCTCCTCTCTTCCCCCACCCCCTCAGTTTCCATTGCTTTGTGCCCTGGATGTTTCATCGTTGTTGGTGATTGCTTTTATTATTATTACATATATTAGTATTATTAGTATTGTTATTGTTATTATCATTATTATTATTATTGTTATTATTGTTATTATTATTATTGTTATTGTTATTGTTATTATTGTTATTATCATTATTATTGTTATTGTTATTATTGTTATTATCATTATTATTATTATTGTTATTGTTATTATTGTTATTATCATTATTATTATTATTGTTATTGTTATTATTGTTATTATCATTATTATTATTATTGTTATTGTTATTATCATTATTATTATTATTATTGTTATTATTGTTATTATCATTATTATTATTGTTATTGTTATTATTGTTATTATCATTATTATTATTATTGTTATTGTTATTATTGTTATTATCATTATTATTATTATTTTCATTGTTGTTGTTTTGCTTGGTTTTTGTTGTTGATTTTTTTGTTTGGTTTTGTTTTGTTTTTATATAGCTAGGCTCATTAATATGTTTGTTAAACAGATTGATTCACACATAACGTATATCGTCCTTCAAGTATGGGTCGTTTGTTCGTTTTTGATTAGTTTCCTGGTTGGTTCGTTAACCCATTCAAATATTTATTCTTTTAAAACACAAAATCAAAACGGAAAGAGCACGGAAACCAAACCACTCTAAGTGTGAAGCATGTAAAACTTAACCCTGGACAAAGCTGATAGGATTCGTTGTTCTACCATTAACCCTCTCTGACTCCTCCACTCTGTACACCAACTGCAAAAACAAACCTTTTGACTCCTTCATCCTATCCTCCAGCTTCCTTCAGGGAGCTAGTAGATAGGGTGAGGAAATCAAAGGGTTAAGTTTTTACTTTGCTAGCATGGTCGACAATGCAGGATGCTGGTGGACAGGATGCGGGAGTCAAAGGGTTAATCAAATAACAGAACCAGTCAGCATGAAGCTGGTGTGACACAGCCATCCATGTATTTTGTATCTGTGGTTTTCTGCTGGCGTCTGTC
>CM060311.1:9195446-9197946 GCA_030674185.1 Monoplex corrugatus | reverse complement strand
TATGTGTATGCGCTTTTCGTGCGTGCGTTTGCATAGATACGTTATGTTGCGTACGTGTGTTATGTGTGTGTGTGTGTGTGTGTGTGTGTGTGTGTGTGTATGTGTGTGTGTGTGTGTGTGTGTGTGTGTGTGTGTGTGTGTGTGTGTGTGTGTGTGTGTGTGTGTGTGTCTTAATATTATAAATACGTTAGAATTACATCATGCGTCTGTTTCTACCAATGGTAAACACGACAGCCATTTTCTTCTAAAAGTGTGCAAGTTCCGGTCAGTGCTGCATTATATTCTTCTATATGGTGTTCTGTGGTAAGACTTCTGTGTGGTGTTCTGTGGTAAAACTTCTATGTGGTGTTCTGTGGTAAGACTTCTATGTGGTGTTCTGTGGTAAGACTTCTATGTGGTGTTCTGTGGTAAGACTTCTGTGTGGTGTTCTGTGGTAAGACTTCTGTGTGGTATTCTGTGGTAAGAATTCTTTGTGTTGTTCTGTGGTAAGACTTCTATGTCGTGTTCTGTGATAAGATCTTTTATAAAAGAACTTAGATTTCAGCGGGTTATACATACATACATATATACACGCATTCCCTAGAAAGATAATTGATTAGTTCGTTCAGGAATGAAAGACTGAACACGCTGTGTCTTGTGTAATTCCTGTTGTTTTTGATGCTGTCGTTTCACAGACTGAAAGTAGCTGGTTACTTAGTGGAACAAACAGTAATACAATTTCTGTGACAGAAACTTATTTCATAGCTTTTGTTTTGCTTTGTTTTGTTATACTTTGTTTTGTTTTGTTTTACTTTGCTTTGTATTGTTTTGTACATACTCAAACAAACACTTATAGAATTACTCTGACAGAAACTGATCTGATATTTTTCGCTTTGTTTTTGTGCTTTTGTTTTGTTTTGATTCGCTTTTGTTTTGTTTTGTTTTTTGATGTTTTGTTTTGTTTTGGGTTTTTTGTTGTTTTGTTTTGATTTGTTTTCAACGGGCTGGCAGGCTTTTTTGATAGAGCTGTGGACTCAAGATTTTTACGTCTTGTGTTCAATCCCCCACCCCCACCGTAAAAGTTGGCGTGTTCACCGCCCATCTTAACGCTCCAGTCATTGTGGTGGTATACGTGTTTCATAGATCCTGTCCCTGTCCCCCATCTCTTGCCAGCGTGTAGTGTTTTGTGGAGGATCAAGGCGTTTGACACGTGATGGCTGGCATGTTTAGGTGGAGCACATATGGAAATGTCCAAATGCGATGAAGCCTTTTGAAATAACTCTAAAAAAAAAATCCAAACCGGATCTACAGTATTGAACCAGCTGTACGTTTAGAGTCTGGGCTTTATTCGAGGAACGTTTGTCATAATTGGACTATTTCATATGCGTTATACCCAAACCTGCCACAGTTCTTGATCCAAGGCGCGGGCAAGGTCTTGGAAAGGTGGGGGGGGGGAGGCAAGGGAGGGGACCACCAGAATGATGGAAACGTTAAGAAAGGCAGCGAACAGGTCAGTGTTTAAAGTTGTAGGTTAGGATTAAGCCGTAGGTATCAGATCTTGAGTCCAGGGTTCTATCAAAAAACAAAACAAAACAAAAAAACAATAATTACTTACCTATACAAATGGCCAGTATACAGAGGATCGCTTAGTGGAAAATGCCCAGCAGCGAGTGAGTTAACCCTTTAAATCAAGCACCCTGTCCACCAGCATTCTGCATTGCCGACCATGCTAGCAAAGCGAAAACAACCCTATGACTCCCCCCATCCTATCCATCAGCTTCCTGCAGGAATTTGGTGGATAGGCTTAGGGAGTCGAAAGGTTAAGTTTTTGTAGCTGATGAATATGGTGCGGTAGTCGAAGGGTTAAAGTCGTGGGCTGGGGTTAAACTGGAGACACCAGATCTTGAGTCCAGGGCTGTATCAGAAGTAGCAATCAGCCTGTATAATAAGTAAGAGGAGAAGCCACAGGAGAATAATAAAATATCGATACGGAGTTCATGACTTGACGGTAGATCGGGATTAAAAGAGCTTGTGACCATAGTAAGTTGTTGACCTGATCCAGTGCAGGTTACCGGGTACTCACACAGGATAATGACCTGATCGGGTGCAAAATGGCGTGACAAACGTTTTAACCCTTTGACTTCCTCGCCTTATCCAACAGCTAGAAAAACGTTTTTTTTTCGTCCACCAACTCTCCTGAAGGAGTGAATAGGTTAGGTTTTCGCTTTGCTCTCATTACCCATAATGCGAAAAGCTGGTGGATAGGGTGAGGGAGTCAGAGTTAAGAGTTTGCTTTGCTTCATGACTGAATTCTGAGTTGGGATAGTGAGGATAAGGTAGTGTTCCGTATGATGATAATGCTGGAGTTAGGTGATAGTAGAGGGAGTCAAAGGGTTAAGTGTTTGCTTTGTATCATTGATAATGCTGGAAGCTGGTTGATAAGGTGAGGGACTCAAAGGGTTAAGTGTTGGCTTTGCTGTCATGATGATAACGCTGGACGCTGGTGAGTAGGAGGTAGTGT
>CM060311.1:9185446-9192946 GCA_030674185.1 Monoplex corrugatus | reverse complement strand
GTCTATCTATCTTTTTTTTTTCTCTCTCTCTCTCACGCTCTCTCCTCACTCTCTCTATCTCTGTCTCTCTGTGTCTGTGTTTCTGTCTGTCTCTCTGTCTTTGTCTCTGTCTCTTTCTCTCTCTTTTTTCTCTTTCTTTCTCTCTCTTCGCTCTCTGTCTCTCTGTCTCTTTCTGTCTCTCTGTCTCTCTCTCTCTCTCTCTCCCCCCTCTATCTTCCCTTTCATTCTTTCAGGGTTTTTTCAGGCCCCGTTAGTCCACTTGGCTATATCGTCAAGGTCATAACGCACGGGTCGTGAGTTCGATCCTCGGACAGACGCACACTTTTCTTTACGTGGGCTTGTTGGTCGTTTTGATACAGCCAGGATTAAGGTGTGATGTCTTCTGTTCAGTCCCAGTCTGCAACAATTAAACACTGGCCTGTTGGCTGTCCATCTTAATGTTTCCAATATCCTGGTGCTGTTATTGTTTTATGGTATTTTTTCTTCTTCTTCGTGTTCTCCTCCCTCTGTTATTTCTCTTCTTCCTCATCCTCCTTCTCTTTCTCCTCCGGCTTCTTCTTCTTGTTCTCCTCCCTCTGTTATTTCTCTTCTTCCTCATCCTCCTTCTCTTTCTCCTCCGGCTTCTTCTTCTTGTTCTCCTCCCTCTGTTATTTCTCTTCTTCCTCATCCTCCTTCTCTTTCTCCTCCGGCTTCTTCTTCTTCTTGTTGTACTCCTTGTACTCCTTGTATTTCTTCTTCTTCTTCTTGTTTTTCTTCTTCTTCTTCTTGTTTTTCTTCTTCTTCTTCTTCTTCTTCTTCTTCTTCTTCTTCTTCTTCTTGTTACTCCTTGTACTCCTTGTATTTCTTCTTCTTCTTCTTGTTTTTCTTCTTCTTCTTCTTGTTTTTCTTCTTTTTTCTTCTTGTTTTTCTTCTTCTTCTTCTTCTTCTTCTTCTTCTTCTTCTTCTTCTTCTTCTTCTTCTTCTTCTTCTTCTTCTTCTTCTTCTTCTTCTTCTTTCTTCTTCTTCTTCTTCTTTCTCTTGTTCTTCTTGTTCTTCTTCTTGTTCTTCTTCTTGTTCTTCTTCTTCTTCTTCTTGTTCCTCTTCTTCAACTTCTTCTTCTTCTTCTTCTTTTCTTCTTCTTCTTCTTCTTCTTCTTCTTCTTCTTCTTCTTCTTCTTCTTCTTCTTCTTCTTCTTCTTCTTCTTCTTCTTCTTCTTCTTCTTCCTTCTTCTTCTTCTTCTTCTTCTTCTTCTTCTTCTCCTCCTTGTTTGTGTTTTTCTGTTTGTGTTTCTGTCTTTCTCTCTGTGTCGTTCTTTCGTTCTCTTTTTCTTTCTTCCTTTACAATTTGCATGACCCAGTTTGAACATCGTTCATTGTACACCGACGTTCAGTGCCTCTCCCTGTCCATCTCTCTCTGTGTGTCTCTCTCTCTGTCTCTCTCCCTCTCTCTCTGTCTCTCTCTCTGTGTCTCTGTCTCTCTCTGTGTCTCTCTCTCTCTGTCTGTCTTCTCTCTCTCTCTCTCTCTCTCTCTCTCTCTCTCTCTCATTCAATCACTCCCAATCTTCTCCTGTATTTAATCAGCGTGATTCCATTGAGCCAGTATTAATTGCCCATCCAGGTTCTGTTGGACGCTTTAGGGGTCCGTACTCTTTTTTTTTGAATAGAGAGCTACTGGGTTTCACTAAACTAGAAACTCAGCAGCCGCGATGATGTTAGATTAATGTGTAGTGCAAATAGGTTCTTTCGTTTTTTTGTTTTTGTTTTTCAATGAAGAAAGAATAATTACTTTGGCTCAGACTTATTAACCCTTTGACTCTGGCACCCTGTCCACCAGCATCCTGCATTATCAACCATGCTAGCAAAGCAAAAACTTAACCCTTTGATTCCTTCACTCTGTCCCTCAGCTTCTTGCAGGAAGGTTGTGGACAGGGTGAAGGAATCAAAGGGTTCAGTTTTTGCACTTGGTGGATAGGGTGCGGGAGTCAAAGGGGTTAACGATCTGTCCATGTATATTGACACGTTTGTGTGTCTGTCGTGTTTTTTGCTTCATAGTGTTTGTTTGTTTGTTTGTTTGTGTATTTGTGTGTCTTTGTTTGTGTTTGTGTGTGTGTGTTTGTTTGTTTTGTTTGTTTCTTTGTTTCTTTGTTTCTTTGTTTGTCAACGTGTTCTTTTTTAAACCTGATCAGTTAGTTGTTTGTTTTGTTTTGTGTTAGCAACATGGACATTATTATTGGCATTTGAATATTCAGGCTCAGTACCACCAGCACAATGCTCAATACCGACAGTGACGTGTTTACCGGGGTACAAAAGGAAAACGTCTGTGGTTGTGCCTGTTCACGGGGATTTCAGAACGTCTGGGAGGTAAAAACTAGGGGAAGGGGGAAGCTGGGAGGGATGGGAGGTGGGGGAGGCAATGACTGGAGGAGGGTGAACTGTGCTGAGTGCACTGGGTGCACGAGCAGACAAGGGAATGCTTTGAACGTAATTCTTCCTTCCCCCTTCACCCTTCTACAACCTCTCTCTTTCTTGTTTTGTATCTGTCGCTTTCTCGCTTTCGGTCTTACACGCACAGACACGCGCGCGCGCGTCTGCACACACACACACATGCATACAGATGAAATAGTGGCACAGACACACATGCATGCACAGACACACAGAGAGAGAAAGAGAGAGAGAAAGAGAGCTGTAATTATGCTATTTACTGGTTTTTACACTTTGTCTTGCAGAGGGCTTTTATCAGGACAGCTGGCCACAGGAGGTGTTATCCCTTTGTCCTTTAAGTACTGGAGGTGTTATCCCTTTGTCCTTTAAGTACTGGAGGTGTTATCCCTTTGTCCTTTAAGTACTGGTGGTGTTATCCCTTTGTCCTTTAAGCACTGGAGGTGTTATCCCTTTGTCCTTTAAGCACTGGAGGTGTTATCCCTTTGTCCTTTAAGTACTGGTGGTGTTATCCCTTTGTCCTTTAAGCACTGGAGGTGTTATCTCTTTGTCCTTTAAGCACTGGAGGTGTTATCTCTTTGTCCTTTAAGCACTGGAGGTGTTATCTCTTTGTCCTTTAAGCACTGGTGGTGTTATCCCTTTGTCCTTTAAGCACTGGGAGGTGTTATCCCTTTGTCCTTTAAGCACTGGGAGGTGTTATCTCTTTGTCCTTTAAGCACTGGAGGTGTTATCCCTTTGTCCTTTAAGCACTGGAGGTGTTATCCCTTTGTCCTTTAAGCACTGGGAGGTGTTATCTCTTTGTCCTTTAAGCACTGGAGGTGTTATCCCTTTGTCCTTTAAGCACTGGAGGTGTTATCCCTTTGTCCTTTAAGCACTGGAAGTGTTATCCCTTTGTCCTTTAATTAAGCACTGGTGGTGTTATCCCTTTGTCCTTTAAGCAGTGGTTGTGTTATCTCTTTGTCCTTTAAGCACTGATTGTGTTATCTCTTTGTCCTTTAAGCACTGGAGGTGTTATCCCTTTGTCCTTTAAGCACTGGAGGTGTTATCCTTTTGTCCTTTAAGCACTGGAGTGTTATTCCTTTGTCCTTTAAGCACTGGAGGTGTTATCCCTTTGTCCTTTAAACACTGGAGGTGTTATCCCTTTGTCCTTTAAGCACTGGAGGTGTTATCCCTTTGTCCTTTAAGCACTGGAGGTGTTATCCCTTTGTCCTTTAAGCGTGTTATCCCTTTGTCCTTTAATTAAGCACTGGAGGTGTTATCCCTTTGTCCTTTAAGCACTGGAGGTGTTATCCCTTTGTCCTTTAAGCACTGGAGGTGTTATCTTTTGTCCTTTAAGCACTGGAGGTGTTATCTCTTTGTCTTTTAAGCACTAGAGGTGTTATCCCTTTGTCCTTTAATTAATCACTGGAGGTGTTATCTCTTTGTCCTTTAATTAAGCACTGGAGGTGTTATCCCTTTGTCCTTTAAGCACTGGAGTGTTTCTTGTCTCCAACACACGAGGAGGGGGAGGGGAGGGGGGGCTGTTTTGTGTGGACAGAGCGATCGAGGTTGTGTATCTGTGTGTGTGTGGTCAAAATGCATCTGAAATAATATCATAGCCCGTTATGGGTAGATATTAATGTTATCCATCATAGTTTCAATCCAGAAGCAAGTCACGAGTGCTTCGGGGATTTGTTTGTTTGTTTGTTTGTTTGTTTGTTTGTTTGTTTGTTTGTCCAGCGTGCCGATTTTTCTCCAATGTGTGTATGCCTGTTGTTCTGCCCACACTGTGCAGGCAGTATATTGCTGCATAGTCTGCATACTCCGTCTTTGATGAGCGCGCATGCTGGACGTTTTCATTTTTCCACACGGCAAACGGACACTGACATTACTTTAAAGAAAATCTTTAACGTGCGTATTTGATGTTCTCTATGCCTACACGCATGAGGAGGGTCAAGGTATTGACCAGGTCTGCACACATGCTGATCTGAGAAGTGGTTAAAACCTTCACCCATTATATATCAGGCAAGAGGTACCCAGGCAGAATCGAACCTCAGTCTTTCCAGTTGGAAGCCTGCGTCCTACCCACTTTATTACAGCGCTTATCGTTAAAATTCAAGTGTGCCTGGTCCGCTTTTCGGCTAGCCGTGACCTGAAATAAGATGACGGTAATGGATATGGTACATTATTCAAAGAGAGCTAGCCGTGACCTGAAATAAGATGATGGTAATGGATATGGTACATCATTCAAAGAGAGCTAGCCGTGACCTGAAATAAGATGATGGTAATGGATATGGTACATCATTCAAAGAGAGCTAGCCGTGACCTGAAATAAGATGATGGTAATGGATATAACACATCATTCAAAGAGATCTAACCGTGACCTAAAATAAGATGATGGTGATGGATATAACACATCATTCAAAGAGATCTAACCGTGACCTAAAATAAGATGATGGTAATGGATATGGTACATCATTCAAAGAGAGCTTACCGTGACCTAAAATAAGATGATGGTGATGGATATGGTACATTATTCAAAGAGAGCTAACCGTGACCATAAATAAGATGATGGTGTTCAAAGAGAGCTAACCGTGACCTAAAATAAGATGATGGTAATGGATATGGTACATCATTCAAAGAGAGCTAACCGTGACCTAAAATAAGATGATGGTAATGGATATGGTACATCATTCAAAGAGAGCTAACCGTGACCTAAAATAAGATGATGGTAATGGATATGGTACATCATTCAAAGAGAGCTAACCGTGACCTAAAATAGATGATGGTAATGGATATACACATCATTCAAAGAGATCTAACCGTGACCTAAAATAGATGATGGTAATGGATATAACACATCATTCAAAGAGATCTAACCGTGACCTAAAATAAGATGATGGTAATGGATATAACACATCATTCAGAGATCTAACCGTGACCTAAAATAGATTATGATGATGGATATGGTACATTATTCAAAGAGATCTAACCGTGACCTGAAATAAGATGATGGTGATGGATATGGTACATCATTCAAAGAGATCTAACCGTGACCTAAAATAAGATAATGGTAATGGATATGGTACATTATTCAAAGAGATCTAACCGTGATGTAAAATAAGATGATGGTGATGGATATGGTACATTATTCAAAGACATCAGGATAACATCACCCGACCTGCCATTGGCCATACGTGGACACTTGAAGGAAGACACAAGAGGGGAAGCCCCAACAACACCTGGCCCTGGACAGGGAAAGGAGAACTGAAGGCCCAGGCAGACGTGTAGAGTACCATACAGAGATTGACCAGAACAGACAGAAACGGCGTAACTTCGTTGCTGCCTTATATTCCAGTGCATTATGGGTAGTAAATAATGAGAGTCATAACCTGTAGAAATAATTGAACTGGAGTCTTTCGGGTTTGTATCTGCTTCTATGCTAGCTGAATGGATAGCGCAAACTGTGTTAGATTTGAGAAGTTCTACAACATGGGAGATAATTCCTACGTAACTCTCAAGAGTTATGTTCTTTGATTAATATTCTCGGGTTTTAATTTTTTTTTTCCTTGTGTTTATCATCTTCTGGGAGTAAATAAAGGGATTTTTTTACTCTATGTATTAAAGATATTGAGCAGTTTTCACGTTCCCGCGTGCAGGATTATGGAAAGTCTGTATGACAGTAAGGGAATGAACCGTCCATATGTCGTAATTAAGCAGAGTGCCTAAGTCTTGTGTGTTGGTTCGTCTGGTTGTTTAGCACGACTACATGTCAACACTGTGTGTAAGTTCCAGTGAATTCGTGGCTACTCCCCAACCCTCCACACACAGTCTGTCTGATTTTCACTTTTTCTCTTTCTTCTTACGTTGCTTTCCTCAGAGATTTGTGTTTTGTTTTATATTTCATTCTAGACAGGTGTTGTTTTTTTCTGTTGACTAAAAAGTCCGTTTTATCTCTTTGTTTTTGTCTGTCTTTGTCTCGCTGGCTGGATGGCTGGCTGGCTGGTTAGCTGTGTGACTGTATGTCTGGCTAGCAGGTTGTCTGGCTGGCTGGCTAGCTGTCTGACTGGCTGTCTGACTAGCTGTCTGGCTGGCTGACTGGCTAGCTGACTGTATGGCTAGCTGGTTGTCTGGCTGGCTGGCTGGCTGGCTGGCTAGCTGTCTGACTGGCTGTCTGACTAGCTGTCTGGCTGGCTGACTGGCTAGCTGACTGTATGGCTAGCTGGTTGTCTGGCTGGCTGGCTGGCTGGCTAGCTAGCTGTCTGACTGGCTGTCTGACTAGCTGTCTGGCTGGCTGACTGGCTAGCTGACTGTATGGCTAGCTGGTTGTCTGGCTGGCTGGCTGGCTGGCTGGCTAGCTGTCTGACTGGCTGTCTGACTAGCTGTCTGGCTGGCTGACTGGCTAGCTGACTGTATGGCTAGCTGGTTGTCTGGCTGGCTGGCTGGCGGGCTGGCTGGCTAGCTGGCTAGCTGTCTAGCTGGCTGTCTGGTTGGCTGGCTGGCTGTTCATGTCCTTGTGTTTGTCTGTGTGTGTGTCTGTCTGTCTGTCTGTTTTATCTCCTTGGTTTTGTTTGTATGTTTTACTTGCTTGTTTTTGTCTGTCTGTCTGTCTGTCTCGCTGTCTGACTGTCTGACGGTCAATCTGTCTGTTCTTACTAGTGCAAGAGAAATAATTCTTCATCCCCCCCCTCTCTCTCTCTCTCTCTCTCTCTCTCTCTCTCTTGGAGCTATGACAATCAATACTACCCTAAAAAGTAAAGGGTTACCATCAGGGATTTTTTTTACCTGATACAGAAAATTAGTCATTTTAAGAAACAGAATGAAGTAATGATACATAATATGATGGTGACCCTAACTTTTTTTGAGCGGTATATTTTGTTGTACCTGGCATTACGTCGCTGGCAGTCATTGTCTTTTTATGAATTCGGCCAGTATATTGCAAAGACACGTTCATTTCGCAAGTCCCTCCTCTTGAAGGCCAATTAACTGTTTTGTCTTTCTAAAGTCTTGGTCAAAAAAATAATAAATGGGTGGCGCTGCACCGCGGCGACGCGCTTTCAACGGGGAGAGCAGCTTGAGTTTCACATGAAAAATCCATTGTGAC
>CM060311.1:9177946-9180446 GCA_030674185.1 Monoplex corrugatus | reverse complement strand
GAGTTTGGGGGTTGGATGAGATGGGCATGGCGTCTGTGTGTATGGATAGGTGGATATGTGTGTACAGTATAGCTGATGGATCAATGAATGGATTATGTATCTTATAATCTAGCTAGCTAGCTACCTAGCCAGCCAGCTAACTCTGTAGCTGTCTGTCTGTCCTTCATCTATGCATCTATCTATGTATGTCTCTATCTCTATACCTATCTCTCTATCATCTATCATCTGTATCTGTCCATTTATCTATCTTTACACACACGCACACACTACCATATACACGTCTACACGCACACATCACATCTGCACATAACATCATCTTACACCTAACACACACACACACACACACACACACACATCACACAACCATCTATCATCTATCTATCTTCTATCTACATACTATTTTGTATACACGTAATCACAAGCAATTACTTAATTTTTACAATACACAATCACACGTGCAGCTCACACTACATACACGAAACACACACACACAACACACACACGACACACACAGATACATCTGCCTGCCAATTACATCTTATAAACACGTAACGCACAATTCAATACAAATATCAATACACGCACACAAACACATCCACACACATACACAACACCACACAACACACAACACACAACACACATACACACACACACACACACACACACTACACCCCACAACACACAACACACCACACACAAAACTGCAATACACACACCAACACAACACAAGTACACACTAATACACACTCACTCAAACATACTCTCATATCTCCTAGTCTGTCTCTCCTGTCTGTCTGTCTCTCTCTCTCTCTCTCTCTCTCTCTCTCTCTCTCTCTCTCTCTCTCTTCCCCTCTCTGTGCGTGCGTGCGTGTGTGTGTGTGTGTTTGTGTGTGTGTGTGTGTGTGTGGTGTGTGTGTGTGTTGTGTGTGTGTGTGTGTGTGTGGTGTGTGTGAGTGTGTGTGATGTGTGTGGTGTGTGTGTGTGTGTGTGAGTGTGTGTGTGTGTGTGTGTGTGTTTGTGTGTGTGTGTGTGTGTGTGTGTGTGTGTGTGTGTGTGTGTGTGTGTGTGTGTGTGTGTGTGTGTTGTGTGGTGTGACCTACAAAAGCCAGAATGTTAGCATCACACGACAGTTTGGCATTTGACTCCACATTCGATTTGAACTCTGTGTATATTTTGATCTCTGTCTCATCTGGGAAATATAAAAAAAGATGGAAGAAGAAACAGAAAATGATGAAAAGGCTGAGCAAAGCCGGTGTTTGTTTGTTTTGCGTCAGTGCAAACAGACATGGCGTGAGTTTTCTTCTTTCTTTCTTTCTTTGTCTTTCCTTCCCTTCGCTCTTCTCTCTCTCCTCTCCTCTCTCTCTCTCTCTCTCTCTTCTCTCTTCTCTCTCTCTCTCTCTCCTCTCTCTCTCTTCTTCTCTCTCTCTCTCTCTCTCTCTCTCTCTCTCTCTCTCTGTCTTTGTCTTATCTGTCTATTTCTTCTCTCTCTCTCACTCTATCTCTCTGTCTTGTCTTCTTTCTTTCTTCTCTCTCTCTCTCTCACTCTATTTCTCTCTCTCTCTCTCTCTCTTCGTCTCCCTCTTTATATACATGTAGATAGACAGATAGATAGACAGATAGACAAATATGTATATATAATAATGTGTATGTTATATATATATATATATAATATTATATATATATTATATTTATTTTTTATTCTTGTTTTCTCTTTTCCCCTCTTTCTCTATCATTCTCTTTTATTTCTTTCTCTCTCTCTTTCTCTCTCACTCACTCTATTTTGTAAGTGTGAGTGTGTGTGTGGTGCGTGCGTGCGTGTGTGTGTGTGTGTGTGTGCGTGTGTGACTGTAAGTGTGCGTGTGTGTGTGTGCGTTTGTGTGTGTATGTGTGTGAGTGGTGTGGTGTGTGTGTGTGTGTGAGTGAGTGTGTGTGTGTGTGGTGGTGTGTGTGTGTATGTGTCTGTGTGTGTGTGTGTGTGCTCGCGTCGGTGTATGTGTCTGCGTCTGTATGAGTGTGTATGTCTGTCTATGTGTGAGAGAGAGAGAGAGTCTGTGTTGTGTGTGTGTGTGTGTGTGTGTGTGTGTGTGTGTGTGTGTGTGTGTGTGTGTGTGTTGTGGTGTGTGTGTGTGTGTGTGTGTGTGACAGACAGACAGACAGAGACAAACAAACAAACAGAGAGAGAGAAGAGTGACAAGTAGCCCAGTATATAAATACACACCTAAAGTAGACCCAGCAATACAGACAGAAACAGCTGTCCAACCAAGAATGGGGTGGGGTGATGGCATAGCCAAAGTCTGGTCCTAACTGTCCCGACTTGTTCTAAATACCCACTCGAGCGGGAATCGTACCACGGACCTGCCTGGCGTGGTACCTTTTTCACCGTTACACCGCTATTGAAACAGTGTTCCCCCTGAGGATCTTCCTGGAGTGAGCATAGTTTTCACTGTTACACCGCTGGATGTGAACAGTTGTTCCCCCTGACCTTCACGCGACCTTTTAC
>CM060311.1:9130446-9170446 GCA_030674185.1 Monoplex corrugatus | reverse complement strand
ACAGAGAGAGAGACAGAGAGAGAGAGAGAGACGACAACATGGCTCTAAGGTCACTGACCTATCAGTCTTCAGCGTATCCTTTCTCACATCTTTTCTGTGTGTGTGTGTGTTGTGTGTTTGTGTGTGTGTGTGTGTTTGTGTGTGTGTGTGTATGTGTGTGTTGTTTGTGTGTGTGTTTGTGTGTATGTTTGTGTGTGTGTGTTTGTTGTGTGAGAGAGAGAGAGAGGACGACAACATGGATCTAAGGTCACTCGCCTATCAGGCTTGAGCGTACCCTATCTCAGCATCTTGGTCTGTGATGTGTGTGTTTGTGTGTGTGTGTGTGTGTGTGTGTGTGTGTGTGTTGTGTGTGTGTGGTGTGTGTGTGTGTGTGTGTAAAAGAGAGAGAGAGAGAGGAGGGAGGACGACAACATGGATCTAAGGTCACTCGCCTGAGCGTACCCTATCTCAGCATCTCAGAGACACTGAGGAAGTATGACGGCTGGTTCAAGGGTCACACACACCACTCTCCTGTCTTCCCCTTCTCAGTTAGCGTGTGCTTTGTGCCCTGGGGGTTTCATCGTTCTTGGTGATTACTTTGGTGAATGATGAGAGCGCGTGCCTTGGCTTGATTCTTGAATCAACATTTGGCGTCTTATAAATGTCATTGTTAATCATTCTAGAGTTTGGGTTTGTTGAAGAGGGATTCATTGCACCCAGACAGTTCCACATGCGCTTCACCCAAATCTGGCAGCAGTTTTCTGGCAGACTCCTTCACCCTACGCAAAACCCTATGCACTAGCAAGGACTTGAAATGAGGAAGAGGAACATGAACAAGGAAAGTCTGACACCAGCAGAATGACTGGAGCATTAAGATGGAAAGTGAACAAGACAAAAGAAATAAGAGGGAAGCAGGGAGAATTTTTATAATATTAATCAAAGAACATATAACTCTTGAGAGTCACGTAGGAATTATCTCCCATGTTGTAGAACTTCCCAAATCTAACACAGTTTGCACTACCCATTCAGCTCGCATAGAAGCATCATATCTTGAGTTCGTGGCTATATGAAAAGAACTGTGCTTTTGCTGCTGTTGATTTTATTTCACTGAAGTGAAGAACATAGGTATGATTTGATCACCTCTTCCTGTTCCAACAATGGGAGCTATTGCGTACGGTACAGTCTTTGAGCGTGTTGTTGTGATGAAAACTGTCTTCCCCTAGTGCCCAGGGGAGGCCCAACTTTCTTCTAGAAAAGTGCTGGAATTGTCTCACGCCCTTGTCCACCCTCCCTCCCCCTTCTTCCTTCTCTACCATCATCACCATCTCCTCATCCTTCCGTCTTCCTCTCTGTGTCTGTCCTCTGTCAGATAGGGATGGTGTTTCTGATATACAAATAAGTGCGATATGTTCATTGTCTCTGTCTCTATCAAGCGTTTTGTGTCTTCATTTTGTGTGTGTGTGTGTGTGTGTGTGTGTGGTGGTGGTGGTGGTGGTGGTGGTGGTGTGTGGTGGTGTGTGATGGTGTGGTGGTGGTGGTGGTTGTTGTTGTTGTTGTTGTTGTTTTTTGTTTGTTTGTTTGTTTGTTCTACGTTTGTTTTTTGGGGGGAGGTTGATGTTTGTTGGTCGCTTGTTTATCTAATTTGTTCGAGTTTGGTTTAGTTTGTTTTGTGAGTGTGTGTACGTGTTTGTTGTTTAGCGGGTAGATTGATGGACTGAATAATTTGCTCGGTGATTTTTCTCTCAGTGTTTTTTTTTTTTTTTTTTCTCGTGTGATTCATTGCTTGCATTGTCTGTCTGATACTGTTTGTCTATGTTTGTGGTTGGTGGTGGAATTGTTGTTCCCGGTGTGGTCATTGCTGGTGTAGCTACGTAGCTGTTATTGTTTGTTGTTCTCTCACTCCGTCTCTGTCTCTGTCTCTCTTTCTCTCTCTCTCTCTCTCTCTCTCTCTCTCTCTCTCTGTCTTTCTTTCACTCTCTCTTTCTCCCTCTCTCACTCTCTCTGTTCCTGTCTTTTCTCTCTGTGTCGTTCTGTCTCTCTCTGTCTCTGTCTGTCTGTCTGTCTGTCCTCTCTCTCTCTCTTTCTTTCTCTCTCTCTGTCTCTCTTTCTCTCTGTGTCTCTCTCTGTCTCTCTGTCTCTCTGTCTCTCCCTCACTCTCACTCTCTCTCTTTCTCTCTCTCTCTCTCTCTGTCTCACTCTCTCTGTCTCGCTCTGTCTCTCTCTCTCTCTCTGTCACACTCTCTCTCTCTCTGCCTCTCTTTCTCTCTGTCTCTCTTTCTCTCTGTCTCTCTTTCTCTCTCTCTCTCTCTCTCTCTCTCTCTCTCTCTCTCTCTCTCTCGCTCTGAGTATGTGTTTGTGCGTGCTCGCGCTCGCGCGTGTGTGTGTGTGTTTTAAGAAGCTTTTAACAAGAATGGTGGGCAAAACAAAGCAATCTATAACACAGCAGTGATATCAGTGAAAGTGGACAGGTCATCCTCCATCCCATCAACACGGCATGAACCACTAACAGTCAGGTATCTTTAGGAAATGCAATTCAGAGTCTGGTCTCGAGGACATTCATGGCACTCAGACAGCTCCATGTGCGCTCCACCTAAATCTGCCAGTAATTATCTGCCAGACTTTCTGGGCTGGCGCAAAACGTTTTGCGCTGGCAAGGTCTGTAAATGGGAAGGGGGAGAAGGGACCTATGAATCACTATGCTGACACCACCAGAACACTATGCTGACACCACCAGAACACTACGCTGACACCACCAGAACACTACGCTGACACCACCAGAACACTATGCTGACACCACCAGAACACTACGCTGACACCACCAGAACACTACGCTGACACCACCAGAACACTACGCTGACACCACCAGAACACTATGCTGACACCACCAGAACACTACGCTGACACCACCAGAACACTATGCTGACACCACCAGAACACTACGCTGACACCACCAGAACACTATGCTGGCACCACCAGAACACTATGCTGGCACCACCAGAACACTATGCTGACACCACCAGAACACCACGCTGACACCACCAGAACACTACGCTGACACCACCAGAACACTACGCTGGCACCACCAGAACACTACGCTGACACCACCAGAACACTATGCTGACACCACCAGAACACTATGCTGACACCACTAGAACACTATGCTGACACCACCAGAACACTACGCTGACACCACTAGAACACTATGCTGACACCACCAGAACACTACGCTGACACCACCAGAACACTATGCTGGCACCACCAGAACACTATGCTGACACCACCAGAACACTATGCTGACACAACCAGAATGATGAAAACATTAAGATGGGCAGCCAACAGGCCAGTGCTCCTATGAAACACTAAGCTGACACCACCAGAATGATGGAAACATCAAGATGGGCAGCCAACAGGCCAGTGGGCCTATGAAACACTATGCTGACACCACCAGAATGATGGAACCATTAAGACGGGCAGCCAACAGGCCAGTGGACCTATGAAACAGTAAACTGACACCACCAGAATGATGGAGACATTAAGATGGGCAGCCAACAGGCCAGTGGACCTATGAAACAGTAAGCTGACACCACCAAAATGATGGAGACATTAAGATGGGCAGCCAACAGGCCAGTGGACCTATCAAACAGTAAGCTGACACCACCAGAATGATGGAGACATTAAGATGGGCAGCCAACAGGCCAGTGGACCTATGAAACAGTAAGCTGACACCACCAGAATGATGGAGACATTAAGATGGGCAGCCAACAGGCCAGTGGACCTATGAAACAGTAAGCTGACACCACCAGAATGATGGAGACATTAAGATGGACAGCCAACAGGTCAGTGGACCTATGAAACAGTAAGCTGACACCACCAGAATGATGGAGACATTAAGATGGACAGCCAACAGGTCAGTGGACCTATGAAACAGTAAGCTGACACCACCAGAATGATGGAGACATTAAGATGGACAGCCAAAAGGTCAGTGGACCTATGAAACAGTAAGCTGACACCACCAGAATGATGGAGACATTAAGATGGGCAGCCAACAGGTCAGTGGACCTATGAAACAGTAAGCTGACACCACCAGAATGATGGAGACATTAAGATGGGCAGCCAACAGGTCAGTGGACCTATGAAACAGTAAGCTGACACCACCAGAATGATGTAGACATTAAGATGGGCAGCCAACAGGCCAGTGGACCTATGAAACAGTAAGCTGACACCACCAGAATGATGGAGACATTAAGATGGGCAGCCAACAGTCAGTGGACCTATGAAACAGTAAGCTGACACCACCAGAATGATGGAGACATTAAGATGGGCAGCCAACAGGCCAGTGGACCTATGAAACAGTAAGCTGACACCACCAGAATGATGGAGACATTAAGATGGACAGCCAACAGGTCAGTGGACCTATGAAACAGTAAGCTGACACCACCAGAATGATGGAGACATTAAGATGGACAGCCAAAAGGTCAGTGGACCTATGAAACAGTAAGCTGACACCACCAGAATGATGGAGACATTAAGATGGGCAGCCAACAGGTCAGTGGACCTATGAAACAGTAAGCTGACACCACCAGAATGATGGAGACATTAAGATGGGCAGCCAACAGGTCAGTGGACCTATGAAACAGTAAGCTGACACCACCAGAATGATGTAGACATTAAGATGGGCAGCCAACAGGCCAGTGGACCTATAAAACAGTAAGCTGACACCACCAGAATGATGGAGACATTAAGATGGGCAGCCAACAGGTCAGTGGACCTATGAAACAGTAAGCTGACACCACCAGAATGATGGAGACATTAAGATGGGCAGCCAACAGGCCAGTGGACCTATGAAACAGTAAGCTGACACCACCAGAATGATGGAGACATTAAGATGGACAGCCAACAGGCCAGTGGACCTATCAAACAGTAAGCTGACACCACCAGAATGATGGAGACATTAAGATGGGCAGCCAACAGGTCAGTGGACCTATCAAACAGTAAGCTGACACCACCAGAATGATGGAGACATTGAGATGGACAGCCAACAGGCCAGTGGACCTATGAAACAGTAAGCTGACACCACCAGAATGATGGAGATATTAAGATGGACAGCCAATAGGCCAGTGGACCTATCAAACAGTAAGCTGACACCACCAGAATGATGGAAACATTAAGATGGGCAGCCAACAGGCCAGTGGATGGGCATCCAACAGGTCAGTGGATCTATGAAACAGTAAGCTGGGCAGCCAACAGGTCAGCCGACAGGTTAGTCTCTCTCTCTCTCTCACACACGTGCACACACACGTACACGCACACACACACACACACACACACACACACACACACACACACACACACACACACACACACACACACACAGAACAAACAGTAAGCTGACACCACCAGAGTGTTGGAAACAGTGGGACAGGCAGAAAATGCGCCAGTTTCTTAATGTTGCAGGCTGGGATTGAACTCAAGATATCAGTACTGTAAGTCCACGGTTTTATCATACGAACGAGCCAACTTACTTGCGTTAATCCAAAACAAGTGTGACTGCCCGCGTTCAAGCAAACAGGAACCAGGAAAAACACGAAAGAAGAATACGAACGCGTATTTAATACAACCAGACAAGACAGGCGCAAATTTTCGGCCAACCTTTGTCAAGCGTAAGATTACAAACAAACAAACAAACAAACACCAGATACAAAAATTTGTTGAGGTGTTTGTTTGTTTGTTTGTTTGTTTGTAATCTTACGCTTGACAAAGGCCAGTTGGCCGAAAATTTGCGCCTGTCTTGTCTTGTATTAAATACGCGTTTGTATTCTTCTTTCGTGTTTCTTCTGGTTACTTAAGTTAATTTAGGACGTATTGACTCAAACGGTGACAGTGAATGTGTATGTACATCGATGCTCAACCCCGCCGTCCTTTACAGAACAGAAAAATTCCGTTTTCCCAGCATCAGCGGTCTTGCGGTAGAACGATTGACCTCTACACGGGTGACCTGCTTTTCCCTTTCCAGTCGATGCACATGGATTGATTCTCCAACGCAGAAACCAAAACTTCTCGCCTGACCACCAAAACTGTACGAGGCAACGTCAGGCCCAATTAATATTTGGACGTGTGACCGCCTGGCAACACCGGATGCTGGTTGGCAACTTTTAGCTACTTGCTGGCAGATTTGGGTGGAGCGATTATGGAATTTTTCGAGTGCAATGAACTCCTCTTGAACAAGATCCAAATTGCAAACTGCAAACAGCATATTGGCATCAGTCAGCCTGCAAGGTCATGGATCCCCACGCTACTAGCTGTTCAACCTGAAGGTCACGTGATCACGGGAAGACACTGAAAACTCGTTTGCTGGGTGTTGAGTCAAATCCGTTCAGGGAACATCATTCTGTGTAGTAGCTGTGTAGTTTATCAACACAGTTAAAAATTTACTAATCCTGACAAATCAGCATCGTAAACATCATCATCATCATCAACTTCATCATGAATTGTACATGAGCTAATGGTTCGTTTTGAAACAATGTATGCTGAACATTTTAATCTTGTATTCTGTTCCATCTATCTCATGTTTTGTTAGATATTTTCATAGCAGTGTTACGCTAAAAAGCACTTCCGAAATTTGCATCCCTAAGTTTTCCAAAAGCCTTCGTAGAATTTATGCCATTTTCTGGGATATATCAACAATTTTACGCTATCGAGCAATTCTAACATTTGCCGTTATAAGCATACAATTTCCTGACGTTAGGGCGGTTAAACCAAACACTGACTCTGTGGGCACGTTCTGTCACTGCTGAGTAATGGCCCTTTCCCACAGATGATTTGATTGTGGTGCACGCAAATACATTTTTGCTCTCAACGGTTCTCGAATGTTTTCCCACAATCGTTGGCAAGCAGAACTTTAAGAAATAAGAGATCCAGAGTGGTTGTTTCTCAGAGAAATATTTGTGATAAGAGCTCTCTTCAATTTCCATTTATAGGACAACATTAGTTGCCAAAAGTGATGTGTTCCGTCTTTATTGTTTAGGGGGGGGGGGTAACCTTTTTTGAGCAGTAATGATTGTTGACCATGAACCAGCATGCCTCCCTGTGAACATGCACTGAACACATGTAGAGCAACTGACGGCGATTTTACAAACGCAAAGAACAGGTTATAACTATAGTGAAATAAAGTGACGACAACGAAGAAGAGGGATACAATGTCATTATAGTTTTTGCAATCCATACCTAACAGCAGTGAAATATAAGCCAGTGTCGAATGCACCGTTAAAGTATTTTGTTTTATCAATGGAAACTGTTTTCAGTTAGAATAAGACGTTCGCCTACAAAGAGGAGCTGACAGATGAAGATCTCGTTAGGGGTTTCATTTGCTGTTTGTCGTTATTGATGGCAGTAAAACAAACGATCTTTACAATATCCAGAAACATAATATGAAAAAAGATGATCAAGTTATTTTCACAATCTCTCTTTTCATACAAAAAAAAATATTAAAGAAAATCCAAATCGTTTGCTTTTCAAGGTTACTGTGACCCTCTGAAAAAAAAAGTTGATGAAGCCATTCTGGGCATCTCCATTTTATTATATCAAACAGTATCAAAGAAAACCAAAGTCGTGTATTTTTCAGTCATTTTGACCGTGAAACAGCATCTGATTCGTGTTAATTACAAGACTGGATCGCTAACTGACCATGCCTCAGATGTACTGTGACATTTATCTCCTTTGATTATTCCTTATAAGAAATATTCCTTATCTCCCAATTTTCGGTGTATGGCGTGTCACGTGACTGCCGACGTCACTTCCGGTGCTTGCTGTCTTTTGAAGGAGATCTATCCATAACGACGTAATGATCTGATGGCACAGGAAATAGGACAGTAAAAAATGTAATTACTGTTCCCTGTTACAGACTTCATACCAGACATATCGTCTCAAGATGAAGAAAAAAATGATATGTTTCATCGAAGCACGTCCGGACTTTGGCTGACGGCAGGTTTTTGTCCGCCGACTGTGTATCCCCTAATACATCAGATGAAGGAGGTCTATTTTAGGCATCCTGACACTGTGACCTGTGTATAGAGCCTTCTCTCTCTGTCTCTGTCTTTCTCTATCTTTCTCTGTCTCTCTCTGTCTCTGTCTCTGTCTGTCTGTCTCTCTCTCTTTCTCTCTCTGTGTCTCTCTCTCTGTCTCTCTCTGTCTCTGTCTCTGTGTGTTTCTTGTCTCTCTCTCTATCTCTCTCTCTGCCTCTGTCTCTGTCTCTGTCTCTGTCTGTCTGTCTCTCTCTCTCTCCTCTCTCTCTGTATGTCCCTCCCCCTCTGTCTGTCTGTCTCTCTCTCTCTTTCTCACTCTCTGTCTGTCTGTCTCTGTCTGTATGTCCCTCCCTCTCTGTCTCTCTGTCTGTCAATCTGTCTGTCTCTCTCTGTCTCTCTCTGTCTCTCTCTCTCTGTCTCTCTCTCTCTTTCACTTTGTCCTTTGTTGACGTGTTTTGAAGCAATCTCAAGGATCCGTTAATCCCATCAAAGTATGATAGATAAACGATCTTCCAGTTTCAGACTTAACTGACTCATGGTATGTATTAAAGAAGAATACACTAAACGATTATTGTTTAGTTGTAAAAAGCTTCGCTAATTCGGAGGCATACACTCAGCACCTGATTATGGATCGCTTGTTATTTGTACGCTTGTATGTTAAACTGTTGTTCTGTACTTACGTGATGTGAGTTCGTGTCGCCCTTCGTGAGGGGCCATGGCCTTTGATGAATAAATCATCTGAATCACAGTCTGTCTTTACCAGTTTCAAGTTATCCAAAGCAAGTGTGACTGCCTGCGTTCAAGCAAACAGGAACCAGAAAAACAGGAAAATAGAATCAGAACGCGTATTTAATACAACAAAACAAGACAGGCGCAAATGTTTGGGCCAACTGGCCTTTGTCAAGCGTGAATATAAGATCACAAACAAACACCAAATACAAAATTAGGAGGAAAAAACTGAAACTTCCCTGCTGCTTCGTCCAGTGGGAAAAGAGGACTAAATGGAATCGCATTCAAATTTGCGCCTGTCTAGTTTCAAGTTAGACAACATCTTTTCACTCAGTTGTTCCACACACATGTTATATGTATGAAAGAGACTATTCCATACATCAACATGTTTAAAAAGTATATAAAACAGTTTTAGACACACACAAAAACACAGACACACAAAAAAAAACACAGCATCAATGAACATTACCTATGTGATAATTTCGATTCCCTACAAAACGTTAGTCGATATGGAAATTGTGGAGATGTTTTATGGTCGATTTTTCTATTAAAATAGATGCAAATCATTAAAATGCTGGTTGTTGAAATGTCTTGGGTTGATTTTCTCATTGAAACAGATGCTGATCCGTTTTAAATTGTCATATGAAATTTGACAAGTTTGAATTTTTTTTCCACATGAGTTCTGTCAGTACTGTTCTCGGTTTCATACCGCAACATAACAGTCATGAATGTGTGACGTACATGAATATGTTGATAAATATGTTGATATTATCTGTGAAATCTGCTTAATTTTTTGTTTTACATTTTGTGTATTTGTTTTGTCACGAAAGGCAAAACAATTAATTTTAAAAGGAATGTTTAGGATCATTGCACTCTAGAGAGATTTCATTTGTGCTCACATTTTTTGTTTTTGTTTTTTTGTATTTGTTTTTGTTTGTTTTTTTGTGCCATTTTCTACACAACTTTAATGGCCGCTGAAGCTGGCATTTGCGATGATGACGATAAGGATGATAATCATGATGCTATGGAATTCCATCTAGGATTGAGACCGCGTGACAGGGCTCCACTCAGCCAGGCCCAAGAGATACAGACACCTGCGGTGTTGGTCAAATGATTTGAACAACACCCGCAATGACGCATTCGTGAAGTGTATGAGACTCGACTGTGTGGTCCCAATCTTCCCAATGAACCCATAGCACGCTTAACTCTGAGTAGGGAGCCGGTTAGAGCCGAAAAATCCTGCAGTGATTTTTTAAGGAAGTGATAGGGATTCAAACCTACAACCTTTCAGTCGGTAGTCCGTTGTGCTAACCACTACACTCATCATCATCATCATCAGGTGCCTTGCCGCATGGCGTTGGCAATCATGGACTTCCATCTGTCTCTATTTCTTGTCGCCTCAAGCATCTCTTCCACCTTCCTTGTCTTCAGCCACTCTGCAAGTCCGTCTAGTATCTTCTCCCTGGGTCTACTTGATGCTGTCTTTCCCTCCAGCTTTCCCGTTGTGACCAGGTGCTCAAATTCCTCTTTCCTCATAAAATGGCCTATAAATGTTGCCTGTCTTTTCCTAATCTTCGTTATGAATGATCTACTTGTGTCTGCCTCCATCAAGACTGTCTGGTTTGTTTTCTTTGCTGTCCATGGAACTCTCAACTTTCTCAACCACTGCACTAGATACAGAAAACTTGACAGAGTTGTGTCCCTTTCTGTTCCCTGCGCCATCTGTTCTGCCGTGGAGCAGAGATACAGAAAACTTGACAGAGTTGTGTCCCTTTCTGTTCCCTGCGCCATCTGTTCTGCCGCGGAGCAGGATGTAGAAAACTTGACAGAGTTCTGCAGCTCACATGGAAACCTCACGTGCCGGCAGCATCTTGAAACTTTTCTCCCGTTTTCTTTCATATTAATAGTCTTTTAGGGAGATTGCGTTGCTGGTGGACTTAAGGGAAAGATAACTAGCCACTGAATCATTGAGAAAAACATGTCTGTGAGGAGGGGGAGGGAGAGGGGGTAGGAGTAGGAATACATTTTTTCTTGAAACTGATATTAGAAGTAGTTTTGAGAAGTTGTGAATAGGCTGGAAGAAAGAAGAAGTTCAGCGGTGTAATCAGTGTGAGAGTGGTGACTTTGTGATGAATGTGTCTGGTTTGAAGATGAGAGGTCTTGTGTTCAATGTCAAGCTGGGACAGACGTCCTATCTGACTCCCTGCACTCTAGGTGTGTGTGTGTGTGTGTGTGTGTGTGTGTGTTGTGTGTGTGTGTGTGTGTGTGTGTGTGTGTGTGTGTGTGTGTGTGTGTGTGTGTGTGTGTGCGTGTGTGTGTGTGTGTGGATATGTATCTGTGTGTGTGTTGTATGCGGGTGTATATATGTATATATAAGTGTGTGTGTGTGTGTGTGTGTGTGTGTGTGTGTGTGTGTGTGTGTGTGTGTGTGTGTCGGGGAGGAGTTCTGATGATGGAGGCAATGATTTAATCGTGTTGGTGGACAGACGAAGGCTACAAATCGGAGTATTTCTCAGTTTTACCAACGCTAGACTGGCTTCCTGTCAAACACAATAAGCTTTTTGTTTCTGGCGAAGTGTTTCTCAGTTTGCCCCCCGTTGGGTTGCCGGGGGCTCTTTCAGTATAAATAGTACCCCCACCTTCTGGAAATTCTCTGCTAGAAATTTCCTCTTTTCTGTCACTCTCTTTGTTTCTGCCTTGTTGCCTTGCTTTCTGTCATTTCTACTTATTTTCTGCCTTAATGGTCCATTCACCTGTATTTTTTCGATAAAGTCTTACGTACTTTTTCTTCGGATTGATAATTGGGTACATGTATTAAGTGCAATTTTGGCTCTAAGGAGGTGAGATATGCGGAAGCAATTTTAGGTAATTTATGCCTGTTTTTATATATGTTTTGGCGTCCTTATGTATGCTTATATTTGTATTCACGTGTGTTTTTTAACTCTCCCCTGTGCGATAAATCGGACGGAATGGTCCTACACCGGGGGCATATCCTTAGATTATGTGCGCGAATGCAGTGATATGTGTACTTAATTTTCTTTTCTTTTTTTTTCTTCCTGTTGAAGTTTTGTGTGTTTTGAAGCGGTTATAGCCCTGATATGGCTCTGCGCAGTCGGCTGGGCTTTAAACAACAATAAAAGAAAAGAAAATTTTCACAAGATGACCTCTCCCTACTTGGAATGAATTGCATGTGCAGAAATGCAGTGTGATGTAGAAGATCCAAAATGATCGTGGCATGAATCTTTAGCATGTACATAAACCCTATGCTTTGGCAAGGCCTTGAGGTTTTCCGCACCTGTAGGGTTCATGTTTTACATTTGTTTTAGTTTGTCATTGGATTAATCTAGACTACACCTTAGTGAATTGATCATCTCAGTCTGTAATATAAAAACAACTGGAAACGAATGAAAGCACAGCCGGCTCTGTAGTATAAACCGATCTCACCAAAGTCTTGTACAGTGGCATGATAGAAATCAACCCTCAGACAATACGATATGTAGCCTTCATCTGTCCACCAACACGATTAAATCATTGCCTCCATCATCAGAACTTCTCTCTCCCAACCTCCACCCCCGATACACACACACACACACACACACACACATACACACATACACCACACACAACACACATACACACACATACAGACACACATACACAACACACACACATACACACATACACAAACACACACACACACACATACACACATACACACACACACACACACACACACACACACAACACACATACACACACAACACACACACACACACACACACACACACACACACACACACACACACACCACACACACACACACACACACACACACACACACACCCACACACACACACACTCTCGACATAAAAATAAGGACAATACAAATAAAACATAACAAAAGAAACGGAAAACGAAACAACAACAACCACCATAACAACAACATTATTTTGGTCCATTACTATCCTCTCCCACCACCACCACCACCACCACCACCACCATGTCCTTCCCAGTTCGTTGCATTTCTTTGATCTTTGAATCAGAAAAACCCAAATTCTCAACCGGAGTTTGATTGATGGTCTGGGATTGGACTCCTCAGGATTATCAAATAAACCCAGCGCAGCATGCTCTCAGTATTGATTTCAGTTTCAATTTCCTCGAGCCGATGTTTGTGTGTTCGGAATATTAATTCCATCATAACCGTTCTTGATTATTCCATCTGTTTTACGCAAACAGTCCATATCACACATTATAACTATTCTTGATAATTATATCTGTTTAACACAAACATCAGCACACATTATAACTGTTCTTGATAATTATGATCTGTTTAAAAAACAGTCCATATCACACCATTATAACTGTTCTTGATAATTTATCTGTTTAATATAAACAGTTCATATCACACCATTATAACTGTTCTTGATAATTATGTCTGTTTAACACAAACAGTCCATGTCACACCATTATAACTGTTCTTGATAATTATATCTGTTTAACATCAAACAGTCCATATCACACCATTATAACTGTTCTTGATAATTATATCTGTTTAACACAAACACAACACACCATTATAACTGTTCTTGATAATTATGTCTGGTTAACACAAACAGTCCATTCACACCATTATAACTGTTCTTGATAATTATGTCTGGTTAACACAAACACCACCACCATTATAACTGTTCTTGATAATTATGTCTGTTAACACAAACAGTCCATGTCACACCATTATAACTGTTCTTGATAATTATGTCTGGTTAACAAAACAGTCCATTCACACCATTATAACTGTTCTTGATAATTATATCTGTTTAACACAAACAGTCCATGTCACACTATTATAACTGTTCTTGATAATTATGTCTGGTTACACAACAGTCCATATCAACCATTATAATGTCTTGTAATATGTCGTTAACACAACACCCCATAAACTGTCTGATAATTAGTCTGTTAACACAACACACTTATAACTGTTCTTGATAATTATGTCTGTTTAACACAAACAGTCCATATCACACCATTATAACTGTTCTTGATAATTATATCTGTTTAACACAAACAGTCCATACACAACCATTATAACTGTTCTTGATAATTCCATCTGTTTAACACAAACAGTCCATGTCACACCATTATAACTGTTCTTGATAATTCCATCTGTTTAACACAAACAGTCCATGTCACACCATACTGTCTGAAATCCTTTATAACACAAAGGTCGCATGTCAGACATTAAACTGTTTGATAATACTTCATCTGTTAACAAAACATCCATGTCACACCATTATAACTGTTCTTGATAATTCTATCTGTTTAACACAAACACACCATTATAACTGTTCTTGATAATTCTATCTGTTTAACACAAACACACCATTATAACTGTTCTTGATAATTCTATCTGTTTAACACAAACACACCATTATAACTGTTCTTGATAATTCTATCTGTTTAACACAAACAGTCCATATCACACCATTATAACTGTTCTTGATAATTCTATCTGTTTAACACAAACAGTCCATGTCACACCATTATAACTGTTCTTGATAATTCTATCTGTTTAACACAAACACACCATTATAACTGTTCTTGATAATTCTATCTGTTTAACACAAACACACCACCATTATAACTGTTCTTGATAATTCTATCTGTTTAACACAAAACACACCATTATAACTGTTCTTGATAATTCTATCTGTTTAACACAAACACACCATTATAACTGTTCTTGATAATTCTATCTGTTTAACTCAAACAGTCCATATCACACCATTATAACTGTTCTTGATAATTCTATCTGTTTAATATAAACAGTCCATATCACACCATTATAACTATTCTTGATAATTCCACCTGTTTAACACAAGCAGTCCGTGTCACACCATGCTGGCAGCACTTTACATAGAAGAAAGGGGGGAGGTAGGGGGTAGGAACGTGGGTTGTGGGATAATACATTCATATAGTATAAGCATAGTCATTTCATCAAAAATAACAGCGTATCATAGTGCGGAATCAGAAACAGGCGGGAGTATCAATAGTGTCCTCACACACGCACACAACAGAAAACAAAACTTTTTTGATTAAGGAAGAAAGATGTACTACGACTCTTGCGTTAGCTGTCTGAGGTACACACACACACACACACCAAAACACACACACACACACACACACACACACACAACACACACACACACACACACACACACACACACACACACACAACACACACACACCACCACGCACACGCACACCACCAGAGCACAGCACACTCACAAACACACACGCGCGCGCGCGCGCGTATATATATATAAAAAAGAGACCGACAGACAGAGAAGAGACAGAGACAAATATATTTGTGTGCTAGCAAGATGTTGAAATGAGGAAGGAGAAATGAGAAAGGAGGAAGAGGGACCTGTGGACACTAAGCCGTCACCAGCAGAATGATGGAATGGCGATGGACAACAAACAGGTCAGTTTGTGGTGTTGTGGGCTAGAATCGAACTCCAGATATGGATGTTGAGTCCACAGTTCTATCAGAAGAACCAACCAGTCCCCACAGTTGGTGATTAACATGGAATCAGAAAAAAATGCTAGTAATGATAACGATAATAACGGTGATGATGATGATGATGATGATGATGATGATGATGATGATGACGATGAGATGAGATGATGATATGTAGATGTATGAGATGATGATGATGATGATGATGTGATAATGATGATGATGATGATATATAACAATAATATTTAATAGTATGATGATATGATGATGATAGATGAGATGATGATGTGACATGAATAACATAATATAAAGTAGTGATCAGAATGATAAGAGATGATGCATAACGAATGATGTATGTTGGTGTCATTAACATGATGATGATGATGGTAATAATGTGCATTAACACTGCAATCTCCTTCCATATAAAGTGTAATCCAAAATGATCAAGGCTTATGCCACAAACGAAAATGCACTCTGCCTTGGTAACAAAGTCCACGTCAAGGACAAGGCTGTGACTGGCTGAAGGAACAAACTGTAAACTACAGCCTGTACCAGGTAAACAAACTATGTACGCATGTAGACAGATGGATGGCATCATGCCATTGCCACAGGCTGCCTTCAGGGAGAGGAGCCGGCTTTCCATCAGTAAACCATTCAATTGTGACAAAACTTACAACACAAACATCATTCAATTGTGACAAAACTTACAACACAAACATCATTCAATTGTGACAAAACTTACAACACAAACATCATTCAATTGTGACAAAACTTACAACACAAACATCATTCAATTGTGACAAAACTTACAACACAAACATCATTCAATTGTGACAAAACTTACAACACAAACATCATTCAATTGTGACAAAACTTACAACACAAACATCATTCAATTGTGACAAAACTTACAACACAAACACCATTCAATTGTGACAAAACTTACAACACAAACACCATTCAATTGTGACAAAACTTACAACACAAACATCATTCAATTGTGACAAAACTTACAACACAAACATCATTCAATTGTGACAAAACTTACAACACAAACATCATTCAATTGTGACAAAACTTACAACACAAACATCATTCATTTGTGACAAAACTTACAACACAAACATCATTCAATTGTGACAAAACTTACAACACAAACATCATTCAATTGTGACAAAACTTACAACACAAACATCATTCAATTGTGACAAAACTTACAACACAAACATCATTCAATTGTGACAAAACTTACAACACAAACATCATTCAATTGTGACAAAACTTACAACACAAACATCATTCAATTGTGACAAAACTTACAACACAAACATCATTCAATTGTGACCAAACTTACAACACAAACATCATTCAATTGTGACCAAACTTACAACACAAACATCATTCAATTGTGACCAAACTTACAACACAAACATCATTCAATTGTGACCAAACTTACAACACAAACATCATTCAATTGTGACCAAACTTACAACACAAACATCATTCAATTGTGACAAAACTTACAACACAAACATCATTCAATTGTGACAAAACTTACAACACAAACATCATTCAATTGTGACCAAACTTACAACACAAACATCATTCAATTGTGACCAAACTTACAACACAAACATCATTCAATTGTGACCAAACTTACAACACAAACATCATTCAATTGTGACAAAACTTACAACACAAACATCATTCAATTGTGACAAAACTTACAACACAAACATCATTCAATTGTGACAAAACTTGCAACACAAACATCATTCAATTGTGACAAAACTTACAACACAAACATCATTCAATTGTGACAAAACTTACAACACAAACATCAAGATAATTAAAGGAAATAAGAGGGAAGCAGGGAGAATTTTTTAAGATTTAATCATAAAGGTATAAAGGGAGGCTTGGGCATTCCATTTATGGGGGAATGTTCTGAGCTTACAGTTTTGTGCTTTGTGGCTGCTTCTATGCTAGCTGAATGTGGTAGCGCAAACAATGTTGGATATTGAGAAGTTCTACAACATGGGAGATAACTCCTACGTGACTCTCAAGAGTTATAATCCTTGATTAATCAAGACGATTAATTTGTGACAGTTGCAAACTATCACAGCAACAAAAAAACTAGTTCACAATTGTCAGCCGTCTGTGACTGGAGTTTGGATTTTATGGCTGTAACCAGTAGGTTGGGCTTTGCATGAAAATAAAAATAACTGTACAACAGGGATTCATTTCAGGCAAATGATTCCATATCCGCTCCACCCAGATCTGATAACACTTACCTGGCAGACTCCCTGAGCCTGTGCAAAACTCTATGTGCTGGCAAGATCGTGAAATTAATGATGGAGAGGGAGAGGAAGAGGGACCTGTCAAACACTAAGCTGACACCACCAGAATGATGCAAACATTAAGATGGGCAGTGAACAGGCCAGTGGACCTATGAAACACTAAGCTGACACCACCAGAATGATAGAAACATTAAGATGGGCAGCGAACAGGCCAGTGGACCTATGAAACACTAAGCTGACACCATCAGAATGATAGAAACATTAAGATGGGCAGCCAACAGGCCAGTGGACCTATGAAACAGTAAGCTGACACCACCAGAATGATAGAAACTTTAAGATGGGCAGCCAACAGGCCAGTGGACCTATGAAACACTAAGCTGACACCACCAGAATGATAGAAACATTAAGATGGGCAGCGAACAGGCCAGTGGACCTATGAAACACTAAGCTGACACCATCAGAATGATAGAAACATTAAGATGGGCAGCGAACAGGCCAGTGGACCTATGAAACAGTAAGCTGACACCACCAGAATGATAGAAACATTAAGATGGGCAGCCAACAGGCCAGTGGACCTATGAAACACCAAGCTGACACCACCAGAAAGATGGAAACATTAAGATGGGCAGCCAACAGGCCAGTGGACCTATCAAACAGTAAGCTGACACCACCAGAATGATCGAAACATTAAGATGGGCAGCGAACAAGCTAGTGGACCTATGAAACACCAAGCTGACACCACCAGAATGATGGAAACATTAAGATGGGCAGCGAACAAGCTAGTGGACCTATGAAACACCAAACTGACACCACCAGAATGATGGAAACATTAAGACGGGCAGCGAACAGGTCAGTTTTTAATGTTGCGGGCTGGGATTGAACTTGAGACATCAGATCGTGAGTCCAGGGCCCTGTGGAAAGAACCAACCAGCTCGTGAACTCTGGCTCGGCCGAGGATTGAACCGCAACCCTTCCGTTAACGTTACGAGTATGGCGTTCTCCCTGTCAGCGTTGTTGGGGAGTGTAGAATAGTTGGTACCTCACACTATCCAGGACCTCTCTGTCAACATTATTGTTATTAATCATTATTGGTGTTTGAAGTTATTATTGATCATTATTGGTGTTTGAAGTTATTATTGATCATTATTGGTATTTGAAGTTATTATTGATCATTATTGGTGTTTGAATTGAATCATTATTGGGTTTGAAGTTATATGATCATTATTGGTGTTTGAAGTTATTGTTAATCATTATTGGTGTTTGAAGTTATTATTAATCATTATTGGTGTTTGAAGTTATTGTTAATCATTATTGGTGTTTGAAGTTATTATTAATCATTATTGGTGTTTGAAGTTATTGTTAATCATTATTGGTGTTTGAAGTTATTATTAATCATTATTGGTGTTTGAAGTTATTGTTAATCATTATTGGTGTTTGAAGTTATTGTTAATCATTATTGGTGTTTGAAGTTATTTTAATCATTATTGGTGTTTGAAGTTATTATTGATCATTATTGGTGTTTGAAGTTATTATTGATCATTATCACTGTTTAAAGCCCAGCTGACTGTCAGAGCCATATCAGGTTTATACCATCAGAAACAAAACACACATATCTAACTCTATGGATAAAAACTGGAAAAGAAAATTGAATACATATATCATTGCGTGTATGTAAATAGTGCCCCTGGCGTTGACCATTCCGCCCGATTATCACAGGACATTACAAAATTCACAAAACAATGGTCATAAGATTACAAAAACAAACCTGAATACAAATGCAGAAATGTAACAATGTAACTTAGTACACAAAAAACATAAAAACACGTCTGTAGAATCTAAAATTGCCGTTAAACAGTTCACTTTCCCTTACAGCTAAAAATGCAGTCAGTAGATATCTAATTATCAGTCCTCATAGACGGAATGTATACAAAGTTATAGAAGTTCTAGAGGTGAATGAACCAGCAAGGCAGAAAATGAAAGGGAAAAGATGACAAATGCAGAAGGGAAAAGATGACACAATGCAGAAGGGAAAAGATGACACAATGCAGAAGGGAAAAAGATGACACAATGCAGAAGGGAAAAGATGACACAATGCAGAAGGGAAAAGATGACACAATGCAGAAGGGAAAAGATGACACAATGCAGAAGGGAAAAGATGACACAATGCAGAAGGGAAAAGACACAATGCAGAAGGGAAAAGATGACACAATGCAGAAGGGAAAAGATGACACAATGCAGAAGGGAAAAGATGACACAATGCAGAAGGGAAAAGATGACACAATGCAGAAGGGAAAAGATGACACAATGCAGAGAAGCGAGGCAGAAACAGAGTGACGGACAAGAGGAAGTTTCTGGCATAAACTTTCCAGAAGGTGGGGACGCTATTTATACCGAAAGACCCCTGGCGTCCCTGCAGAGGATCTATCAACAGTGACGGTGTTATCAGGAAAAACACTCGGATAAAACCTGGATTAACTCCAGTCCCCAGAAAGTCAACACTGTTTCCAGGGAACTGGCTTTGGTCAAAACATCAAATATCCGTTGTGCCAGTAGTAACGGTCTCCTCGGTTGAGAATGGAAGAAATGGATGCTGCAGACTTTGTATGGCTCCAGGGCTGAGTCAATATTAAATAAAAAATCAAGTGGGCAGCTAGCGTTCAAGCACACAGAAGCTTCAAACACATGAAAACAAAAAGAACAAAAACACATAATGATGATGATGATGATGATGATGATGATGATGATGATGATGATGAGATGATGATGATGATATGATATGATGGTGTGAGATATGATGATGATGATGATGATATACAATAATTAATAGTGATGATGACGACGATGATGATGATGATGGTGATGATGATATAACAATAATATTAATAGTGATGATGACGATGATGATGATGATGATGTGCATTAATGTACAAAACAAGACAGACGTAAAATGTTCGTTCAACTGGCCTTTGTCAAGTTTATATCATAGACAACAAAGAACATAAACCAGAAAAAAACACGAAAAAAGAATAAGAACGCGTATTTAATACAACAAGACAAGACAGGCGCAAATTTCGCCAATGCTTGTCAAGCGTAAGATTACAAACAAACAAACACCAATCAAGTGGACTTCTAGCGTTCTTTTTCTCGGAGTTTTTGTGTCTGGTGTTTGTTTGTTTGTAATCTAACGTTTGGCAAAGGCCAGTTGGCCGAAAATTTGCGCCTGTCTTGTCTTGTTGTATTTAATACGCGTTCGTATTCTTCTTTCGTGTTTTTTTTTTTCTGGTTCCTGTTTGCTTGAACGCGGGCAGTCACACTTGTTTCGGACAACAAAGAACATAAACACAAAACTTTCATGTAGTCTGTATCATGTTCTCTTTCGCAACCAAGTGTCAAGGAAGTCGAAACGTAAGGAAAGTCTTGCTGTTTCCCTCTTGCTCCTCCACCCCTCTCCCAAGTTTTGTGTTTTTGTTCTGTTTGTAAGTGACTAAACCTGGGCTTGGTAACGGAGGGTCTGAAGAACCGAAATAAGCAACATTGCGGCAATGCCAGTAAAACAGCCCTTAAGGTAATAATAATAATGATAATAATAATAATAATAATAATGTTTATTTATATAGCGCATATTCCATATAAAAACATGCTCACCAGCGCTTTACATTTCGCAAAAAAAAAAGCAAATGGTGATATAAAATGTTCACATTACACACACAATGAGAAAACAATAAACATTAAAGCTATACAAGTCAGAAAATACATAAGAAACCACAGAATATGAAGGTAATATGAACACTATATCAAAACAAACAATCGAGAGCAAGAAGAAATTTGTTAAAAAAAAAAAATGGGAAACGGGGGAAGGGGGAAAATAAGAAAACCAAATTGTGTTAGCGTTATGCACGTTCTTTACAGAATTGACGACAGCCAGAAAGCTATCGAACATCAACAGCACCAACATTGTCCGAAAAAGGAGACTTTTGGAGAACGTACCATTGTCGTGGTATGAAAACACTGGTGTATATACAGCCATGGTGTCAGCGCTATATGCAGGATGCAGGCCATGTAGGGAAACCGCAACAGCCATATTTTTAAGCCAAACCGCAGCATAATGTCGATTCTGTCAAGAAAACGTCAACAGAAAGTACGTTTATTGATTTAGATAATTTTTTAACAGAGGATAACCTATTTCAAACAACCTCAACAGAAATGCGCTACCAATTCAGAGAAACCCCAGCAGACAGAGTAAACTGTTTACTGCAGCCTGACACAACGTGCAGGCAAGATGCTAAGGAAGGCGGAATATTTCTGGAAATTGAAATAGAAGGGAGATCGTTTAGACCTAAAAATTGAGAGAGAGAGAGAGAGAGAGAGAGAGAGAGAGAGAGAGAGAGAGAGAGAGAGAGAGAGAGAGAGAGATCGTTTAGACCTAAAATTGAGAGAGAGAGAGAAAGAGAAAAAGAGAGAGAGAGAGAGAGATCGTTTAGACTAAAAATTGAGAGAGAAGAGAAAGAGAGAGAAGAGAAAGAGAGAGAAGAGGAGAGAGGAGAAGAGAGAGAGAAAGAGAGAGAAAAGAAGAGAGAGAGAGAGAAGAGAGAGAAAGAGAGAAGAGAGAGAAAGAAGAGAGAGAAGAGAGAGAGAAGAGAGAGAGAGAGAAAGAGAAGAGAGAGAGAGAGAGAGAGGAGAAGAGAGAGAGAGAAAGAGAGAAGAGAGAAGAGAGAGAGGAGAAAGAGACAGACACTGAGACAGACAGACAGAAGAGAGAAAGAGATACAGAGAACAGAGAGAGAGACAGAGAGAGAGAGACAGAGAGAGACAGACAGACAGAGAGAGAAGTGAGAGAGAGAAAGAGAGAGAGAAAGAAAGAGAGAGAGAGAAGAGAGGAGAGATCGTTTAGACCTAAAAATTGAGAGAGAAAGAGAGAGAGAGAAAGAGAGAGAGAGAGAAAGAGAGAGAGAGAGAGAGATCGTTTAGACCTAAACATTGAGACAGAGAGAAGAGAGAGAGAGAGAGAGAGGAGAGGAGAGAGAGAGAGAGATCGTTTAGACCTAAAAATTGAGAGAGAGAGAGAGAGAGAGAGAGAGAGAGAGAGAGAGGGAGAGAGAGAGAGAAAAGGCCTGACAGTCACGACTGCAGCGGTTTACGATGTCAGCATTTTTCTCTCCGCGTATTGAATGGCAGCAATATCAGGAAACAGTTGCCATGCCCGTAATGTCATCAGTGTCAAGAACAGTGCAGCGGACTATTTTAGGTGGGCCACCCGTACCAAGTGAGTGTAGCAGTGTCAATAAACCAGGGACTGATTGTCAGCAGGCGGAGGAAAGACCTGTGCACGTCTATCGATGTCTCCAAACAGCAAGCAGGAAACCCCTATGAGAGTTGATGATGATGTCTCTGTTTGTACGTAGAGAGTATCATGCTGGCTGGTTGTCTGTCTATCTGTCTGTTTGTCTGTCTGTCTGTCTGTCTGTATGTTAGTCTCTCTCTCTCTCTCTCTCTCTCTTCTCTCTCTCTCTGTCTCACTCTCTCTGTCTCTCTCTGTGTCTCTCTCTCTCTCTCTCTCCTGTCTCTCTCTGTCTCTCTCTTGTCTGTCTTCTCTCTCTCTCCTCTCTCTCTCTGTCTGTCTGTCTCTCTTCTCTCTTCTCCTCTCTCACTCTCTGTCTCTCTTCTGTCTCTCTCTCTCTCTCACTCTCTCTCTCTCCTCTCTCTCTGTCTCTGTCTCTCTCTCTCTTCTGTCTCTCTCTCTCCACTCTCTGTCTCTGTCTCTGTCTGTCTCTCTCACTCTCTCTCTCTCCTCTCTCTCTCTCTCTCTCTCTCTCTCTCTCTCTCTCTCTCTCTTCCCTCTTCTTTTGGTTCTTGATGTAATTTGTTGAATTTTTAATTGTATTGCTCTGTTCTTTTTTCTGATATTTTGATATAAGTAGATTAGCAAGGGCGCATATGTATGTCAGACTTTGTTCTAAGATCTGTACCGTTGGAAAATCAATTTCCATTTCAGCTTTTCCATCTCAGCCCCGTCTGTCTGTCTGTCTGTCTCTGTCTCTGTCTGTCTGTCTCTCTCTCTTCTCTCTCTCTCTCTCTCTCTCTCTCTCTCTCTCTCTCTCTCTCTCTCTCCCTCTCTCTCTCTCTGACTTCCGTTCATCTCTCTTGCTGTAAAAAAAGGATTTACAAAACGTGACAGACATCTCCAGGTTACATTTAAACCATACGTGCGGCAAGTCCTTGAAACTTTTCCCCCGTTTTGCCTTTGAATTGGCGGTCTTTTAGGCAGATTGAAACTTCTGATCGGTTGAGAGAAACGAAAAACACGGTATATGATGAATCACGGAAATCCAAACCTGCTTCATTGTGTTGTGTGGGGGGTGGGAGGGGGGTTAGGGGGGGGGAGAGGGGGAAGGGGGCAGAATGCATTTTCTTGAAACTGATACTGGGAGTATTTTTGAGAAGTTACGAATAAACTGAAGGAGAAAGTTTTCATGGAAAAAGTTGGGGGGAGGGGACTTAACCCTATAACTCCTGCACCCTATCGGCAAGCATCCTGCATTGTCGGCTATGATAGCAAAGCAAACACTTAACCCTATCACTCCCTTCTCCACCAGCTTCCTGTGGATAGGGTTGAGGGAGTGAAAGGGTTAACTTTTTGCAGCTTATGGACAGGTTGCGGGAATGAAAGAGTTAACGAGAACGCTGTAGGGATGAATGATTCAAGATAAATGGACAAAATGATAAACGGCGTCAGCTGCATGTCAGGTCCTTGCCAACCCACAGGGCCTATGTGCTATGTGAAGATTTTAACTCTTTCACCACCAAGTTTCCCCAGAAACGGCATTCAGTGCCAAGTATACTTTGGGCAGCCAATTTTGCAGTGCGGATGCATTTTTCAAAGCTTATATCTCAAAAGACTATTACAGATTTTCACTTACGTTTTTTTGCTTGTAAAGGGCAGATGTAAAGGGCAGATTTGTATATATATATATATATATGCATGCTTGTTTATGTTTATGTGCTTGATTGATTATTCCACAGATAATCTTATAAAGAAAAACTTTTTTTTCATATGGTTTATTAGTTGTACTACTGACTTCATTTCGTGAGTTGTGCGCCAGATATCATTATAATAAATGAGAAAAGCAGTAGAAAATCTACTTACAAAGTCAGCTGTCTACTTATTCTACTCGCAGTGGTAGACAATGTGTGTCGATTTGCAGCCATTTTGGAGGAAAACGTTTCGGAGAAAACGTGACGTTAATTCAACAGTTAACAAAGCCAACTTCGGTCTTACTGCAGAAAAACTAGTTTGCTGGGTAAAGTTTAAAAATAGCACAGTTGCCTGCATTCACCAATGCAGCTGACAGAAGCTTTGTACCCTGCAGTGAAAAGTTATCGTTTAGCTTGACCCTCCAAGTCGTACAAATGCGACTTGGCGGTCGCACGGGAAGTCGCTTGATTGCGACCATGGCGGGAAAAGAGTCAAGGCTTGTGCCGTCATCATTTGGGATCTTCTCCCTTCACAGAGCCTATGTGCTATGCGCTATGTGTTATGTGCAGGCTTTAAGGCTTGTGCCGTCATCATTTGGGATCTTCTGCCATCACAGAGCCTATGTGTTATGCGCTATGTGCTATGTGTTATGTGCAGGCTTTAAGGCTTGTGACTCATAAGTGGGGATCTTCTCCCATCACAGGGCATCAGTGACATCACTGCCTATGGAAGTTATTCCCAGCATATAGACGTTATTTTGAGAAACTGAAACTGAAAACCCTGACAACGACATTGGAGAGGAAGACTGATGGAGCATACACATGAATGCTGCGTGCAGCCCTGAACAAATCCTGGAGAGAACATCCAACTAACAAAGAGTTATATGGCAAGATCCCACCAATCAATAAATCAATACGCCAACAAAGACTGCGCTTCGCGGGACACTGCTGGCGTAGCAAAGAACTGGTAGGAGATGTTCTACTGTGGAGACCCAGCCACGGCAAACAAAGACCAGGACGTCCGAATGTCATACTTTTTAGTGTACACATGTTCATACACTCAAACATATGCAAAAAAGCATTCGTCCGTCACGCAACAGCACGCACTCCTTCCAACCAAAGGCACTAAACAAACTGCGATATATTCTTTTTTTTTACATTTATTATTACTAACTTTCACCCATCACCCATACAACATACAACATACACAACCACGCACCTTCATACTCTTTCTCTCCTCCTTCGTTTTCTCCTCCCTCTTCGTCTCCTATTCCTCGTTTCCTTCTTATTCTCCTTTCTTCTTCTTCTCATCTCCTTCTTCCTCATCTCCTTCTTCCTCATCTCTTCTTCCTCGTTTTTTCTTCCTCGTCACTTTCTTCTTCTTTCTTCCTCGTCTCTTTCTTCCTCTCTCTTTCTTCCTCGTCTTCCTCTTCGTCTCCTTTTTCCTCGTCTCCTTTTTCCTCGTCTCCTTTTTCCTCATCTCTTTCTTCCTCGTTCCTTTTCCTCATCTCTTTCTTCCTCATCTCTTTCTTTCCTCATCCTTTTCCTCGTCTCCCTTTTTCTCGTTCTTCTTCCTCTCTCTTCTTCTCGTCACTTCTTCCTCGTCATTTCTTCCTCGTCTCCCTCTTCTCGTCTCTTTCTTCTCGTCACTTTCTTCCTCGTCTCCTTCTTCTGCTTTTCTTCCTCGTTCTCCTCTTCGTTCCTTTTCTCGTCTCCTTTCCTTCTTACCTTATTCGCCTTTTTCTTTCTCACGTTTTCTCCTTCTTCTTCTTCTTTTCTTCTTTCCTTTATCTATTCTTTCATTCTTCTCTTTATTTGTTTCGCTCTTTCTTCATAACTTTTTCGTTCTCTTTCTTGTTCTTTCTTCTCCATTCTATAGCGTTGTTGTGAGACACTCCTCTGCGATTCTTTTCGATGCCTCCCAAAACATCCTTTGTTTAATGTAGCTGTTTCCAAAACCAACCACACATGCACACACAAAATTTCCTTCCGCACGCAACATAAAACTCATGCATACATCACTCCATGCACACGACACAAAAATCAAGAGCACGCACCACCCTGCGCACATGACACCGAAGAAGACCTACATCGACCAACTGATGGATGATACGGGCTGTCAGTATGATGAACTACCTACTGCAATGTCTGACAGAGAAGGATGGAGAAACGTGTCATGGATAGCCGAGCAAGCTCGACATGATGATGAAACTGAGAACTGTGCGGGATGCTGTTAACAAGTCTGGAGATCAGTCCTATGTCGTATTTTTCATTTCGTGCCAGCTCACTTAACCCTTTGACTCCCACAGCCTGTCCACCAGCATCCTGCATTGCCAACCATGCCAGCAAGGCAAAATCAACGTTTTCTCTCCCTCACCCTATTTACCAGCTTCCTGCATAAGCTGGTGGAAAGGGTGAGGGAGTCAAAGTGTTACGTTTTATGGAAAGGGTGAGGGAGTCAACAGATTTTTTTTAATAGGGTGAGGGAATCAAAGGGTTAAGTTTTATGGATAGGGTGAGGGAGTCAAAGGTGGGGGGGGGTTGTTTGCTTTTTGTTTTGTTTCTTGTTTTGTTATTTTTTATTGGGTGAGAGTGTCAAAAGGTTAAGTTTTTGCAGTTGGTGGATACAGTGCGGGATCCAAAGGAATAAAGGCACACGCGATGTGTGATAGATCTGTAGCCACAAGATCTAGTCAGTGTCACTCAAGTTCAATCCCAGCCTCTAACATCACACAACTGGCCTGTCCCCCGCCCCTCCCAACGTCTCTAGAACTGGCCTGTCCCCCGCCCCTCACAACGTCTCTAGAACTGGCCTGTCCCCCACCCCTCCCAACATCTCTAGAACTGGCCTGTCCCCCGCCCCTCACAACGTCTCTAGAACTGGCCTGTCCCCCGCCCCTCACAACGTCTCTAGAACTGGCCTGTCCCCCGCCCCTCACAACGTCTCTAGAACTGGCCTGTCCCCCGCCCCTCACAACGTCTCTAGAACTGGCCTGTCCCCTGCCCCTCACAACGTCTCTAGAACTGGCCTGTCCCCCGCCCCTCCCAACATCTCTAGAACTGGCCTGTCCCCCGCCCCTCCCAACGTCTCTAGAACTGGCCTGTCCCCCGCCCCTCACAACGTCTCTAGAACTGGCCTGTCCCCCGCCCCTCACAACGTCTCTAGAACTGGCCTGTCCCCCGCCCCTCCCAACGTCTCTAGAACTGGCCTGTCCCCCGCCCCTCACAACGTCTCTAGAACTGGCCTGTCCCCCGCCCCTCACAACGTCTCTAGAACTGGCCTGTCCCCCGCCCCTCACAACGTCTCTAGAACTGGCCTGTCCCCCCGCCCCTCACAACGTCTCCATCAGTCTGGTGATACCAGCTGGGCTTATATCAGCATAGTGTTTCATGGGTCCCTTGTGCTACCTCCCCATTTCGACACCCTGCAAGTACATAAAGTTTTTGGCTGGCACAAGGAGTCTATCACAAAATTCTGGCAGATTTAGGTGGAACACATAAAAAAAATTATGGAATTTTACGAGTGGCCAAAGTTCATATTGGACAAGCTCCAAATGCCAGATTCTGTCGGCCCATGGGTAACATCCAGAACAATCCACGATATGGAAAGTGTTGTTCCTGTGTAGATTCTATAGGATAATGCTCTGGACTTTGGGTTTTGTTCAACAGCGATACATCTCACTCGGACAATTTCATATGCGCTCGGCCCAAATCTGCCAACAGTTTCGGCAGACCCTGAACCTGCCCCAAAACCTTTTCGTTGGTAAGATCTTGAAATGGCGAGGGGGGAGAGAGAAAGAGCTACTGAACATAAAGCTGACACCAGCAGAATGAGGGACACATTAAGACGGACAGCGAACAGGGCAGTTTTTAGTGTTGCGGGCTGGGATTGAACTCGAGAAAATCAGTGGCCTCCGTGAGATACGAACCCTTGGGCCCTGCGTTAACAGTGTGACTGTAACCACCAGTGTTGACGGGGCCACGAAATGTACTGCAAGGGGTCAACAAAATTACATGCGTACAGAAAAAGAAATGGATGGCCCTATGATGTTACAGTGTGCTTTTTATAAAGAGCATCCCGCATTGAGGGAAGCCAGTAATCGATTGTGACAAAATTGAAAAGATAAACACCTACATTATGTGAGACGTCGCAACTATCTTCTTCTTTCTTCTTCTCCCTTTACTCTGTGAAGGGTCATTGGGGTTCTGCACTGAAGATCTGTTTGCCAAAGTGCTCCAGCTCTGCCGGTTGTGTGCCAAACCTGGGTCTCTGCAAAATCGTTTTTTTTTTTTTTCTTCTGTCCATTCCCCAACGTTGTCGGTCAATCGTTTTTCTGTCATCCCTTCTGTCTCCCTCCCTGAACAGTTCCCTGGAGGATTGATACAACAAAGCCATTGCATCCTGTGACATGGTCATACCATCGCAAATATCACAACAGTAAAACCCGGTTCAAAACAAAAGCATCACCAATATCGTCAGGCAGAATGCAGAAACATTGGCAGCGTACAATAAGCAGCCGTCACTGCCAGCAGGGGAGAGAACTTTATCAAGAAAAGCACGCATTGACATGGATTAACCTTCACATCCACACTGTTTATGCCTCAGTTTATTTCCACGGGGACCTGGCAACAGTCACAACACGGGACATTATCAGATGTTGGCTGTGCTGTGCAAGTATAAACAGTTATAGATAACTAGAGACAGTATTCGTGTACGTTTCACTGTGCTTAGTTATACACGACTTTTGTATTCAGACTTTTTTTTTAACCCTTGGTGTTCAACGCCTGTTTTAATGTACTTATTTACCTTCTGGAAATTCTGTGCCAGAAATGTCCTCTTTTCTGTCACTCTCCTTTGTTTATTTCTTCCTCCTTTGTTTTCTGTCATTTCTTCCTATCATTTTCTGCCTTGCTGGTCCGTTCACCTGTATGTGTTCGATAAAGTCTTACGTACTTTCTCTTAGGATTGATAACTGGGTACATGTATTAAGTGTATTTTTGACTCTAAGGAAATGAGATATACGGAAGCAAATCTAGGTAACTTAAGCCCGTTTTTTTGTTTGTTTGTTTTTTTATTTATTTTATGTTTCAGTGTCCTTAGCGTCATGGTGTGGATTTTCCTGTAATGTTATTTTTTTTTATAAAAATAGAAGATTCTTTGAATGGCTTGACAGTCTTGTTTTTATAATATATCAGAATCAGGAATTGTGTTCTGAACCTTGAACGTCAGCATATTGTCAAAAAGAGTGATTGACATAGTCTTGTGGAGAGGGGGTGTGGGTTGGGAGGGGTGGGGGTGAGCACAGCTCATGACGGGCAAATACCAAGCGGCAGTAGCAGTGAGCGGATTGTCAGGGGCAGGACAGAGCTACACAAACATGTCCATGTTTCCAACCACGAGACAGGAGGTCCCCCATAGAGTTGATGATGATGACTCTTCGTGCATGGCCACATGCTCTCTTCTCCAGCTCTGTCTGCTGTCTCTCTGTCTGTCTCTCTCTCACTCTGTGTCTTATACCACCCATACATACTCTCTCTCTCTGTCTCTCTCTTTACACACACATACACATTCTCTCTCTCTCTCTTTCTTTCTCTCGCTCTATCTCTGTGTCTGTCTCTCTGTCTCTCTCTTCTATACACACATACACATTCTCTCCTCTCTCTCTCTCTCTCTCTCTCTCTCTCTCTCTCTTATACACGCCATACACATTCTCTCTCTCTTTCTCTCTCTCTTCTCTCTCTCTCTCTCACACACACACTCTCTTCTCTTTTCTCTCTCTCTTTCTCTCTCTCTTTCTCTCTCTCTCTCTCTCTTCACACACACACTCTCTCTCTCTTTCTCTCTCTCTCTCTCTCTCTCTCTCTCTCTCTCTCTCCTCACACACACTCTCTCTCTCTCTCTCTTCTCACACACACACACCTCTCTCTCTTCTCTCTCTCTCTCACACACACACACTCTCTCTCTCTCTTCTCTCTCTTTCTCTCTCTTTCTCTCTCTCTCTCTCTCTCTCCTCCACACCACACTCTCTCTCTCTTTCTCTCTCTCTCTCTCTCTCTCTCTCACACACACTCTCTCTCTCTCTCTCTCTCTCACACACACACTCTCTCTCTCTCTCTCTCTCTCTCTCTCTCTCTCACACACACCTCTCTCTCTCTCTCTCTCTCTGCCTCAACAGTTCTGTCTTTCGCCCCAGCGCCTGTGCCCCCGGTGCTACACCACTATTTTGACCCCTCATCAGATTTCCCTCCTTAATACTTTTTTGTTTCTAAAAACGTCTTGTCCCTTAAACTTAAATAAATGTACTTAACCTTGGAGCGACGCGGTAGCGATTTCAGTTTCTGTGGGTTACTTTTTCAGAATGGACTTTACTCCTCACCGTCGCTGCTTTATCTTCCTCAGTCTAGCAGGGGGTCAGCTATTCATTCCCCCGTTGGGTTGCCGGGGGCTCTTTCGGTATAAGTAGTATCTCCACTTTCTGGAAATTCTGTGCTAGAAATTTTTCTCTTTTCTGTCACTCTCTTTGTTTCTGCCTTGTTGCCTTGCTTTCTGTCATTTCTACTTATTTTCTGCCTTAATGGTCCATTCACCAGTATTTTGTTTGATAAAGTTTTACATGCTTTTTCTTCGGATTGATAATTGGGTACATGTATTAAGTGCATTTTTGGCTCTAAGGAGATGAGATATGCGGAAGCAATTTTAGGTAATTTATGCCTGTTTTTATATATGTTTTGGTGTCCTTATGTATGCTTACATTTGTATTCAGTGTGTGTTTTTTAAATATCCCCTGTGCGATAAATCGGACGGAATGGTCCTACGCCAGGGGCATGTCCTTAGATTATGTGCGCGAATGCATTGATGTGTGTACTTAATTTTCTTTTTCTTTTTTTTTTTTTTTTTTTTTTTTGCCTGTTGAAGTTATGTGTTTTGAAGCGGTTATAGCCCTGATATGGCTCTGCACAGTCGGCTGGTCTTTAAACAACAATAAAAGAAAAGAAAAAAAAAACTCATTGTCGATAATGGATGGGAGGTTTTGTACTCGTAAAAGTTGGGAGTCGGGCTCGAACCCGCTCTGCCAGATTGGAATGTGTGATCTCTAATCTGTGTCAAACAGGCCAGACATTACGTTTTTTAGGATTTACGAAACAACTGAACTTCATGGTCCTATTACTGTGTTTTGGAGGTCTGCTATTGGTGTTGTGTTAGTATCAATATTTTTAAGTTTCTTGTTTTGTTTTTTTGTTTTTGTTTTTTTTGGTTTGTGTGTAGCAATTTCAACGTATTCTCGATTTCATGAGTGGGTTTTATTTCTTTTCTTTTTGTTTTTTGTGTAGTTTTTGTTTTGGTTTTTCTTGTTAGTTGTTTTGGTTTTGTTTGTTTTGTTTGTGTTCTTTGTGTGTTTGGTTGTTGTTGTTGTTGTTGTTGTTTGGAGGATGCAATTGGGATTTGTTATTGTTTTTGTTGTTACCCCCACCATTAAGACATTCATACCCGTCTTGGAAAGTGATTCACGTTGGATGCTTTTTTCCCGTAAGCGACCGAAAAGTGATATAACTATCAAAATACAACACAACAGAATTGTAATACCAAAGGAAATAAGAAGGAAGCAGGGAGAATTTTAAATATCAACTAAGTAACATAACTCTTGAGAGTCACGGAGTTATCTCCCATGTAGAATTTCTCCCAACTGTGTTGGGTTTGAGACATTCTACATGGGAGATAACTCCGTGACTCTCAAGAGTTATGTTACTTAGTTGACAACAGAATTGGTTAAGTATTTGAGAAAGTGGTGTTTTCACACCTGACTGAAAACGTGATTTTGTTTGTTTGTTTGTTTGTTTGTTTGTTTTTTAGTCTGTGAGATTCCTCGTTAGTCCCCCACTTTTGACCAAAATTATTGTAAGCACTTGTCTGGAAAAATGCTGAGAAAAAATCTTGCTAACATATTTAGGTAATAGGCACTGACTCGCTCACACCAGACACACAGACAAACACACACACACACACACACACACACACACACACACACACACACACACACACACATATATATATACCACACAACACACACACTATTCCACATACACACAAGCACGCACACAGACACACACACACACTCACTCACAACACACACACACGCGCGCCACACACACTCACTCACATACACACACGCTCATACACAGACACACACACCTCTCTCTCTCTCTTTCCCTCTCACTACACACACAACACACACAGACGCACACAACACACACAACCACACACACACAAACACACACACACAACGCACAGATAACACACACTCTCTCTCTCTCTCTCTCTCTCTCTCTCTCTCTCTCTCTCTCTCTCTCTCTCTCTCTCTCTTCTCTCTCTCTCTCCTCTCTCTCTCTCTCTCTCCTCTTCTCTTCTTCTCTCCTTCTTCTCTCTCTCTCTCTCTCTCTCTCTCTCTCTCTTCTCTCTCTCTCTCTCTCTTCTTTTCTCTCTCTCTCTCTTCTCTCATTCTCCTCTCTCTCTCTCTCTCTCTTCTCTCTCTTCTCTTCTCTCTTCTCTCTCTTCTCTCTCTCTCTCTCTCTCTCTCTCTCTCTCTCTCTCTCTCTCTCTCTCTCTCTCTCTTCTCTCTCTCTCTCTCTCTCTCTTACACATAATCTGAAGTAATACCTCATTTTCGTAAAGATGAGAAAGGAAGACGTATAAAGGGTCAAGATGTTTATTCAGTTCATTACATAGTCAGGAACATAGTGAAACCAGTCAACAACACAGCAGACGTGTTACACTTTATCTGAAACTGGTTCCAGTGAAAAGAAGAGAGCTGTTCGTTTACTGGGAAATCAAGGGAAACTGATCGGAGGAGGTGTTTTTATGCAGCCGCATGTGGGAAATGTGATTTGGGGAGAAATATGATTATGGAATACGTGATTGTGGGAGAAATGGTTCCTGGAAATGTGCTAACGCGAAACGTGATGCGTCCTGGTGTGTGTGTGTGTGTGTGTGTGTGTGTGTGTTGTGTGTTGTGTGTGTGTGTGTGTGTGGTGTGTGTGTGTGTGTGTGTTGTGGTGTGTGTGTTATGATAATATTGTAAGATGAAAATTGCTAAATATTGTTAGGGAAGACAGTGCTCTCTCTCTCTCTGTCTCTGTCTGTCTGTCTCTCTCTCTCTCTCTCTCTCTCTCTCTCTCTCTCTTTCTTTCTTTCTTTCTTTTTTTTTCTTCTTCTTCTTCTTCTTCTTCTTCTTTCTTCTTTCTTCTTCTTCTTCTTCTTCTTCTTCTTCTTCTTTTCTTCTCTCTCCTCTCTCTGTCTCTGTCTGTCTCTCCGTCTGTCTGTCTGTCTGCCTCTCTCTCTCTCTCTTTCTCTCTCTCTCTCTCTCTCTCTTGTTTCTTTCTGTGTCTATCTCTCTCCCTCTCTGTCTGTCTCTCTCTCTCTTTTTCTTTCTTTGTCTCTCTCTCTCCTTCTCTCTCTGCTCTTTCTCTCTCTCTCTCTCTGTTTCTCGCCCTCTCTCTTCTCTCTCTCTCATCTCTGTCTTCTCTCTTCTGTTTTCTCTCTCTCTCTTTTTCCTCCTCCTCTCTCTCTCTCTCTCTCTCTCTCTCTCACTCTCTCTGTTTCTTTCTCTGTCTCTCGTGCACGATATCCTTCATCAAAAAGCAACACACACAAAAAAAGGGGGGTGGGGTGGTAATAGGAAACGTGACAATCTTTGAGAGTCAATGTTTAAGTCTCACGTGCCGTCATATTCATTTCATTGTTTTTAGAGTTTTTATTATTATCATCATCATTATCATTATTATATTATTATTATTATTATATTATTATTATGGCAATCTTTTAGGATGCCTGAAATGTTGGCGGTCTTTCAGGAAGACTGAAATGTTGGTGGTCTTTTAGGAAGACTGAAATGTTGACGGTCTTATGAAGACTGAAATGTTGACAGTCTTATTAAGATTGAAATGTTGACGGTCTTACAAAGACTGAAATGTTGACGGTCTTACAAAGATGAAATGTTGACGGTCTTACAGAGACTGAAATGTTGACTGTCTGACAAAGACTGAAATGTTGACGGTCTTACAGAGACTGAAATGTTGACGGTCTTACAAAGACTGAAATGTTGACGGTCTTACAAAGACTGAAATGTTGACGTCTTGACAAAGACTGAAATGTTGACGGTCTTACAAAGACTGAAATGTTGACGGTCTGACAAAGACTGAAATGTTGACGGTCTGACAAAGACTGAAATGTTGACGGTCTTACAAAGACTGAAATGTTGACTGTCTGACAAAGACTGAAATGTTGACGGTCTTACAAAGACTGAAATGTTGACGGTCTGACAAAGACTGAAATGTTGACTGTCTACAAAGACTGAAATGTTGACGTCTGACAAAGACTGAAATGTTGACTGTCTGACAAAGACTGAAATGTTGACTGTCTGACAAAGACTGAAATGTTGACTGTCTGACAAAGACTGAAATGTTGACGGTCTGACAAAGACTGAAATGTTGACGGTCTTACAAGACTGAAATGTTGACGTCTGACAAAGACTGAAATGTTGACGGTCTTACAAAGACTGAAATGTTGACGGTCTGACAAAGACTGAAATGTTGACTGGTCTTGACAAAGACTGAAATGTTGACGGTCTACAAAGACTGAAATGTTGACGGTCTTACAAAGACTGAAATGTTGACGTCTTACAAAGACTGAAATGTTGACGGTCTGACAAAGAACTGAAATGTTGACGGTCTTACAAAGACTGAAATGTTGACGGTCTTACAAAGACTGAAATGTTGACGGTCTTACAAAGACTGAAATGTTGACGGTCTTACAAAGACTGAAATGTTGACGGTCTTACAAAGACTGAAATGTTGACGGTCTTACAAAGACTGAAATGTTGCGGTCTACAAAGACTGAAAGTTGCGGTCTTACAAAGACTGAAAATGTTGGCGGTCTTACAAAGACTGAAATGTTGCGGTTACAAAGACTGAAATGTTGCGGTCTTACAAAGACTGAAATGTTGACGGTCTGACAAAGACTGAAATGTTGACGGTCTTACAGAGACTGAAATGTTGACGGTCTTACAGAGACTGAAATGTTGACGGTCTTACAAAGACTGAAATGTTGACGGTCTGACAAAGACTGAAATGTTGACAGTCTGACAAAGACTGAAATGTTGACGGTCTGACAAAGACTGAAATGTTGACGGTCTTACAAAGACTGAAATGTTGGCGGTCTTACAAAGACTGAAATGTTGACTGTCTGACAAAGACTGAAATGTTGACGGTCTTACAAAGACTGAAATGTTGACGGTCATATAGGAAGACTGACATGTTGATTGGCTAAGGGGAAAAGCACTGCACGTGACGAATAATGTAAGAACAATTTTGTTTCAGTGTGCATATATGGAAGGGGAAGAGGAGATTACTGTTGCTAAAACTGACATTACATGGTTAAAACTGACATTACAATGCTAAAACTGATATTACAATGCTAAAACTGATATTACAATGCTGACATTACAATGCTAAAACTGACATTACAATGCTAAAACTGACATTACAATGCTAAAACTGATATTACAATGCTAAAACTGACATTACAATGCTAAAACTGACATTACAATGCTAAAACTGACATTACAATGCTAAAACTGACATTACAATGCTAAAACTGACATTACAATGCTAAAACTGATATTACAATGGTAAAACTGACATTACAATGCTAAAACTGACATTACAATGCTAAAACTGACATCATAATACTAAAACTGACATTACAATGCTAAAACTGACATTACAATGCTAAAACTGACATTACAATGGTAAAACTGACATTACAATGCTAAAACTGACATTACAATGGTAAAACTGACATTACAATGCTAAAACTGATATTACAATGCTAAAACTGACATTACAATGCTAAAACTGACATTACAATGGTAAAACTGACATTACAATGCTAAAACTGACATTACAATGCTAAAACTGACATTACAATGGTAAAACTGACATTACAATGGTAAAACTGACATTACAATGCTAAAACTGACATTACAATGCTAAAACTGATATTACAATGCTAAAACTGACATTACAATGCTAAAACTGACATTACAATGGTAAAACTGATATTACAATGCTAAAACTGACATTACAATGCTAAAACTGACATTACAATGCTAAAACTGACATTACAATGGTAAAACTGATATTACAATGCTAAAACTGACATTACAATGCTAAAAACTGACAATGCTAAAACTGACATTACAATGGTAAAACTGACATTACAATGCTATAACTGATATTACAATGGTTTAAAACTGACATTACAATGCTAAAACTGACATTACAATGTAAAACTGACATTACAATGCTAAAACTGACATTACAATGCTAAAAACTGACATCATAATGCTAAAACTGACATTACAATGCTAAAACTGACATTACAATGCTAAAACTGACATTAAAATGCTAAAACTGATATTACAATCATAAACTGACATTACAATGCTAAAACTGACATTACAATGCTAAAACTGACATTACAATGCTAAAACTGACATTACAATGCTAAAACTGACATTACAATGCTAAAACTGACATTACAATGCTAAAACTGATTTACAATGCTAAAACTGACATTACAATGCTAAAACTGACATTACAATGGTAAAACTGACATTACAATGCTAAAACTGACATTACAATGCTAAAACTGACATTACAAAACTGATATTACAATGGTAAAACTGATATTACAATGCTAAAACTGACATTACAATGCTAAAACACATTACAATGCTAAAACTGACATTACAATGGTAAAACTGACATTACAATGCTAAAACTGACATTACAATGGTAAAACTAACATTACAATGCTAAAACTGACATTACAATGTAAAACTGACATTACAATGCTAAAACTGACATTACAATGCTAAAACTGATTTACAATGCTAAAACTGACATTACAATGCTAAAACTGACATTACAATGCTAAAACTGACAATGCTAAAACTGACATTACATGCTAAAACTGACATTACAATGGTAAAACTGACATTACAATGGTAAAACTGACATTACAATGCTAAAACTGACATTACAATGGTAAAACTGACATTACAATGCTAAAACTGACATTACAATGCTAAAACTGACATTACAATGCTAAAACTGATATTACAATACTAAAACTGACATTACAATGCTAAAACTGACTATTACAATGCTAAAACTGACATTACAATGGTAAAACTGACATTACAATGCTAAAACTGACATTACAATGCTAAAACTGATATTACAATGCTAAAACTGACATTACAATGGTAAAACTGACATTACAATGCTAAAAACTGACATTACAATGCTAAAACTGACATTACAATGCTAAAACTGACATTACAATGCTAAAACACATACAATGCTAAACTGACATTACAATGGTAAAACTGACATTACAATGCTAAAACTGACATTACAATGCTAAAACTGACATTACAATGCTAAAACTGACATTACAATGCTAAAACTGACATTACAATGCTAAAACTAACATTACAATGCTAAAACTGACATTACAATGCTAAAACTAACATTACAATGCTAAAACTGACATTACAATGCTAAAACACATTACAATGCTAAAACTGACATTACAATGGTAAAACTGAATTACAATGCTAAAACTGACATTACAATGCTAAAACTGACATTACAATGCTAAAACTGACATTACAATGCTAAAACTGACATTACAATGCTAAAACTGACATTACAATCTAAAACTGACATTACAATGCTAAAACTGACATTACAATGCTAAAACTGACATTACAATGCTAAAACTAACATTACAATGCTAAAAACTGACATTACAATGCTAAAACACATTACAATGCTAAAACTGACATTACAATGGTAAAACTGATATTACAATGCTAAAACTGACATTACAATGCTAAAACTGACATTACAATGCTAAAACTGACATTACAATGCTAAAACTGACATTACAATGCTAAAACTTATATTACAATGCTAAAACTGACATTACAATGCTAAAACTGACATTACAATGCTAAAACTGACATTACAATGGTAAAACTGACATTACAATGCTAAAACTGACATTACAATGCTAAAACTGACATTACAAAAACTGACATTACAATGCTAAAACTGATATTACAATGCTAAAACTGACATTACAAAAACTGATATTACAATGCTAAAACTGACATTACAATGCTAAAACTGACATTACAATGCTAAAACTGACATTACAATGCTAAAACTGACATTACAAAAAACTGAGATTACATTGCTAAAACTGACATTACAAAAACTGATATTACAATGCTAAAACTGACATTACAATGCTAAAACTGACATTACAATGCTAAAACTGACATTACAATGCTAAAACTGACATTACAAAAACTGAGATTACAATGCTAAAACTGACATTACAAAAACTGATATTACAATGCTAAAACTGACATTACAATGCTAAAACTGACATTACAAGTAATTTAAGAACCATGAGTAAAGTGAAAAAAAAATTAAGAAAAATTGTTTGAATGTGTACATAAAAGACAATAATCACCAAATGCCTGTTTAAATTCTGGGGACACGTATTATGTCTCAGTCATCCGTCACGTGGATCGTTTACTAATGGGTAACACGGTTTTGTGTAGTGCCTGCCAGAAGGGAATTTCAATAGCCTGCATTGGAAATACACGACAGCTGATCATTGTACAAGTTGTGGGTCTTGGGAGAAAGTACCAAACACTGTTGATTCTGTGAAGGTCAAGACATGAGTATAAACAGACAGATCTGTTGTATACCAGACGTGATGAGCAGACTGTCAAGGATTAATCCAAAGTATTTCATTTCTGGTTAAATGGGGGACTAAGAGAGAACCCTGTCTAAAGTTGTTTACAGCCAGTCATACTGATTCAAAACAGATAGCTGAAACAATGAAGAGTAGTATTGGATCGGTAAGGTTTGGTTTGTGAACTGCGGATAAGTTTGTCTGTGAGATCATTAGAAACAAAAGAAAAGAAAGTAAGAATAATACCAAAAGGTGTTGCAGATGATGTTGATACAGTAAAAAAATTGAGTACACTGCAAATGTCAGCCATTTTCTTCTACATTACGTCATAGAATGCATCAGGAAGGTCAGAAAGAATAGGTTGTTCGGCTAAACAGGGTCAGTCTTGTTTACTGACAGTTTTCCTTCTTCTTTTTTTTTTTTTGTTCTTGTTCTTGTTCCTCTCTTCTTCTTCTTCTTCTTCTTCTTCTTCTTCTTCTTCTTCTTCTTCTTCTTCTTCTTTTTGTTCTTGTTCTTGTTCTTCTTCTTCTTCTTTTTCTTCTTCTCCTCCTTCTTCTTCCTCTTCTTCTTCTTCTTCTTCTTCTTCTTCTTCTTCTTCTTCTTCTTCCTCTTCTTTTTCTTCTTCTTCTTTTTCTTTTTCTCTTTCTTC
>CM060311.1:9112946-9115446 GCA_030674185.1 Monoplex corrugatus | reverse complement strand
CAGTAAGCTGATACCACCAGAATGATGGAAACATTAAGATGGAACAGTAAGCTGATACCACCAGAATGATGGAAACATTAAGATGGAACAGTAAGCTGATACCACCAGAATGATGGAAACATTAAGATGGAACAGTAAGCTGATACCACCAGAATGATGGAAACATTAAGATGGAACAGTAAGCTGATACCACCAGAATGATGGAAACATTAAGATGGAACAGTAAGCTGATACCACCAGAATGATGGAAACATTAAGATGGAACAGTAAGCTGATACCACCAGAATGATGGAAACATTAAGATGGAACAGTAAGCTGATACCACCAGAATGATGGAAACATTAAGATGAAACACTAAGCTGATACCACCAGAATGATGGAAACATTAAGATGGAACAGTAAGCTGATACCACCAGAATGATGGAAACATTAAGATGAAACACTAAGCTGATACCACCAGAATGATGGAAACATTAAGATGGAACAGTAAGCTGATACCACCAGAATGATGGAAACATTAAGATGGAACACTAAGCTGATACCACCAGAATGATGGAAACATTAAGATGGAACAGTAAGCTGATACCACCAGAATGATGGAAACATTAAGATGGAACAGTAAGCTGATACCACCAGAATGATGGAAACATTAAGATGAAACACTAAGCTGATACCACCAGAATGATGGAAACATTAAGATGGAACAGTAAGCTGATACCACCAGAATGATGGAAACATTAAGATGAAACAGTAAGCTGATACCACCAGAATGATGGAAACATTAAGATGGAACAGTAAGCTGATACCACCAGAATGATGGAAACATTAAGATGGAACAGTAAGCTGATACCACCAGAATGATGGAAACATTAAGATGGAACAGTAAGCTGATACCACCAGAATGATGGAAACATTAAGATGGAACAGTAAGCTGATACCACCAGAATGATGGAAACATTAAGATGGAACAGTAAGCTGATACCACCAGAATGATGGAAACATTAAGATGGAACAGTAAGCTGATACCACCAGAATGATGGAAACATTAAGATGGAACAGTAAGCTGATACCACCAGAATGATGGAAACATTAAGATGGAACAGTAAGCTGATACCACCAGAATGATGGAAACATTAAGATGAAACACTAAGCTGATACCACCAGAATGATGGAAACATTAAGATGGAACAGTAAGCTGATACCACCAGAATGATGGAAACATTAAGATGGAACAGTAAGCTGATACCACCAGAATGATGGAAACATTAAGATGGAACAGTAAGCTGATACCACCAGAATGATGGAAACATTAAGATGGAACAGTAAGCTGATACCACCAGAATGATGGAAACATTAAGATGGAACACTAAGCTGATACCACCAGAATGATGGAAACATTAAGATGGAACAGTAAGCTGATACCACCAGAATGATGGAAACATTAAGATGAAACACTAAACTGATACCACCAGAATGATGGAAACATTAAGATGGGTAGCGAGCAGATAACTCGTACTTGTGTTACGGAAATAAGACCGCTTTACGCATCTGGCTGTGTATGATTCCGAAGGAATATATTCCATAAAAGGATTGATGAATCTCCATTTCAGGTTTACCGTTTGTTCATTCATGTATATTTGATGACGTAATCTACCGCGTGCATGTGTGGCCTACTTTAGAGGTCAGTCTTCTCTGGCACTGTGGCTGATGGTGCTGTTTATGTACATGTACTGCTTACAGTCTACGAGTTAGGAAAAGAAGATTATTAGATCGATATGGGACGAGGCAGGATGCAGGATGAGCTACTATTTTTCTCGAACATGTGCGTATGTGTGTGTGTGTGTGTGTGTGTGTGTGTGTGTGTGTGTGTGTGTGTGTGTGTGTGTGTGTGTGTACATACATATGTGTATATATATATATATATATGTATGTATATATATGTATATATGTATGTATATAATATATACATATATATATAGAGAGAGATAATAGATAGATACATACATACATACATACATACGTACGTACGTACGTACATATATACATACAGACATACATACATACATACATACATACATACATACATACATACATACATACATACATACATACATACACACATCCATACATCCATACATATTCATGTGTTCGTTGCTTGATTTAACGTCTTTTCACTATAAGTGATATTAGACGGATATTCATGTGTGAGTGTGTGTGTGTGTGTGCGTTTGTGTATGTGAGTTTGTGTGTATGTGTATATGTGTACGTTTGTGTATGTGAGTATGTGTGCATGTGTGTGTGTATGTACGTGTGTGTGTGTGTGTGTTTGTGTGTGTGTGTGTGAGTGTGTGTATGCGCGCGCGTGTGTGTGTACGTACGTGTGTGTATGCGTGAAAAAACAAAAATTATGCGTGGGCGAGGTCCTCGGCAAAGACAGGGAGGTGATCCAACTGTTATTTTAAACTTGTGTAATTCGTGGAAGGGACGGGGATTTGATTTC
>CM060311.1:9097946-9107946 GCA_030674185.1 Monoplex corrugatus | reverse complement strand
GCATGATGGGATTTCACGGTCGACTGCGTAAGGTATTGATTTCATGATTTCATGATTTCATCTTCTTTCTCTTGAGTGAGAAGTGTGTGAACGGTGTGTGTGTGTGCTGTTGTGTAATGCCAGTCATGTGTTTGTGACTTGTTGTTGTTGTTGTTAATGTTGTTGATTTTAATGTTGATGTTTGTTGTTGTTGTTGTTAACGTTTGTTTGGATTTTAATGTTGATTTATTGTTGTTATTGCAGATTTAAGTGCTGACATAGTTTTTTGTGTTGTCATCGACGTTCTTGTTCTTTTTGTATTGTTGATATTGATGGTGTTATGTGGTGGTGATGGTGTTCTTCTTGTTTTTGTTGTCCGTTTTTTTGGGGGGTTTTTTTCATGCGCCATATCAGTGGCTTCAGAGACAGGAGCAATTTATATGATTATGACTATGGTGATGATAATCATGATCCGATGGCTTGCCGTTCCGCTCTGAGACTGCGTGACATGGCTGTATTCTACGCTCCCTTTCATAATTTCTCTTGCCATCAGACAGGCCCGAGAGATACAGATCACCTGCGATGTTGGCCAAGAAATTTGAGCAACTGTCGGAGGGAGGGAGTCATCCGTGAAGTGGATAGGGACCGCCTGTGTGGTGGCAGTCTTCTCACCGAGTCCATGGCATAGCTTAGTCTTCTGGGTGTGGGTGGTGGGGGTCAAACAGTCCACAGTGATGTTGATGGGACGGATGGGTATTTGAATCCTCAATCTTCCTGTTGTTGGTCTGTTGGGTTAACCACTCAGTCACTGCAACTGGTGTGTGTGTGTGTGTGTGTGTTGTTTGTGTGTGTGCGTGTGTGTGTGTGTGTATAGCGTTTAATGTGTGTGTGTGTCTGTGTCTGTGTTTGTTGTGTTGTGTGTGTGTGTGTGTGTGTGTGTGTGTGTGTGTGTGTGTAGCGTTTAGTGTGTGTGCGTGTGTGTGTGTGTGTGTGTGTGTGTGGTTATGTGTGTGTGTGTGTGTGTAGCATTTAGTGTGTGTGTGTGTGTGTGTCTGTGTTTGTGTGTGTGTATGTGCATGTGTGTGTGTGTGTGTGAGTGAGTGTGTGTGTCTGTGTATGTGTAGGTGTGTGCATGTGGGGGGGGGGGTATGTGTCTATATATGTTTGTGTGTGTTCGTGCGTGTGTATGTGTCCATCGCGCGCGCGCGCGCGCGCGTGTGTGTGTGTGTGTGTTGCATTTCATCGTATTCATTTTTCTCCCACCAATTTGTTGTCCTGTGTTTGAAAATGGGATTAAGTCTTCTGAGTACAGTGCACTGCAACATTAATCGTTTTGTTTTGTTCTGTTTTGTTTTGTTTTGTTTTGTTTTCTGTTCGTGTTATTGTATGGTGTTGTGTTCTGTTCTTATGTGTTGTGTAGTGTTTTGTCGTGTCGTGTTGCATTGTATTGCATTGTATATATTGTGTTGTGTTGTGTTGTGTCGTGTCGTGTTATGTTGTGTCGTGTTGTGTTGTGTTGTGTTGTGTTTGTTGCATTTACTACTTTGTGTTGTGTTGTATTTATTATGTTGTGTTGTATTGCGTTGCGTATCGTATCATGTCGTGTCGTGTCGTGTCGTGTCGTGTCGTAATTTACTGTATTGTATTTTATTGCACTGTGTCGTATTGCATTGCATTACAGTGCATTATATTGTATTGTATTGTATTGTATTGCATTGTATGGTATTGCATTGCATTGTATTGCATTGTATTTTATTGTATTGTATTGTATTGCATTGTATTGTATTGTATTGTATTGTATGGTATTGTATTGTATTGCATTGCATTGCATTGTATTGCATTGTATTGTATTGTATTGTATTGTATTGTATTGTATTGTATTGTATTGTATTGTATTGTATTGTATATTGTCACAGTGGGTTCTCCGTATGAAATATGATCTGTTGTACCCAAAGAGAGAGAGTGTGGCCACAGTCCGGACGGCAACTTATGTCTGAGTGTGAATGGTTTGTTTCTGGGTCTGACGTGCTGAATACGGGCTGTAGCATTGGGAAATATCTCCTGTATCAAAAATTGATTTTTTCACACAAGATTTATCAGGGGACACTATCACTGAGCGCCACTGCCGCCCATGCGCTGTGAGCGGGAATGAATTAGTGTCGCTATGACAAACTTGAAAGGATTTGAACTAATCCCTTGGGACCCAGCACCCCACGTTTGTGTGGGGGGGGGGGGGCAAGATTTATTGATGGGGATTTTTGTTTATGCTATGACCGATATGCGGTGTGTTCTGTGTTCTGTCGTCCATGGCGAGATCGCTTTAGATTATTGCTGGGGTTTGGTTTGGTTTTGGTTTGGTTTTCTTTTGTTTTAGGTTTGTTTGGTTTTTTTTGTTTGTTTGTTTGTTTGTTTGTTTGTGTCTTTGTGTGTCTGTGTCTGTGTAAGTGTGTCTTGTGTGTGTGTGTTTTAATGTATCTTTGTCTGTGCGTGTGCTTTTTTTTTTTCGTTCCTAGGTTGGAGGGTGTTTTTTTGTTTTTGTTTTGTGTTTTTTGTCGTTTTTTGTTGTTTTTGGTAATATATATGTATATATATATATATATGTGTGTGTGTGTGTGTGTGTGTGTGTGTGTGTGTGTGTGTGTGTGTGTGTGTGTGTGTGTGTGTGTGTGTGTGTGTGTGTGTGTGTGTGTGTTGATTGCTTGTTTGATTGCTTTTGGATGAGTTTATGCGCACTGTTTTGCCTATACTGTGCAGTGATTAAGTTACTGCATAGTCTGCACACTCTGTCTTCGGTGGTCGTGCCTGCTGGGTGTTTTCGTGCTTCCATAGCCAGGGAACATTGACATGGCTTAAAGGATCTTTAACGTGCGTATTTGATGTTTTGTGTGCAATATAAACACAGAACAGCTTCAGGCATTAGGTGGTCCCCACGTGTGTTGACTTTGGATATCACAAACATCTCCACCCGTCACTTACTCGGCTGTAGCTAGGTACGTTTGACCCCATACCTTTTGATTAGAAGTCAAACATCCTGGCCACTTGACCATTGCACCTGTCTGTTATACTTACAGTTTTAATGTATTAGAAGTCAAACTTCCTGGCCACTTGACCATTGCACCTGTCTGTTATACTTACTGTTTTAATGTATTGGAAGTCAAACTTCCTGGCCACTTGACCATTGCACCTGTCTGTTATACTTAGTTTTAATGTATTGGAAGTCAGACTTCCTGGCCACTTGACCATTGCACCTGTCTGTTATATTTACAGTTTTAATGTATTTAGCAGGTGTCACAGCGTGCGGGTGATACCATATGCGCTACACCGCAGTTACAATATGTGAGGCGAATCAGAAAATAGAAAAAGCCATGGCAGATGGCATAGGCTTGCTCCTAATCCAGTGTGCTTGAAAGAGTTCAGAGGTCTATCAATAGTACAGGTTCTAAGCTGGCATCAGTGACAATATTCATTCCTACAAGTATCACTCAGTCCAACTATCCTGACATCCACACACTTTATTCTACAACGATCCCACTAAAGACAAGGTGACGATATTCATTCCTACAAGTATCACTCAGTCCAACTATCCTAACATCTACACACTTTATTCTACAACGATCCCACTAAAGACAAGGTGACGGTATTCATTCCTACAAGTATCACTCAGTCCAACTATCCTAACATCTACACACTTTATTCTACAACGATCTCACTAAAGACAAGGTGACGGTATTCATTCCTACAAGTATCACTCAGTCCAACTATCCTAACATCTACACACTTTATTCTACAACGATCCCACTAAAGACAAGGTGACGGTATTCATTCCTACAAGTATCACTCAGTCCAACTATCCTAACATCTACACACTTTATTCTACAACGATCTCACTAAAGACAAGGTGACGGTATTCATTCCTACAAGTATCACTCAGTCCAACTATCCTAACATCTACACACTTTATTCTACAACGATCTCACTAAAGACAAGGTGACGGTATTCATTCCTACAAGTATCACTCAGTCCAACTATCCTAACATCTACACACTTTATTCTACAACGATCCCACTAAAGACAAGGTGACGATATTCATTCCTACAAGTATCACTCAGTCCAACTATCCTATCATCTACACACTTTATTCTACAACGATCCCACTAAAGACAAGGTTCAACCTAGCATAAGTCCACAGCTTGTGAGGGAGGTAGAGGCAGACTGATTGTTATGAAGACTGGTTCTTCTGTGAATTTTATATGAATATCTGATGATGATGGACTCTCCAGGCGAATCTCTCCATTCTGCTTCTGATACCAGTGTGTCTATGTCTACCAGTTCATTGATACAAATGTACCAAAGCCGGTCTCCGTTCTTTTGTCTGTGTCTGGTCCATACAAGCGGAACGATATTACCCCGTCTGTTCGACAGTCACTAATTCTGTCTCCTTTCACCCTTTTCCTACCAAGAAAATAGGTCACTGTACTAACTATTGACCAAGTAATGTTAGGGGAGAGACTTCAGAAACAGCCAAATTACGCCTGTTTTTTGCCGTTTTTGCCGCTTCAAACGTCGTGTAAACGCAGAAAGGAAACGACAAGAGTATACTCCCTTTGCCGGAAAAGGATTCACGTCAGCAATGCGGTCATTTTCTATTTATATACTCGAAACTGAAACTACGGTCCAGGACACGAAATCCTCGTGACGCGGTCCACGGAGAGCGAAAAGCTGAGTCACGAGGATCTCGTGACGCGGTACGGAATGTGTTAAGTCTAATTATAGACATACCTGTTATGAAGAAAGGGGAATTAGAGCACCTGGTCACAACAGGAAAGGTGAAGGGAAAGTGAGCACCAGGTAGACCCAGAGAAAAAAATGTTGGACGGAATTGCAGGGTGGCTGAGGACAGAGAGGGTGGAAGATGTGCTCTGGGCAACAAGGGATAGATGCATATGGAGGGCCATGATCGCCAACGCCATGCGGCAGGGCACATGATGATGATGATAGACTTGCCTTTTTATCTGGCAGTGATTTCCCCTCTACATGCTGAGTCTTTTGGTTCACTGTTGTCCTGTCTTGCCCTCCTGTTTGTGTGTGCTTCGTGCCCTGGAGTTGTGGTCGGTGCTGAGTGATTGCTTTGATGAATGATGGGAGTGCCGGCTTTGGTTTCATTCTTATATCAAGCTTTTGACGCCTCATAAACGTCATTCTTCTTCTTCTTCTTTTTCTTCTTCTTTTTCTTCTTCTTCTTCTTCTTCTTTTTCTTCTTCTTCTTCTTCTTCTTCTTCTTCTTCTTCTTCTTCTTCTTCTTCTTCTTCTTCTTCTTCTTCTTCTTCTTCTTCTTCTTCTTCTTCTTCTTCTTCTTCTTCTTCTTATTATTATTATTATTATTACTGAATAGTTATTCCGGTCATTATGGCCTGTTGTGGATGTTTATATGGGATATAAAACCGGTCCTGGAGGCACATGTTCTTCTGCACACACTGCATGGGAAGGGGTCCTGTGGTCTTGAAATGCTGGCGTGTTGGAGGAGGACCGAAATAAGCGGCGTGGGGGCCGGTTCCTCAAGAGCATGGCTGAAGATGAAACAGACAAAAAGAAAAAAAAACTGGCTTATTATCAGACACCGCTCGTTGAGGTTTCCCTCTGTCCCAGGGGCAGCACGTGAAATACGGAAGCTGACTGCGCTGTTCCACACATGTGACAAGTCATGATTTCCCAGTCCTGTGACAAGTCATGATTTCCCAGTCCTCAGCCAAGCCGTCAAAACTTGTCATGTGGTCCGTATTTGTATTACATTAATTACTGAATTAGCAGTGTGAGCTCTCCAAACTTCATCAGTTCTGCATAATGAAAACAGGTTGATGTCACTACATTATAGGGTCAGTATGATGGTCAAGGCCAGACTGTCCGAGATGACCGGACAGAGCTAGTGGTCATCTTGGTATCATTGTGATGGGATTTAGAGTTCTGTTCAAGAGGGATATATCACACTGGAACAATTCCATATGCGCTCCACTCAAATCTGCAAGTAGTTGTCTGGCAGACTCTGAGTCTGTACAAACCCTGTGACTGACAAGGTTTTGAAATGAGAAGGGGGAGGGGGGAAGGGGGAGAGCGGGGAGAAAGGATCTGTGAAACAGTAAGCTGACACCACCAGAATAACAGAAACATTAAGATGGACAGCGAAAATGCCAGTGTTGAATGATAAAGGCTGGGATTGAGCTCGAGATATCAAATCTTGATTCATAGCTCTTTCAAAATGACAAAGAGACAGAGACAGAGACAGAGAGAGAGAGACAGAGAGAGAGAGAGAGAGAGAGAGAGAGTTCAGACTTTAGGACATTTTACTCAGAAAGAGAGGGAGGGAAGGAGGAAGAGAGATTGAGAGAGAGAGAGTCCCACACAAAGGTGGTCCTATTACCTCAGTGTTCTTTCCGTTTGTTTTGTGATATTGCCTCACAAATTGTGGCATTGTCGCATTAGCTCAGTGTTCTTTCCGTTTGTTTTGTGATATTGCCTCACAAATTGTGGCATGGTCGCATTAGCTCAGTGTTCTTTCCGTTTGTTTTGTGATATTGCCTCACAAATTGTGGCATGGTCGCATTAGCTCAGTGTTCTTTCCGTTTGTTTTGTGATATTGCCTCACAAATTGTGGCATGGTCGCATTAGCTCAGTGTTCTTTCCGTTTGTTTTGTGATATTGCCTCACAAAGTGTGTCATGGTCGCATTAGCTCAGTGTTCTTTCCGTTTGTTTTGTGATATTGCCTCACAAAATGTGGCATTGTCGCATTAGCTCAGTGTTCTTTCCGTTTTGTGATATTGCCTCACAAATTGTGGCATGGTCGCATTAGCTCAGAGTTCTTTCCGTTTGTTTTGTGATATTGCCTCACAAATTGTGGCATGGTCGCATTAGCTCAGTGTTCTTTCCGTTTGTTTTGTGATATTGCCTCACAAAATGTGGCATGGTCGCATTAGCTCAGTGTTCTTTCCGTTTGTTTCGTGATATTGCCTCACAAAATGTGGCATGGTCGCATTAGCTCAGTGTTCTTTCCGTTTGTTTTGTGATATTGCCTCACAAATTGTGGCATGGTCGCATTAGCTCAGTGTTCTTTCCGTTTGTTTTGTGATATTGCCTCACAAAATGTGGCGTGGTCGCATTAGCTCAGTGTTCTTTCCGTTTGTTTTGTGATATTGCCTCACAAAATGTGTCATGGTCGCATTAGCTCAGAGGTCTTTCCGTTTGTTTTGTACTGTATCAAAGCGCATACAGTACAAACTAGACACCATGTGCTACAAAAGCCTGAATAACGCAGCCCCCGATTACCTGTCAAGCCTACTTGAGATCTATGTTCCCTCACGTACCCTCCGCTCTGCCTCCGATCCTCTGACTTTTCGCTTTCCACGCACCAAGCTCAATACCTATGGTCCACGAGCCTTCTCTGTTTCTGGTCCACTTTCCTGGAACAAACTTCCTTTCTCTGTCCGTCAGCAACCTACTTTTGTCTCCTTCAAGTCCGCTCTCAAAACTCACCTTTTCTCCTCTGCATAAAATCCTGACCTCACTCATCCCCTCTCTGTAGCCTGTCTCCACTCGGAGGGGAATCACATTGTAATGTATATTTGTATATAATATGCTCTCTATAATTTTCCATTGCTTTTATTCTTTTTCCCCATTTATAGCCATGTGTAAGTGTGTGTGTGCGCGCGTGCGTAAGTGTATGTTCAGCGCTTAGATTTGATTTTTATCGAGATTTTGCGCTATATAAATATTGTAATTATTATTATTATTATTATTGCCTCACAAAATGTGGCGATGTGTCAAGTCTAAGAGAAAGGAGACTGATATGAAACTCAAAGCAAATACATCAAAGCTGAAGGGATGGAGAGTGACAGCAGGTGGTATGGACATCAAAGTACTAGCTCAAAGCAAAGAGTTGACATTAACCCTTTGACTCCCGCACCCTGTCCACCAGCATCCCGCATTGTCAACCAAGCTAGCAAAGCGAAAAACGTGACCCTGTAAATTCCCTCACCGTATCCGCCAGCTTCCTGCAGGAAGCTGGTGGATAGGAAAGGGAGTCAAAGGGTTAAGATTTTGCAGTTGGTGGATAGGGTGTGGGAGTCAACGGATTAACAGACCCCAGTGATGGTGGCAATGCCCGTCAGTCATCACAGATCTGTCTGTCTGTCTGTCTGTCTGTATCCCTTGCGGCCTGACACTGGTATCACGTGGGATCAGGTCAAACTAAGGTCACAAGTAAACGTCCAGTGGGATTGGACGTTCGAAGGCAGTTTGAGTCGTCTGGTTACTGTGGCCTTCAGTGGATTACTTACTTACTTAGGCCTTGAGCCCAGGAGGGGCATAGGCCATCCACAACCGCCCGCCATCGTCCACGATCCTGGGCTATTTGCTCAAGTTCTCGCCAGGAGTAGCCGGTCTTACTTGAATAAAAATGAGTACATTTGTACCATCTTGGTGAATGAGGACATTTGTACCATCTTGGTGAATGAGGACATTTGTACCATCTTGGTGAATGAGTACATTTGTACCATCTTGGTGAATGAGTATATTTGTACTGTCTTGGTACGATTCAGTTTCTCGATAACCTCTTATTACAGCTTAATAACTCCGAGATATAATCTGTTTCTCGATAACCTCTTATAACAGCTCAATAACTCCGAGAAATAATCAGTTTCCCGATAACCTCTTATATAACAGCTCAATAACTCCCAGAAATAAAGTAAATTAGTTCTGTGTGTATAACTGGATTTATCGCTTCATTAAAAACTGGGAAATTCGGAAGGTAAACTTTGAAGTATGTTTCGTGACAGTCTTTCAAGGGGGGCTGCCCAGTTTGTCACAGGCCCAGTTTGTCACAGTGGGTAGACTACTTGCTACCTCCATGCTACCCTACCCTATCTTCGGCCTGCACCAAGTGTAGGCTTGGGCGGGTTCGAAACCGGGTTCGAATTGGTGGTGTACAGATAGTCCCTCTAAAATGTCAGTTCAGCTTGTGTTGTTCAAAATTTCTTCCTTTTTGTATGCAAATCAAAGCAAATTACTCTGTAAAAATTTCAACAATGAATGTTCTTTGGTTAAAAACAATTGAAAAATAAAATTCTATTCATACAATCAATCAATCATTCATTTACTGTTTTTGAGAGTGTCAGTGATAACTTCCATCATGCAGGGCACAGTCGAGGGTGGGCGCAAGCGAGGACGACAAAGAAAGAGCTGGTTCGACAACATCAAAGAGTGGACGGACATGACCCAGACCCTGCCAGACCTCTTGGTGCAGGCCGAAGATAGAGTGACAAACTGGGCCTGTGACAAACTGGGCCTGTGACAAACTGGCATGCTTCCCTTTCAAGATATGCCCACGATCTAGGCCAACCGCCGTAGGAAGCTCTTGACCACACATACACATACACACACACACACACACACACACACACACACACACACACTCACACACACACACACACACACTTACATACATACATACACATACACACACACATACACACACACACACACACACACACACACACACACACACAAAACACACACACACACTTACACATATGCACGCACCCACGCAATCACATACACATGCACGCACATATACACACATACAAACACACATACAGAGAGAGAGACACACACACAAAACGACCTCACTATCTCTCTCACTCACTCTCCTCTCACTCTCTCTTTCTTCCTCTCTCTCTCTCTCATCTCACTCTCTTTTTCTCCTCTTTGTTTCTTTCTTTTTCTCTCGCTCTCTGTCTGTCTGTCTGTCTGTCTGTCTGTCTGTCTCTCTGACGCACATATACTCATTGCCACACACACATAATCTCTCACTCACTCTCTCTCTCTCTCTCTCTCTCTCTCTCTCTCTCTCTCTCTCTCTCTCTCTCTCTCTCTCTCTCTCTCTCTCTCTCTCTCTCTCTCTCTCTGGGATTTGTTTGTTTTGGGTGTGTGGTGTGTGTTTTTAATCAATCAACGAAAATGGAGGGAAAGTCC
>CM060311.1:9080446-9092946 GCA_030674185.1 Monoplex corrugatus | reverse complement strand
CACCTGATGATGATGATGATTCGTGGAACTTGCGTCATTTTATATGCGCTTCACCCAAATCCACTAGTAATTATCCGAGGCCCATTTCTAACACGCTACCTACGTGAGATTTTTGCAAGGTTCTTAGGAAAGAATGTTTCATTGTTCCATCTAGTGGAAGGTGTGGCTAGGTGTTCGCTAAGTAATGCAAGGCAGCGTCGACAGGTAAAGATGGCGGTCGGGCAAGTCGCCATTGTGTTTGATGACGATTCCGTCTTCAGTTGTGAAACGGGGGCTGTACATTGGTTGAAATCTACTTCCGCCTGGCGTCCGTTTCATAGCACGCATTTGTCTCGCCCTCACCACTCCCCATCTCACCACTATCGTGCTAGCGTGTAAGAAACGGGCCCCAGGCAGACTCCTTGAGCCTGTGCAAAAGTCTATGCACTGGCAAGATGTTGAAATGGGAACAGCACAGTGAAACGCTGGCATCAGCGGAATAATTGTGGCGTTACGACAGGCAGCGAACAGACCAACGTTGGTATTGCTGTCCGGGATTGAACTCGAGACGTCAGATCCTGAGTGTAGGGTTCTGTCAAAACAGCCAGTTAACCTCATTATCATCATCAGGTGCCTTGCCGCATGGCGTTGGCGATTATGGACTTCCATCTGTCTCTATCTCTTGTTGCCTCAAGCATCTCTTCCACCCTCCCTGTCTTCAGCCACTATGCAAGTTAGCCTGCATAAGAAAAACAAAGCGCAGAGTAAAACAAATCTTGCCGGTATGGCTTGATCATCTGAGCTCCAGTTTGTACATTGTTGCAGAGGGCCTGGACTTGTGTGTCTGTCTGTGGTTCTTACAAATGGCTGTGTGTGTTGGACTTGTGTGTCTGTCTGAGGTTCTTACAAATGGCTGTGTGTGTTGGACTTGTGTGTCTGTCTGTGGTTCTTACAAATGGGTGTGTGTGTTGGACTTGTGTGTCTGTCTGTGGTTCTTACAAATGTCTGTGAGTGTTGGACTTGTGTGTCTGTCTGTGGTTCTTACAAATGGCTGTGTGTGTTGGACTTGTGTGTCTGTCTGTGGTTCTTACAAATGGGTTGTGTGTGTTGGACTTGTGTGTCTGTCTGTGGTTCTTACAAATGTCTGTGAGTGTTGGACTTGTGTGTCTGTCTGTGGTTCTTACAAATGTCTGTGAGTGTTGGACTTGTGTGTCTGTCTGTGGTTCTTACAAATGGCTGTGTGTGTTGGACTTGTGTGTCTGTCTGTGGTTCTTACAAATGGCTGTGTGTGTTGGACTTGTGTGTCTGTCTGTGGTTCTTACAAATGTCTGTGTGTGTTGGACTTGTGTGTCTGTCTGTGGTTCTTACAAATGTCTGTGAATGTTGGACTTGTGTGTCTGTCTGTGGTTCTTACAAATGGCTGTGTGTGTTGGACTTGTGTGTCTGTCTGAGGTTCTTACAAATGTCTGTGTGTGTTGGACTTGTGTGTCTGTCTGTGGTTCTTACAAATGTCTGTGAATGTTGGACTTGTGTGTCTGTCTGTGGTTCTTACAAATGTCTGTGTGTGTTGGACTTGTGTGTCTGTCTGTGGTTCTTACAAATGGCTGTGTGTGTTGGACTTGTGTGTCTGTCTGTGGTTCTTACAAATGGCTGTGTGTGTTGGACTTGTGTGTCTGTCTGTGGTTCTTACAAATGGCTGTGTGTGTTGGACTTGTGTGTCTGTCTGTGGTTCTTACAAATGGCTGTGTGTGTTGGACTTGTCTGTCTGTCTGAGGTTCTTACAAATGTCTGTGTGTGTTGGACTTGTGTGTCTGTCTGTGGTTCTTACAAATGGCTGTGTGTGTTGGACTTGTGTGTCTGTCTGTGGTTCTTACAAATGTCTGTGTGTGTTGGACTTGTGTGTCTGTCTGTGGTTCTTACAAATGGCTGTGTGTGTTGGACTTGTGTGTCTGTCTGTGGTTCTTACAAATGTCTGTGTGTGTTGGACTTGTGTGTCTGTCTGAGGTTCTTACAAATGTCTGTGTGTGTTGGACTTGTGTGTCTGTCTGTGGTTCTTACAAATGTCTGTGTGTGTTGGACTTGTGTGTCTGTCTGTGGTTCTTACAAATGTCTGTGTGTGTTGGACTTGTGTGTCTGTCTGTGGTTCTTACAAATGTCTGTGTGTGTTGGACTTGTGTGTCTGTCTGTGGTTCTTACAAATGTCTGTGTGTGTTGGACTTGTGTGTCTGTCTGCACTTCTTACAAATGTCTGTGAGTGTTGCGAAGGAAGTGGGAAATGGAGAGGAGGTGAGTGAAGCGAGAAAAGTTCAGCTATGTGTATTCTTGAAGGGTTTAGTTGTTGTTGTTGTTGTTGTTTTGCTGTTGTTGTTGTTGTAGTTGTTGTTTTTAAGTTTCTCATCTGAAAGTTTGTACAGCTGGAAGTTTCTACAGCTGGAAGTTTCTACAGCTATTTTCTAGATGTGCCCTTTTGTGATGCTGCTGTTAATTTAAATCCGGAAAGTGACCTTTGGCTGAAGTGGGGTCTGATCTGAACGTACCCCGTTTAGAGCCCTCGTTCTTAGACGTTGTCATTACCACGACAAGACAGTTGCCCTTTCTGATGCTTCTTCTGCACTCTTCCAAGATCGGTGGTGTGCCTCATAAAGGCTTCACGACCAGACTGGTCTCGGGGTGTAGTGTTGTGTGTGTTTTTTTCTGTACAGCAGGATCCGTATAGATCCTCTTCAGAGATGTTCCTCTGGCTGCAAAGTTTTTTACAGGAGATAAGTAGAGGAGTGTTCTGAGCTTACGGTTTTTGTGCTTTGTATTTGCTTCTATGCTAGCTGAGTGGGCAGCGCAAACTGTGTTAGATTTGAGAAGTTCTACGACATGGGAGATAATTCCTACGTGACTCTCAAGAGTTATGTTCTTTGATTAATATTTATCTTTTATCGTTATACGTGTGGGAAAGGGTTTTTAATGCATTTTGACCTAAAAGGATACGTTTTTTTTTAACTGTTGTCTTTTTGATTAACATCGGAGTTGTTTCTAACGTGATGTTAGCCCAGACATGGCTCTTGTGGCCGCCTGGACTATAAGCAATGTTTTATCTTGGTGTTAGCCCTGATGGCTGTAGTTGTTGGCTGGGCTATAAGCAATGTTTTATCTTGGTGTTAGCCCTGATGGCTGTAGTTGTTGGCTGGACTATAAGCATGTTTTATCTTGGTGTTAGCCCTGATGGCTGTAGTTGTTGGCTGGGCTATAAGCAATGTTTTATCTTGGTGTTAGCCCTGATGGCTGTAGTTGTTGGCTGGACTATAAGCAATGTTTTATCTTGGTGTTAGCCCTGATGGCTGTAGTTGTTGGCTGGACTATAAGCATGTTTTATCTTGGTGTTAGCCCTGATGGCTTAGTTGTTGGCTGGACTATAAGCAATGTTTTATCTTGGTGTTAGCCCTGATGGCTGTAGTTGTTGGCTGGACTATAAGCAATGTTTTATCTTGGTGTTAGCCCTGATGGCTGTAGTTGTTGGCTGGGCTATAAGCATGTTTTATCTTGGTGTTAGCCCTGATGGCTGTAGTTGTTGGCTGGGCTATAAGCAGTGTTTTATCTTGGTGTTAGCCCTGATGGCTGTAGTTGTTGGCTGGACTATAAGCAATGTTTTATCTTGGTGTTAGCCCTGATGGCTGTAGTTGTTGGCTGGGCTATAAGCAATGTTTTATCTTGGTGTTAGCCCTGATGGCTGTAGTAGTTTGGCTGGGCTATAAGCAATGTTTTATCTTGGTGTTAGCCCTGATGGCTGTAGTTGTTGGCTGGGTTATAAGCAATGTTTTATCTTGGTGTTAGCCCTGATGGCTGTAGTTGTTGGCTGGACTATAAGCAATGTTTTATCTTGGTGTTAGCCCTGATGGCTGTAGTTGTTGGCTGGGTATAAGCAATGTTTTATCTTGGTGTTAGCCCTGATGGCTGTAGTTGTTGGCTGGACTATAAGCATGTTTTATCTTGGTGTTAGCCCTGATGGCTGTAGTTGTTGGCTGGACTATAAGCAATGTTTTATCTTGGTGTTAGCCCTGATGGCTGTAGTTGTTGGCTGGACTATAAGCAATGTTTTATCTTGGTGTTAGCCCTGATGGCTGTAGTAGTTGGCTGGACTATAAGCAATGTTTTATCTTGGTGTTAGCCCTGATGGCTGTAGTAGTTGGCTGGTTATAAGCAATGTTTTATCTTGGTGTTAGCCCTGATGGCTCTAGTTGTTGGCTGGGCTATAAGCAATGTTTTATCTTGGTGTTAGCCCTGATGGCTGTAGTTGTTGGCTGGGCTATAAGCAATGTTTTATCTTGGTGTTAGCCCTGATGGCTGTAGTTGTTGGCTGGGCTATAAGCAATGTTTTATCTTGGTGTTAGCCCTGATGGCTCTAGTAGTTTGCTGGCTATAAGCAATGTTTTATCTTGGTGTTAGCCCTGATGGCTCTAGTTGTTGGCTGGGTTATAAGCAATGTTTTATCTTGGTGTTAGCCCTGATGGCTGTAGTTGTTGGCTGGGCTATAAGCAATGTTTTATCTTGGTGTTAGCCCTGATGGCTCTAGTTGTTGGCTGGGCTATAAGCAATGTTTTATCTTGGTGTTAGCCCTGATGGCTCTAGTTGTTGGCTGGGCTATAAGCAATGTTTTATCTTGGTGTTAGCCCTGATGGCTCTAGTTGTTGGCTGGGCTATAAGCAATGTTTTATCTTGGTGTTAGCCCTGATGGCCTAGTAGTTGTTGGCTGGGCTATAAGCAATGTTTTATCTTGGTGTTAGCCCTGATGGCTGCTAGTTGTTGGCTGGCTATAAGCAGTGTTTTATCTTGGTGTTAGCCCTGATGGCTCTAGTTGTTGGCTGGGCTATAAGCAATGTTTTATCTTGGTGTTAGCCCTGATGGCTCTAGTTGTTGGCTGGGCTATAAGCAATGTTTTATCTTGGTGTTAGCCCTGATGGCTGTAGTTGTTGGCTGGCTATAAGCAATGTTTTATCTTGGTGTTAGCCCTGATGGCTGTAGTTGTTGGCTGGGCTATAAGCAATGTTTTATCTTGGTGTTAGCCCTGATGGCTGTAGTTTTGGCTGGACTATAAGCAATGTTTTATCTTGGTGTTAGCCCTGATGGCCTGTAGTTGTTGGCTGGGCTATAAGCAATGTTTTATCTTGGTGTTAGCCCTGATGGCTGTAGTTGTTGGCTGGGCTATAAGCAATGTTTTATCTTGGTGTTAGCCCTGATGGCTGTAGTTGTTGGCTGAGCTATAAGCAATGTTTTATCTTGGTGTTAGCCCTGATGGCTGTAGTAGTTGGCTGGCTATAAGCAATGTTTTATCTTGGTGTTAGCCCTGATGGCTGTAGTTGTTGGCTGGGCTATAAGCAATGTTTTATCTTGGTGTTAGCCCTGATGGCTGTAGTGTTGGCTGGCTATAAGCAATGTTTTATCTTGGTGTTAGCCCTGATGGCTGTAGTTGTTGGCTGGTATAAGCAATGTTTTATCTTGGTGTTAGCCCTGATGGCTGTAGTTGTTGGCTGGGCTATAAGCAATGTTTTATCTTGGTGTTAGCCCTGATGGCTGTAGTTGTTGGCTGGACTATAAGCAATGTTTTATCTGGTGTTAGCCCTGATGGCTGTAGTTGTTGGCTGGCTATAAGCATTTTATCTTGGTGTTACCCTGATGGCTGTAGTTGTTGGTGGTATAAGCATGTTTTATCTTGGTGTTAGCCCTGATGGCTGTAGTTGTTGGCTGGTATAGCATTTTATCTTGGTGTTACCCTGATGCTATGTGTGATACAAGTTTATCTGTGTGCCGAGGTATGTTGGTGTAAGCATGTTTATCTTGGTGTAGCCCGAGGTTGTTGGGGCTATAAATTTACTGGGTTAGCCTATGGGTAGTGTTGCTGGCTAGCAATTTTTGGTGTTAGCGATGCTTAGTTGTGGGAAAGCATGTTTTACTTGTGTTAGCCTGATGCTGATTGTGTGGAAGCATGTTTTTCTTGGTGTAGCTATGCTGAGTTGTTGGCTGGCTAAACATGTTTTATTGGTGTTAGCCCAGGCTTTGGGCTATAAGCAATGTTTTATCTTGGTGTTAGCCCTGATGGCTGTAGTTGTTGGCTGGGCTATAAGCAATGTTTTATCTTGGTGTTAGCCCTGATGGCTGTAGTAGTTGTGGCTGGGCTATAAGCAATGTTTTATCTTGGTGTTAGCCCTGATGGCTGTAGTTGTTGGCTGGGCTATAAGCAATGTTTTATCTTGGTGTTAGCCCTGATGGCTGTAGTTGTTGGCTGGACTATAAGCAATGTTTTATCTTGGTGTTAGCCCTGATGGCTGTAGTTGTTGGCTGGCTATAAGCAATGTTTTATCTTGGTGTTAGCCCTGATGGCTGTAGTTGTTTGGCTGGGCTATAAGCAATGTTTTATCTTGGTGTTAGCCCTGATGGCTTAGTTGTTGGCTGGGCTATAAGCAATGTTTTATCTTGGTGTTAGCCCTGATGGCTGTAGTTGTTGGCTGGCTATAAGCAATGTTTTATCTTGGTGTTAGCCCTGATGGCTGTAGTTGTTGGCTGGGACTATAAGCAATGTTTTATCTTGGTGTTAGCCCTGATGGCTGTATGTTGTTGGCTGGGCTATAAGCAATGTTTTATATCTTGGTGTTAGCCCTGATGGCTGTAGTTGTTGGCTGGGCTATAAGCAATGTTTTATCTTGGTGTTAGCCCTGATGGCTGTAGTAGTGTTGGCTGGGCTATAAGCATGTTTTATCTTGGTGTTAGCCCTGATGGCTTAGTTGTTGGCTGGGCTATAAGCAATGTTTTATCTTGGTGTTTAGCCCTGATGGCTGTAGTTGTTGGCTGGGCTATAAGCAATGTTTTATCTTGGTGTTAGCCTGATGGCTGTAGTTGTTGGCTGGGCTATAAGCAATGTTTTATTTGGTGTTAGCCCTGATGGCTGTAGTAGTTGGCTGGCTATAAGCAATGTTTTATCTTGGTGTTAGCCCTGATGGCTGTAGTAGTTGGCTGGGCTATAAGCAATGTTTTATCTTGGTGTTAGCCCTGATGGCTGTAGTTGTTGGCTGGGACTATAAGCAATGTTTTATCTGGTGTTAGCCCTGATGGCTGTAGTGTTGGCTGGGCTATAAGCAATGTTTTTATCTTGGTGTTAGCCCTGATGGCTGTAGTTGTTGGCTGGGCTATAAGCAATGTTTTATCTTGGTGTTAGCCCTGATGGCTGTAGTTGTTGGCTGGGTTATAAGCAATGTTTTTATCTTGGTGTTAGCCCTGATGGCTGTAGTTGTTGGCTGGGCTATAAGCAATGTTTTTATCTTGGTGTTAGCCCTGATGGCTGTAGTTGTTGGCTGGCTATAAGCAATGTTTTATCTTGGTGTTAGCCCTGATGGCTGTAGTTGTTGGCTGGGTTATAAGCAATGTTTATCTTGGTGTTAGCCCTGATGGCTGTAGTTGTTGGCTGGGACTTAAGCAATGTTTTATCTTGGTGTTAGCCCTGATGGCTCTAGTTGTTGGCTGGGCTATAAGCAATGTTTTATCTTGGTGTTAGCCCTGATGGCTGTAGTTGTTGGCTGGACTATAAGCAATGTTTTATCTTGGTGTTAGCCTGATGGCTGTAGTGTTGGCTGGGCTTATAAGCAGTGTTTTATCTTGGTGTTAGCCCTGATGGCTGTGTTGTTGGCTGGGTTATAAGCAATGTTTTATCTTGGTGTTAGCCTGATGGTTAGTTGTTGGTGGGCTATAAGCATGTTTATCTTGGTGTTTAGCCTGATGGCTGTAGTTGTTGGTGGGCTATAAGCAGTGTTTTATCTTGGTGTTAGCCCTGATGGCTGTGTTGTTGGCTGGCTATAAGCAATGTTTTATCTTGGTGTTAGCCTGTGGCTGTAGTTGTGGCTGGCTATAAGCATGTTTTATCTTGGTGTTGCCCTGATGGCTTAGTTGTTGGCTGGGTTATAAGCAATGTTTTATCTTGGTGTTAGCCTGATGGCTTAGTTGTTGGCTGGGCTATAAGCAATGTTTTATCTTGGTGTTAGCCCTGATGGCTGTAGTTGTTGGCTGGACTATAAGCAATGTTTTATCTTGGTGTTGCCCTGATGGCTGTGTTGTTGGCTGGCTATAAGCAATGTTTTATCTTGGTGTTAGCCCTGATGGCTGTAGTTGTTGGTGGACTATAAGCATGTTTTATCTGGTGTTAGCCTGATGGCTTAGTTGTTGGCTGGGCTATAAGCAGTGTTTTATCTTGGTGTTAGCCTGATGGCTGTAGTAGTTGGCTGGCTATAAGCAATGTTTTTCTTGGGTTAGCCCTGATGGCTGTAGTTGTTGTGGGCTATAAGCAATGTTTTTCTTGGTGTTAGCCTGATGGCTTAGTTGTTGGCTGGGCTATAGCAATGTTTTATCTTGGTGTTAGCCTGATGGCTGTAGTTGTTGGCTGGCTATAGCAATGTTTTATCTTGGTGTTAGCCTGGGCTTAGTTGTGGCTGGGCTTAAGCAATGTTTTATCTTGGTGTTGCCCTGATGGCTTAGTAGTGGCTGGGCTATAAGCATGTTTTATCTTGGTGTTAGCTGATGGCTCTAGTTGTTGCTGGTATAAGCATGTTTTATCTTGGTGTAAGCTGTGTCTGTGTTGGCGGCTATAGCATTTTTCTTGGTGTTAGCCTGTGTCTTTGTGTTGGCTGGGCTATAAGCATGGTTATCATGTGTGTTAGCCCTGATGGCTGTAGTTGTTGGCTGGGCTATAAGCAATGTTTTGTTTGGTGTTTGTGATGGCTATAGTTGTTGGCTGGTACCTGAGTTTTATTTGGTGGCCTGATGCTGTTTTTTGGTGGCTATAGCTTTTTATCTGGTTTAGCACTGTTTATTGTGTGGCTATAAGCTGTTTTTCTGGTTTAGCCTGTGTCTTGGTTTGTGTGGTATATAGCTGTTATTGATGTTACCTGTGGCTGAGTTGTTTGTGGCTATAAGCAATGTTTTATCTTGGTGTTAGCCCTGATGGCTTAGTTGTTGGCTGGCTATAAGCAATGTTTTATCTTGGTGTTACCCTGATGGCTTAGTTGTTGGCTGGGCTATAAGATGTTTTATCTTGGTGTTAGCCCTGATGGCTTAGTTGTTGGCTGGGCTAAACAATGTTTATTGTGTTAGCCTGTGTAGTGGCTGCTATTGTTTTCTGGGTTAGCCGATGTTATTGTTGCTGGGTATGATGTTTTATCTGGTGTTACCTGTGGTTAGTGTGGCTGGATTTAGCAGTTTTATTTGGTGTTAGCCCTGATGGCTGTAGTTGTTGGGGGTAAGCAATGTTTTATCTTGTGTTAGCCTGATGGCTGTAGTGTTGGCTGGGCTATAAGCAATGTTTTATTGGTGTTAGCCCTGATGGCTGTAGTTGTTGGCTGGGCTATAAGCAATGTTTTCTTGGGTTAGCCTGATGGCTTGTTGTGGTGGATAAGCATGTTTATCTTGGTGTTAGCCTGATGTGTTGTTGGTGGTATAAGCATGTTATTGGTGTTACTTGGTTAGTTGTTGTGGCATAAAGTTTTATCTGGTGTTCCTGATGGCTTTGTTGGCGGGTAAGCAATGTTTATCTTGGTTAGCCCTGATGGCTGTAGTTGTTGCTGGTTACATGTTTTTGGTTAGTGATGGTTATTTGTGTATGCATTTATCTGGTGTTACTGTGGTGTATGTTGGTGTATAAGCATGTTTATGGTGTAGCCTGATGTAGTTGTGTGCATAAGCATGTTTATTGGTTGCCCTGATGGCTTAGTGTGGTGGAAGCATGTTTTATCTGGTGTTAGCCTGAGGCTGTAGTGTGCTGGGTTAAGCAATGTTTATCTGTGTTAGCCTGAGCTGTAGTGTTGGCTGGTAAGCATGTATCTTGGTTAGTGATGCTAGTTTTGTGTATAAGCATGTTTTTGGTGTAGCTGATGGTAGTTGTGGTAAGCATGTTTTCTGGTTGCCTGCTGTTGTGTAACTTTTATGGTAGCCGGGTTAGTTGTGGTAAGATGTTACGGTCGAGTTGGGTATAACGTTTACGTGTAGCCCGTGTATGTGCTATGTTTGGTGTGTGGTTGTTTGTGGTTAATTTTATTGTGTTGTTGTGTTGGATAGCTTTATCTTGTGTGTTGTTTGTTGGGTGATGTTTTTTTTACTGTTGTGTGTGGCATTTTTGTTTATGCTTTGTTGTGTATAATTTTATTTGGTGCTAGCTGTATTTGTGGCTCTGTTTCTGGGTTAGCCTGAGTTAGTTTTGGCAACAGTTTTTGGTGTAGCGATGGTCTATGTGTGTAGCGTTATTGTGTTACGTGCTAGTATTTATCTTGGTGTTAGCCCTGATGGCTGTAGTTGTTGGCTGGGTATAAGCAATGTTTTATCTTGGTGTTAGCCCTGATGGCTGTAGTTGTTGGCTGGGCTATAAGCAATGTTTTATCTTGGTGTTAGCCCTGATGGCTGTAGTTGTTGGCTGGACTATAAGCAATGTTTTATCTTGGTGTTAGCCCTGATGGCTGTAGTTGTTGGCTGGACTATAAGCAATGTTTTATCTTGGTGTTAGCCCTGATGGCTGTAGTTGTTGGCTGGGCTATAAGCAATGTTTTATCTTGGTGTTAGCCCTGATGGCTGTAGTTGTTGGCTGGACTATAAGCAATGTTTTATCTTGGTGTTAGCCCTGATGGCTCTAGTAGTTTGCTGGGCTATAAGCAATGTTTTATCTTGGTGTTAGCCCTGATGGCTGTAGTAGTTGGCTGGACTATAAGCAATGTTTTATCTTGGTGTTAGCCCTGATGGCTCTAGTTGTTGGCTGGGCTATAAACGATGTTTTAATGTGGTATTAGCCCTCATGTGGCTTTGGTGATTAGCTGGGCTAGAAGCAGTGGTTTAACGTGGGGTTAGCCCTGATGTGGGTCTAGTAATTGACTGGGTTATGTGCAGTATGAACTGGAGTTGGCTTTTACGAGTTGTTAGCCCTGATATGGCTCTATGCAATACGAACTGAACTGAATTTGTGTTGTTGTTGTTGTTTGTTTGGTTGGTTGGTATTTGTTTGTTTATTTGTTTGTTTTGTTTTTTTTGGATATGGCTATATGCAATACGAACTGAACTGAACTTGTGTTGTTGTTTTGTTTGTTTGTTTGTTTGTTTTTGTTTGTTTGTTTGTTTGGTTTGGTTTTGGGGGCTTGTTTTTTTTTTATTTTTGCTTGTTTCTTTGTTTGTTTCTTTGTTTTTTTTTGTTTGTTTGAATGGTACGTGAGAACGTGCAGGACATAGGTCAGTACTGTTCGTGATCACGCTGATAAATCTGTTTATTTCGGTTGGCTGAAGACGGCGTTGCAGAGCTGGCATGATTCCATATGCGCTGTGATGACAATTGCACTGTCATGTGAAGGTCTGCAAAAAAGAAACGAAAAGAAAGAGTAAAAGGCCAAACTGGGGGCCGAGGGTTTCATTTCCGTGCTCTGCCGAGTGGGCTGACCGAGCGTGCAATCAGTGCAAAGCAACACTGGCATCGTTACGGACAGCAAAGCATGCAATCTGATTGTTAGTATAAGTATGAAATACTCCATCGTGGACAAAGAAACACACTAGATATTAGCCACAGCGTTTGCGAACCAAACTATAAAGCCTGGACTCTCCGCGACACTTGGGAGCGATAAGAAAAAAAACAAAAAACAGACAAGCTGGAGTGAAAGGGAGAAGGCTGTATGGAGTTTGGAGTGTGTTCTATGGAGTTTGGAGTATGTTCTATGGAGTTTGGAGTATGTTCTATGGAGTTTGGAGTGTGTTCTATGGAGTTTGGAGTGTGTTCTGTGGAGTTTGGAGTGTGTTCTATGGAGTTTGGAGTGTGTTCTGTGGAGTTTGGAGTGTGTTCTATGGAGTTTGGAGTGTGTTCTATGGAGTTTGGTTATGTTCTATGGAGTTTGGAGTATGTTCTATGGAGCTTGGAGTGTTTTCTATGGAGTTTGGAGTATGTTCAGGAGGGATTCATCCCATCCAGACAATTCCATATGCGCTCCACCCAAACATGCCAGCAACTGTCTGGCAGACTCCCTGAGCCTGCGCAAGGTCTGGAAATGAGGAGGGTAAGGAGGGACCCATGAAAAGCTCAGCTGTCGCCGCAGGAATGATGGAAACATTCAGATTGGCAGCAAGCAGGCCAGTCTTTCGTGTTGTGGGCTGGGATTGAACTCGAGATATCAAATCTCTTGTGCACCACTCTCTCTCAAAAAAACAAAGAAAGAAAAGAAAAAAGAAAAGAAAAGGGAAAGATAAGAAACAGCCTGCGTGGGAGAGAGGGGTAAGAAACGAAAACAAAACAAAACAAAACAAACAAACAAAAACAATACAGAACAGAAAGGGAGGGTTGGTGATGGTGGGGGTGGGGTTGGGGGGGAGCGGGGGGGCGGAGGGTTCAGGGGAACGTCTGCGAGTGGCCACAATGGCGCGGGGATGTAGTCACCCATTTATGTTATCGATCGGCGTCCATGTGTGCTGTAATCGGGACGTAAGTGTACGGCGTTCATGGGAGATTTGATCCTGCCGCCCCTCCC
>CM060311.1:9062946-9067946 GCA_030674185.1 Monoplex corrugatus | reverse complement strand
CAGTCCCATGGGGAGACAGGGTCTGCGTGGGGGTGGGGGGGGATGACGATAACTGCCCAACCTGGGGCGCTTCCTGGGTGAAAAAAAAAGTCATTTGGACGACACAGAGGATGGAGGGTGTGAGGTGTGGTCTGGGGTATGCATCATGTAAATGGGTTGTTGACGATGCTCTAATATTGATCACGTGACGAACCATCTTTTTCCTGACACCTTCCTCCCCTCCGTACCACTCCTCCACCACTGGGAGCGTTGTCTTACTTCCGGGAGGTCCCGCAAGGCAACCTGGGACTGACAGCCACGACTTTGAAAGACTGCCGCCATTGCTTCCCAACTTTCCCGACACTTTTTTCTTTTACTCTCTCTCTCTCTTTCTCTTGTTGTGTGTCTCTCTCTCTCTCTCTCTCTCTCTCTCTCTCTCTCTCTCTAAGTCTCTCTCTGTCTCTGTTCCTCTTTCTCCGTGTCTCACCCCCCCCCCTCTCTCTCTCTCAAAGTTTCTGTCTCTTTCTCCGTCTCTCACCCTCTCTCTCTCTCTCTCTCTCTCTCTCTCTCTCTCTCTCTCTCTCTCTCTCTCTCTCTCCTCTTTCTCTTCTGTCTCTGTCTCTGTGTCTCTCTGTCTCCCTACCCCCCAGTTTTCGCTGTTTAGCTTGTAGATACTGGCCATGATCCAAGGTCTGGCGTCTTGTCTGTGATTGTTGGAGATGAGATTGAAAGGCAGTGTTTTGCGTGAGGGCCCCCTTGCTTTCTGCTGATGCGGACTCCCTGCCCTGTCCGTTTGCACGGCCACAAAAAGGCTGAGTGAGTCAGTCATTGGCGGTTTTACGTGGCACGTCGATTGGAAAAGTGTCTGGGACACTTAGAGAGATAGTCATTGGTGTAGGAAGTCACACCATTGATGGTTTGAGGGGCCACTTGTACGGAGAGGGGTTTTCGTGCGGGACTGAAATAGTGGCTGGCGGGTTGAACATAGCACATCACTAAGCAGACTGGGGAAGTTTGTTCACCGTATGTGGTGGTAGTCACACATCTAGTGCCAAGGTGATCTTCAAAACTTCAGACTTCACAACACTTTGTTACTCAAAGAAGAGGCGAAGTCATAAGAGAGTCCAGTTTGGAGTGAAGATTTTGTGGAGCAAGACAGTTGGGATGTACCCCATGTTTTCTGGACCAAACCTGCTTCTTTCTAATTATGGATATATTTCGTTGAATAGTCGTTCATGTTCTGAAAATATCTTTTTGACCATTAGTACAAAAAACATTATATTGGTAGTTTTGTGTGCAGTGCAGTTGGATATCATGCACGTTTTCAGGGTGCTCAAGATGCAAATTCCTAGTCAATGACCATTATTCAATGGCGGTTTGTAGCAAATTCCTAGTCAGTGACCATTATCATTAAATGACGTTTGTGGACAGAGTGAGTATAGACTTTTCATGGCTCCTACTGTTATCATTATTTTTTATATTTAGGATCATTGCACTTGGATAGTTTTATTTGTGCTCACCTTTTTCCTGCCGAGAAGCTGGGGCTATTTTTACAATATGATGGGTGATGATAGTGACGATGTGGATGATAATCATGATGCTGTGGATTTGATCTAGGATTGCGACTGCGTGACAGAACTGTACTCTGTGCTTACGATCATGATATAATCTGACGTCAACCAGGTCCGAGAGATACAGACCACTGCGGTGTTGGTCGAGATATTTGAGCAGCATTCTCAATGACGCATCTGTTAAATGGATGAGACTCGACCCTGTGGTCCCAGTTTTCCCAAATAAGCCCATAGCACACTTTATTCAACATAGAAACCTCTGGGGTACAGGGTGGGTACACAACAATTTAGAATAGGACTGATGGGGATTGGAACCCACAACTAGTCAGCTGCCAGGTTCAACGTTGGTCATTGTGATTTGATGGAGTTTATGTACTAAAAAGCTGACAGTCTGCATTGTTCAGAAAATCAGAGATAATTGTGTTAGACATGTGATGTGATTTTAACAATATGCACGGCGTGTCAAAAAAGTGGAGATGGGCACGTGAAACACAGCAGTGCATGCTAAACTACCGGTCAAGATTCATGCATTGCTTTTGAATCTGTTTCTTAGTGTGATAATCTGTCTGTGCTAACTGAGAACTCAAATCGCCTTTGGATCCAAAATACTTGAGGTTTTGTGTGTAGACTTGTTTCTGAATACTAACACTGCATTGTGTATCATCATCACTCTAGTTTAATGACAGCTGCTGTCAACAGGATTTTCATATGTATGCGTGCACAGAATAATACGCACACACGTTACAGATCCTGAAAGTCATGTCTGTGGTTGTCTTGTGGAACCATGAAAACACCCAGCATACATACCCACAGAAGATTCAGACTTGGCAACAACATTATGGAATGTGGTCAACTCGCATAACAGCTCGAATTCGGCGTGCTACTCTAAGAAGTCTGATTATGTGTCATCATCATCATCATCAGGTGCCCTGCTGCATGGCGTTGGCGATTATGGACTTCCATCTGTCTCTGTCTCTTGTTGCCTCAAGCATCTCCTCCACCCTCCTCGTCTTCAGCCACTCTGCAAGTCCGTCTAGCATTTTCTCCCTGGGTCTACCTGGTGCTCTCTTTCCCTCCAGCTTTCCCTTGTGACCAGGTGCTCCAAACCCCCCTTCCTCATAAAATGGCCTATAAATGTTGCCTGTCTTTTCCTAATCTTCCTTATGAATGATCTACTTGTGTCCTGATTATGTGTATGCGCAGTAAGTACAGCAGAGTTTGGAAATTAGTGTTATACAAGTACTATCCATAATTAAGGGCCACAGAATGTGGGACAGATTTTCACAATCGCATGATGATGATTGTGTGGATAATAAAAAGTCATGATGCTTTGGAGTTTCTTTGTATATTGAGACATCGCAAAAGACTGTACTCCAGACCTGATTTGATGATATGTCCTGGCGTCAACCAGGCCTGCGAGATACAGTCATCTGCGGTGTTAGAAAATTTGAGAAACACTCTCGTTGATGCATCCATGAGGTGGATGAGACTCGACTGTATGGTCCCAGTCTTCCCAGTGATCCCACAACACACTCAACTGTAGGTAGGGAGCCGTTTTGGACCAGTAACATGCCACGTTGATATTGACAGGCTGTGGTATCAATCCTGCTGTCTTCCTTCTTCTCCTGTATATCAGAAAGACGCATTTTAGAACCAAAACGCGTATTTGACATAATAATAACAATAATAATAATTACAATATTTATATAGCGCAAAATCTTGATAAAATCAAATCTAAGCGCTGAAAACATAACAAAATAAGATGACGGCAAATTTTCAACTGCCTGATCTTTGTCAAGCTGTGTACAAAAGATAACAAAGAATATCTGTCAGACCTGGTGGCGCCAAGATAATTGATATTGTGGTAAGAATCCAACGGCCATCACGCTATCACAATTCACACAGGAACAATGTCGCACCATGACTGTCAGTCTCCATTGTAATCTGGCGTCACGGCATTGAGATAATTCTGTCCCAGATTCTGTGGACGTCAATGCCCTACTGTCCCCTGGTGGCCTGCACTCCGGTCAGTGTGAAGAACTGTGTTGGACGGCCAGAATGGACGGCCTGGATACGGTGGTGTTGCACAAGCTGGGTGGACAATGAAATACACATTTTGATTCGTTGAGATTTCATCCCCCCATCCCCTGCCCCCCCTCTCTCTATCTCTCTCTCTGTATCTCTTACAATTATTCTTGATCTCTTGATCTCTCTATCCTGCTCTCTCTATCTCTCTGTCTCTGTTTCTCGCTCTTTTACAATTATTCTTGCTCTCTCTTCTCTCTCTTCTCTCTCTCTCTCTCTTTCTCTCTTCTCTCTCTTTCTCTCTCTCTCTCTCTCTATCTCTTTCTTTCTCCCTCTGTATCTCTCTCTTACAATTATTCATGATCTTTCTATCCTGCTCTCTCTCTCTCTCTCTCTCTCTCTCTTCTCTCTCTCTCTCTCATTCTGTCTGTCTCTCTGTTTCTCTCTCTCTCTCTCTGTCTCTCTCTCTCTCTGTCTCTCTCTCTCTCCCTCTCTCTCCCTCTCTCTCTCTCTCTCTCTCTCTCTCTGGACAATGATGAACTGATTGCTGATGACAAAAGTGGAATGATCATATCAATGGGAGATGTAAATTTTATCGGTGTTTTATAAATTCCCGTCGAACTAAGCCTTACATTATCCTTAGCTTGGTCTTTTTACGAGGACTGATAACCAAGGAGAACAGTGGCTGAATGGTTCAGACGTTTCTCTACCAATAACTAAATTCGAGGTTTCAGGGTTCGTTTCCCATAGAGGCCCCAATTTTTCTCCACAGATTGACTGGGAAATCAAACTGAACGTCTAGTCCTTCGGAAGAGTACAAGAAAACGAAATCGGACCCGTGTGCATTCTGGCCTGCACACGCTAAAGATCCCACGGCAGTTGAAAATCATGAAGGACAGGGCTTTTGTTGATTTTCCAGGTCCCTCCCTTTGAACGTCAATATGCCCCCCTTGCCTTTCTTATATCTTGGTAAAAAAAAATGGGTGGCAGCACCACGGCTACACGCTCTCTCAGGGAAGAGAGCAGTCCGACTTTCACGTGGTAAGTCCACTGTGACGAAAGACATGAATATGAATGAATATGAATAAGTGTAAACTTGGTGTATCAAATTTGACAGTTGAACAGTTGTGGTGCAAACGACGTAGAGATTCTGATTTATAGTGTGTCCTTTTTTATGAGGAAGGGGGATTTGGAGCACCTGGTCACAACGGGAAAGCTGGAGGGAAAGAGAGCGCCATGTAGACCCAGGGAGAGAATGCTGGACGGACTTGCAGAGTGGCTGGGGATGAGGAGGGTGGGGGAGATGCTAGGAGCAACGAGAGATAGAGATGGTTGGAAGTCGATGGTCGCCAACGCCGTGCGGCAGGGCACCTGATGATGATGATGAGTGTGTCCTTTAATACATGCAGGGGAAAGAAGACGCAA
>CM060311.1:9045446-9052946 GCA_030674185.1 Monoplex corrugatus | reverse complement strand
GTGTGCAGGATTTGTGTGTGACAGTGAGATACATCCTGTATGCTGAACTTGTGATAGTAATATGTGTACAATATGCAACGGTATTGTATTATCGAGGTGTGTATAATATCGTTGGTGTTGTGATTAGAGCTGGTTGTGTTGATAATCGCCATTGTTGACTCTGATGTACTGATTTTTGTTGTACTTTGTGATGAAATAAGACATGATGAAGTGGAATGAAGAGTGTTGTTTCCAGTGAAATTCAGATGACTATGCTCTGTCAGTCCCTTCCTGCTGTAACATGTTGCTGTCTTTTGATATTGTCCATGTTTCTGTTTGATTAATAGAATGAAAATCGTTGTATTCCTCTTGTGCATCTGTTCTTTATGATGAAAATGAAATGGCTGTATTCTTCTAATGAATCTGTTCTTTGTGTTTGTTGCAATGTATTAGCATTGTGAAGGTTTTTATGTAATTGAAATAACTACAAACACCTGTGCATCCGTTATTTATATTTCTTTAAAAAAAATAACTACAAACACCTGTGCATCCGTTATTTATATTTCTTGCTTTGTTATGTAATTGCAACAATTATGAATATCTGTGCATCAGTTAAGCAATTACTTTTCTTGCTATGTTTTGATGTCAGATAAATATACATATGTGTGTGTGATAGGATTAATGCCAGTTTTTAATATCAGTGCTATAATTTTATATCAGTACAAGCCTCAGCATTCCATCCCTGCTTTGTGTATGTTGCTGTGTTTGGATGTCCTGTCAGTTGGTCTTGTTGTCAGCTTGATGAAATGTACAAAAGGCAGACTGGGTGTTGTGTGTTAGTACCGTAGTGATGAGAACAGAATAGGCCTGGCCACGTTACTCAGTCTAGACTGACTATGTTTTTGTGAACAAGACTTTTCCCAAGTGTTTGTCACTTCTGATCACAGAGGTTATGTGTCTGGTTCTGTCTGTTTTATTTTGATGCCAGATTTAGCAGTGTCATTGTTTCCCCCTTTTTTATTCTGGAACTCGACATTTTAAAATGCACTCATGGATAAAAGACGCTTGTAGTAAAAATGCAAAGATAGAAATTGTTTCCGAACTTTCAGACTAATTGGTGGACGCAAGAATAAAAGTTGTATTTTGAGCATTCTATGTTTTATTCTTCCGCATTTGTCCATTAGTATGCCACGGTTTAATTGTTGTTGTAAAAAGACAAAGCCTTTCACATTCACACGTTTCTACGAAGGAAAAGGAGTTCTTGGGGATTGGGAGTACTCTCTCTCTCTCTCTCTCTCTCTCTCTCTCTCTCTCTCTCTCTCTCTCTCTCTCTCTTCAACTGTTGAAGTCTAACAGCTGTACATCGATTGACACGAAATGACAAGCACGTTGAATTACTTTTCAAACTCGAAACGTATTTGCTTTTAAGAGGAAGAAAGGAAAGAAAGAAAAAGAACGAAAAGGAAAAAGTTTTGTTCTTCCATCTTTCAAAAACAAAATCGATTTATTTCGTTGGTGGGAATAATTTCATTTTGTTGTTGTTGTTGCTGCTGCTGCTGTTTATGTTGCAAGCATGTCAATGTTGCGGAATTTTGATGAATGAAGAGTGTTGTACGTTGAATGAAGAAGATGTGTGACTTGTAGATAGTCAGTGTTAACTAGTTTGAATGAAGATTGAAGTCAGTGTGTAGAGTAGTTGAATAAGATTGAAGTCGTGTGTAGACTAGTGAAGAAGATTGAGTCAGGTGTGGGAATTTGAATGAAGATTGAAGTCAGTGTGTAGACAGTAGTTTGAATGAAGATGAAGTAGTGTGTACAGTTTGAATGAAGATTGAAGTCAGTGTGTAGACAGTAGTTTGAATGAAGATTGAAGTCAGTGTGTAGACAGTAGTTTGAATGAAGATTGAAGTCAGTGTGTAGACAGTAGTTTGAATGAAGATTGAAGTCAGTGTGTAGACAGTATTGAATGAAGATTGAAGTCAGTGTGTAGACAGTACGTTGAATGAAGATTGAAGTCAGTGTGTAGACAGTACGTTTGAATGAAGATTGAAGTCAGTGTGTAGACGTACGTTGAATGAAGATTGAAGTCAGTGTGTAGACAGTATTTGAGAAGTTGAAGTAGTGTAGACAGTACGTTTGAATGAAGATTGAAGTCAGTGTGTAGACAGTAGTTTGAATGAAGATTGAAGTCAGTGTGTAGACAGTAAGTTTGAATGAAGATTGAAGTCAGTGTGTAGACAGTACTTTTGAATGAAGATTGAAGTCAGTGTGTAGACGTGTGAATGAAGATTGAAGTCATGTGTAGACATAGTGTGAATGAAGATTGAAGTAGTGTAGACATAGTTGAATGAAGATTAAGTATGTGTAGACTACTGTGAATGAAGATTGAAGTCAGTGTGTAGACAGTATGTTTGAATGAAGATTGAAGTCAGTGTGTAGACTAGTTGAATGAGATTGAATGTGTAGACAGTATTGAATGAAGATGAAGTGTGTGTAGACAGTACTTTTGAATGAAGATTGAAGTGAGTGTGTTTAGACAGTATTTGAATGAAGATTGAGTCTGTGTTAGTCAGTAGGTTTGAATGAAGTATTATCAGTGTGTTGTTGTTATTTTGATGATGATTGAAGTTGTGTGTGTACAGTGTTTGTATTGTAAGATTGAGTTTGTTGTAGTTCAGTATTTTTGCATGAAGATTGAAGTGCATTGTGTAACAGTACGAGGAACAAATGAAGTCGTGTTTGTGGAGCAGTGGTTTGAATGAAGATTGAAGTCAGTGTGTAGACAGTAGGTTTGAATGAAGATTGAAGTCAGTGTGTAGACAGTACGTGTGAATGAAGATTGAAGTGAGTGTGTAGACAGTAGGTTTGAATGAAGATTGAAGTCAGTGTGTAGACAGTACGTGTGAATGAAGATTGAAGTCAGTGTGTAGACAGTAGGTTTGAATGAAGATTGAAGTCAGTGTGTAGACAGTACTTTTGAATGAAGATTGAAGTGAGTGTGTAGACAGTACGTGTGAATGAAGATTGAAGTCAGTGTGTAGACAGTAGGTTTGAATGAAGATTGAAGTCAGTGTGTAGACAGTACGTGTGAATGAAGATTGAAGTCAGTGTGTAGACAGTACGTGTGAATGAAGATTGAATCAGTGTGTAGACAGTAGGTTTGAATGAAGATTGAAGTCAGTGTGTAGACAGTAGGTTTGAATGAAGATTGAAGTCAGTGTGTAGACAGTACGTGTGAATGAAGATTGAAGTCAGTGTGTAGACAGTAGGTTTGAATGAAGATTGAAGTCAGTGTGTAGACAGTACGTGTGAATGAAGATTGAAGTCAGTGTGTAGACAGTAGGTTTGAATGAAGATTGAAGTCAGTGTGGTTTAATCAGATTGAAACAGAAAAAGGCAAAGACATGTTAGAGGACTGATTGATTTTATTTGTCATTAATGACAGTGTTGTCTTTATGTCAGTTATTATTATTATCCATGTTGTTTGTTTGTTTTGTTTGTTTGTTTGTTTGTTTGTTTGTTTGTTTGTTTGATTGTTTGTTTGTCATTCGTTTCGATGATTTTTGCAAACGTTTATAGCATTGTGAACAGCAGAGAACAAAATGAACTCGTGTTTGTGGAGCACGTTATTTACGTCTCTATCAGATGGATCTTTTTTCTTTTTCACAAAGTAGTTTACTGTGTAGGGACAAATCAAGGAACAGAGACACCGGCAATGAGAACTGAAAATGTCAAAAGGGAAGAAGAGGCTAAGATAGGAAATTGTTTATCAGTGTACAACGTTTGTTGAAATAACAAGGATGACATGTTTTCATGACCGTCAGGAACAAGCTTTTGTTGTTGTTGTTGTTGTTGTCGTTGTTGTTGCTGTTGTCGTTGTTGTTGTTGTCGTTGTTGTTGTTGTTGTTATTGCTGTTGTTGTAGATGATGATGACGACGTTGATGATGATGATGATGATGGTGAGATGATGATGATTTCTTTTTTGTCGTTTGGTTGTTGTTTAGTTGTTATATACAAGTAAATATCAAGTGATGGTAACAATTGACGTTTTACTGGTTCCGGATCAATTGTAGCTGCATAAAATTTGGCAGGGTTTTCTTTTCTTTTCTTTTTTTCTTGTTTTGTTTTTGTTTGAGATATATAATTTGGAAGTAAAGTGCATGCCCTGATCTGAACTTCCTCTCAACACAATTAGTTCAATTACAGTAATATTCAGTATTTTTACAGTATCAGAACCAAGATCTGATATAATGAAAGTGAAAAACAAAATAATACTATGAAAGTTTAGATTATTTAAATCCCTCATTCATTCTGTTATAGCTGGGTTTCAAAGCGATGACGTCTGTATATGTTCTTATGGCATAAGTGTCCAAACGTAATACCATCTCTGATTTATCTTGTCATAGTTGACTTGAAAATGCACTGATGTCTCTCTTTTTTTATTACAAAACCGAAGTCCAATGTTGCAATATCCCTGATTCATCTAATCGTCATTGATTCCACTGCACCGTTACAACAAAACATTTGATTATGCAATGCAAACTCACGTATGGCCATACAAATGTTTCCCTAACGTACAGAATGAAATAAAGTCATCATCGAGGTCTTTGTCAGACCGCCAAGCCATTTTTCCTGCCAAAACCTAAGATATATCTGTCCTTACTGCACAGCTCACACCCCTGGGAATGCATGGACTGGATCTGTATCAACAGTGGTAGACATCATTCACCACATGTAGTCAGCTACATCATCAGATTCTTATCGATCTCGTTGCCCAACTTGGCAAAAATTCCATGCATAGAACTCTCCTCATTCAGAGTGGCCATCCTGTATACGTGGATGTAGACTCTCATACTGGTCTTCTTCATTCAGCGGGTATCAAGTCTCAGGTTTGTCTTAATACACGTGTACACCTCCTCACAAATCTCCCTTTTACAAAAAGCATACATCTTGTTCCTAATCATCATGAGATAAAGTCCTCCACACCCTTAGCAATCCACCTCAGAGAAAGTATCCATCTTTTTACCATCTACCATGGGGAAAGTATCCATCTTTTTACCATCAACCATGGGGAAAGTATCTGTCTTTTTACCATCAGCCATGAAGAAAGTATCCATGCTCTCCGCAGTCAGTTTCAGAAAACGTTATCTATGTATACTGTCTCACATGTCAACCCCTTTTAAAACAAGGAAGACAAGCCAGCTGATGCTGATCTCACGCCTGAAATACCCTGGGTGCTCATTACAAAATGCTGTGTCTGACCTTCAATTCAATCTGAAAAGTCGGTAGACTAGAATGATTACAGAAACAATAGGGCAAAATAAACATTTCACACTTCACATTCAGTAACTTCCTTAATCCATCTTATCTAGCTGACGTCAAATGCAGTAATGTTCATTATACTTCTTACGGCAGTAAAATTCAATGTGCAATAAGTTTCATAATTCATTCCATCATACCTGGTGTTCAAATGCATGATGTCTGATTTTTTTTCTATCAGAGGAGCACAAATGTAGCAGTTTTCCAGATTCATCTTTTCTATTCGTAGGTGAGTTCCAACGAACCATGACAACAGACATTTTACTCTCCACGTAAATTGACGTATGACCGTACCGTTATTTCTCTAACTGTCCAGACTGAAATGAAGTCATCAGAGATTTTTGTCAGACCGCCAAGCCATTTTTTCCTGCCAAACCTAAGATGTATCTGTCCTTACTGCACAGCTCACACCTCTGGGAGTGCATGGACTGGATCTGTATCAACAGCGGTAGACATCATTCACCACATGCAGCCAGCTACATCATCAGATTCTTATCGATCTTGTTGCCCAACTTGGCAAACGTTCCATGCATATAACACTCATCATTCACAACAGCTGTACTGTGTAAATGGGAATAGACCCTCACGCCTTCTCCGTCATTCAATATATATGAAATCTTATGTCTGTCTGAATATATATGTATACGTCTCATCACAAAATCTTCCTTTTAAACAAAGCGTGCACGTTGTTTCCAAACATCCTTAGAGAAAGTATCCACCCCCTCACCAGTTCTCTGCGAAGAAAGTAGCCGTCTTTTTACCACAACCTTGTGGAAAGTTCCCATACTGTCCCCAATCAGCTGCAGAAATTGTGTCTTTGTATCCTGTCTCACAAGTCTGTGTATCCAGTCTTAAATGTCTATGTATCCATTCTTACAAAAATCTATATCCAGTCTCACTAGTCAACCCCATTTGAAGCATGGAAGACAGACCGGCTGATACTACACCGTTTTCTTTTCCTGGCAAAACTTTGCCCACTGGCACACAGATCCACATCCAACGTTGTCCAGTCAATAATCTGGTCTGTGTGTAACACCCTGTTTTCACAGCTTGGTTCCTAATACAGTTGGAGGAGCCGATCCTTTGTTGGCAATTTCGTCTTAAAAATCAAATTAGGAGTTATGTGTGTTGGTCTGAGAACAGGGAAACGTGGTAATAGGCACGACACGAGAGTATGAGACTGGAGGAATTGGACACATCTGTCCTACAGTCTGACTACATGTTGTAATGTGACGCCTCTCTCTCTCTGTCTCTCCCTCTCTGTCTCTGTCTCTCTCTCTGTCTCTCTTTCTTTCTCTCTATCTCTTTCTCTCTTGTCTCTCTCTCTCTCTCTCTGTCTCTCTCTCTCTTTCTCTCTTTTCTCTCTCTCTCTCTCTCTTTCTCTCCTCTCTCTTTCTCTCTTCTCTCTCTCTCTCTCTCTCTCTTCTCTCTCTCTTCTCTTCTCTTCTTTCTCTCTTTCTCTCTCTCTCTCTTTCTCTCTCTTCTCTCTTTCTCTCTCTCTCTTCTCTCTTTCTCTCTCTCTCTTTCTCTCTTTCTCTCTCTCTCTCTTTCTCTCTTTCTCTCTCTCTCTCTCTCTCTCTCCTCTCTCTCTCTCTTCTTCTCTCTCTCTCTCTTCTCTCTCTCTCTCTCTCTCTCTCTCCTCTCTCTCTCCTCTCTCTCTCTTTCTCTTCTCTTCATTTATTTTGTTGACAGCGTATTTATATTTCCCAGACGCCTGAAAACCAGTGGTCCTATTGCGAAGCACTGTGTCAAACCATGTTTATCTTTGTCTGAAAACTTTGGCATGTAGAATGATTACAAACACACAATAACAAGATAAAAGTATATAGAGTTTTGGTTCAATGCTGTCTTTAATTCGTTTTCTCACAGATGATGTCAACAGCAGTTACGCTCATAATCATTATGACATTTAACTTCAAATGTGCTGAGTTGCATAATTCATTCCAGTATGACTGGAATCGAAATGGTTGATGTCTGTGATTATTTGTACAGCGATAGAGTTCAAATCTAGTAACATTCCCAATTCCTCATCTCTAATAGTAGGTGAATTCCAATTCATCGTCACTACAGACATTTCCTTTTGTCACAAAAACAGACTTATGATAGTATCTCTGTTTCCCTAACTATCCAGAAAGAATGTAGTCATCAAGGAGATTTTTGTTAGAACACCAAAACATGTTTCCACTGAAAACCTAACATGT
>CM060311.1:9035446-9040446 GCA_030674185.1 Monoplex corrugatus | reverse complement strand
ACCATTTGGTGAGCACGGAGACTCGAGCTGTAAGGCGAGTTGACCACAGTCCACTGTTCTTTACGGTTAGGGACCACAGTCCACTGTGTTTTTAGGGTTAGGGACCACAGTCCACTGTGTTTTAGGGTTAGGACCACAGTCCACGTGTTCTTGGTTAGGGCCACAGTCCACTGTGTTCTTAGGTTAGGACACAGTCCACTGTGTTTTTAGGCGAGTTGACCACAGTCCACGTGTTTTAGGGTTAGGACCACAGCCACTGTGTTCTTTAGGGTTAGGGACCACAGTCCACTGTGTTTTTTAGGTTAGGGACCCAGTCCACTGGTTTTTAGGGTTAGGACCACAGTCCACTGTGTTCTTAGGTTAGGGACACGCCACTGTGTTTTTAGGTTAGGGACCACAGTCCACTGTGTTCTTTAGGGTTAGGGACCACAGTCCACTGTGTCTTTAGGTTAGGGACCACAGTCCACTGTGTTCTTTAGGTTAGGGACCACAGTCCACTGTGTTTTTTAGGTTAGGACCACAGTCCACTGTGTTCTTTAGGTTAGGGACACAGTCACGTTTTTTTAGGGTTAGGGACCACAGTCCACTGTGTTCTTAGGTTAGGGACCACAGTCACTGTGTTCTTTAGGGTTAGGACCACAGTCCACTGTGTTCTTAGGGTTAGGGACCACAGTCCCATGTGTTTTTAGGTTAGGGACCACAGTCCACTGTGTTCTTTAGGGTTAGGGACCACAGTCCACTGTGTTCTTTAGGGTTAGGACCACAGTCCACTGTGTTCTTTAGGCGAGATACACAGTCCACTGTGTTTTTTAGGCGAGTTGACCACAGTCCACTGTGTTCTTGCAGTCACGTCTTTGTGGGAATGCATGTGGCTGTTTTCATGTTTCCATAAACCCCTGGGCACTGACATGATTGTGGGATCTTTAACGTTCCTGTTTGGTATTCTGCGTGCGTAGATACTCGAAGAGGGCTGAGGCACTGGCAGGTCTGCACATATGTTGACCTGGAAAATCAGAAAAATCTCCACCGTTTCTGCACCAGGCGAAGATTCTTAAGTGAAACGAACCCAGAAGCTTCTGGTTGGAAGTCAGACATGTAGCCACTTGACTGCCACACCCGTCAAAATGTTCAGTGTTAGCACAGCTGTCAGTTGTTGTTTACAAGAAACACCTGAGGGTGCTAGTACCCACAACATCATCATCATCATCATCATCAGGTGCCCTGCCGCATGGCGTTGGCGATTATGGACTTCCATCTGTCTCTATCTCTTGTTGATTCAAGCATCTCTTCCACCCTCCCTGTCTTCAGCCACTCTGCAAGTTCTAGTATTTTCTCCCTGGGTCTACCCGGTGCTCTCCTTCCCTCCAGCTTTCCCGTTGTGACCAGGTGTTGCAATTCCCCTTTCCTCATTAAATGGCCTATAAATGTTGCCTGTCTTTTCCTGATCTTCCTTATGAATGATCTACTTGTGTCTGCCTCCATCAAGACTGTCTCGTTTGTTTTCTTTGCTGTCCACGGAACTCTCAACATTCTTCTTAGAAATCACATCTGGGCTGCCTCAATCTTGTTCTGGCTTTGTTTGTTGACTGTCCACGCCTCGCAACCGTACAACAGTATTGGTTCTATATAACAATCAAGAACTCTCTTCCTGATGTTAATTCATAGGCATTACCCACAACATCAGCAGGTGTAAATATTGATAACTGGAATGTTTTAATGTATTATGGTCGTATGGTTGTGTTTGTGTCGGTCGTTATACTTCCGAAGTCATGGAACTGCGCATAATAGTGTTTGTATCTTCTGCCTCAGAATGTATAGATGATTGCAATACAAGTATATATATCTGTTTGTCTGAAATGTAAGTAGACTCATATTATCTTGGTCCGTTGAGATTGGGTGTGTTTTGAAAACTTGCAAACCAAACCAAAGTAAACCATAAATGTATGTACTCATTAACTGCCTAAATGCTGGCTTGTGGTTTGTGTAAATATTGTGTAGTTATGTGAGTCAAAAATGTGTAGCCTGTGTCAGTGTTAACTAATCTTAGCGCTGTTGCCGATGTAAGTATCAGTTTGTTAAAGCTTTGTATGTAAAAATGTCCTTTTGATAGCGTTGATATAAATGGCCTGTTTTTTGCCCTTTATGTCTGTGTGAACATACTGTGTTTTGCACTTATTGTCCTTGTAAATGTCCTGTTGATGTAATGAAGTCTTGATGTCTGTGTAAATGTCCTGTTGATGTAATGAAGCCTTGATGTCTGTGTAAATGTCCTGTTGATGTAATGAAGCCTTGATGTCTGTGTAAATGTCCTGTTGATGTAATGAAGTCTTGATGTCTGTGTAAATGTCCTGTTGATGTAATGAAGCCTTGATGTCTGTGTAAATGTCCTGTTGATGTAATGAAGCCTTGATGTCTGTGTAAATGTCCTGTTGATGTAATGAAGCCTTGATGTCTGTGTAAATGTCCTGTTGATGTAATGTAGCCTTGATGTCTGTGTAAATGTCCTGTTGATGTAATGTAGCCTTGATGTCTGTGTAAATGTCCTGTTGATGTAATGTAGCCTTGATGTCTGTTGTAAATGTCCTGTTGATGTAATGTAGCCTTGATGTCTGTGTAAATGTCCTGTTGATGTAATGTAGCCTTGATGTCTGTGTAAATGTCCTGTTGATGTAATGTAGCCTTGATGTCTGTGTAAATGTCCTGTTGATGTAATGAAGCCTTGATGTCTGTGTAAATGTCCTGTTGATGTGATGTAGCCTTGATGTCTGTGTAAATGTCCTGTTGATGTGATGTAGCCTTGATGTCTGTGTAAATGTCCTGTTGATGTGATGTAGCCTTGATGTCTGTGTAAATGTCCTGTTGATGTAATGTAGCCTTGATGTCTGTGTAAATGTCCTGTTGATATGATGTAGCCTTGATGTCTGTGTAAATGTCCTGTTGATGTGATGTAGCCTTGATGTCTGTGTAAATGTCCTGTTGATGTAATGTAGCCTTGATGTCTGTGTAAATGTCCTGTTGATGTGATGTAGCCTTGATGTCTATGTAAATGTCCTGTTGATGTGATGTAGCCTTGATGTTTGTGTAAATGTCCTGTTGATGTGATGTAGCCTTGATGTCTATGTAAATGTCCTGTTGATGTGATGTAGCCTTGATGTTTGTGTAAATGTCCTGTTGATGTGATGTAGCCTTGATGTCTATGTAAATGTCCTGTTGATGTGATGTAGCCTTGATGTTTGTGTAAATGTCCTGTTGATGTGATAATGGCTGTGTAAATGTCCTGTTGATGTGATAAAAACCTTGATGTCTGTGTAAATGTCCTGTTGATGTGATGTAGCCTTGATGTTTGTGTAAATGTCCTGTTGATGTGATGTAGCCTTGATGTTTGTGTAAATGTCCTGTTGATGTGATAATGGCTGTGTAAATGTCCTGTTGATGTGATAAAAACCTTGATGTCTGTGTAAATGTCCTGTTGATGTGATAATGGCTGTGTAAATGTCCTGTTGATGTGATAAAAACCTTGATGTCTGTGTAAATGTCCTGTTGATGTGATGTAGCCTTGATGTCTTAAAAAAACGTCTAAGTATATACTCTTGCTTGTGAAAAATGTCCTCTGTGACATAGTCTTATATTCTGTAAGTTTTCCTTGGATCTCTTTGTTGCCTGTTTAAATGTCCCGTTGTGAGTATCTCTGTGATCCCTGTCAGTGTCCTGCCTTTATCAGCATCGTTGTCTTGAGTGTCCTGTACTTATGGCCTGGGTCTGCTATTGGTGAGGATAAATGTAATATTGATGGTGACTTGAACTAGCCTATGTTCAGAATGGCTGTCCCCATCATGCACTGGGATAGTGTAGTGTGCATGATGTTTGTGAATCAGACGTATATGTTGTGGAGTAGAATGATCTGGTATTGATTCTGTCTGTCGTGTTAGTGGTAGGCACCATTGCTGACAGAGGTGCTTACTGTTGTTATTGATAGTTTGTTCTGTGATTGTGGTTATGATGTATGATATTCAGTGTGATGATCAGGTACTGAGTCTGCTTTTTATGTAATGGTGGACGCCATTGCTGTCAGAAATGCTTATTGTTGTATTGATATTTCATTCTGTGATTGTGGCTATAATGTATGGTATTGTGTGTGATGATCGGGTATTGAGTCTGCGTGTTATGTAATGGTAGATACCATTGCTGCCAGAAATGCTTATTGTTGTTGCTTATTTGTTCTGGAACTGTTGCTGATATTTACTATTTTACTTTATGTATTGTACATAATGATTAGAAATATTGCTTGTGTGCAACATGTAACACATTTTTTGTCGTAGGTTTTTGCTGTTAACTTTTTTCAAACTTATATGATATCTTCATAGATATGCGTACATATGCACATAGACGGCATACACGTATCTGCACACACAGACATACACACGCACACATATACATACGCGCACGCGCACACACACACACGCATACGGACATGCATTTCACTGTGCAAGTGATTGCCGAGCGCAGATATCAAAGTACCAGTATTCATGTTTTGGTTTAACGATTTTTTGCATAAAAAGTTGGTCTTTTTCTTTCAACCCTTTGGAAACTGTGACAGTGTCTTTGCTTGTGGTGGTGCTGATGACGTGTGGCGTCATGTTTGTGTGTAGAAAGTCTGGATGGCCTTGTGAAATGTGTCAATTTGACATGTATGGCGTCATGTTTGTGTATAGAAAGTCTGGATGGCCTTGTGAAATGTGTCAATTTGACATGTAGGGCGCCATTGTATTGACTCTGGGAACACTCAGAAGTCTGATTTTTTTTATTGGTGTTTTCTGTCAATGTGTGTGTGTGTGTGTGTGTGTTGTGTGTTGTGTGTGTGTGTGTGTGTGTGTGTGTGTGTGTGTGTGTGTGTGTGTGTGTGTGTGTGTGTGTGGTGTGTGTGTGTGTGGTGTGTGTGTGTGGTGTGTGTGTGTGTGGTGTGTGTGTGTGTGTGTGTGTGTGTGTGTTGTGTGTGGTGT
>CM060311.1:9025446-9030446 GCA_030674185.1 Monoplex corrugatus | reverse complement strand
AGTTTGATGTCAGTTGTTCATTTCAGTATTTCGTATTTTGTGGTCAGTAGTGATTTTAGTAAATATTTCGTAGTTTGATGTCAGTTGTTCATTTCAGTATTTCGTATTTTGTGGTCAGTAGTGATTTCAGTAAATATTTCGTAGTTTGATGTCAGTTGTTCATTTCAGTATTTCGTATTTTGTGGTCAGTAGTGATTTCAGTAAATATTTCGTAGTTTGATGTCAGTTGTTCATTTCAGTATTTCGTATTTTGTGGTCAGTAGTGATTTCAGTAAATATTTCATAGTTTGATGTCAGTTGTTCATTTCAGTATTTCGTATTTTGAGGTCAGTAGTGATTTCAGTAAATATTTCGTAGTTTGATGTCAGTTGTTCATTTCAGTATTTCGTATTTTGTGGTCAGTAGTGATTTTAGTAAATATTTCGTAGTTTGATGTCAGTTGTTCATTTCAGTATTTCGTATTTTGTGATCAGTAGTGATTTCAGTAAATATTTCGTAGTTTGATGTCAGTTGTTCATTTCAGTATTTCGTATTTTGTGGTCAGTAGTGATTTTAGTAAATATTTCGTAGTTTGATGTCAGCTGTTCATTTCAGTATTTCGTATTTTGTGGTCAGTAGTGATTTCAGTAAATATTTCGTAGTTTGATGTCAATAGTTGATTTCAGTATTTCGTAGTTTGTGCTCAGTAGTTTTTTTGCTGTTGTTGCCGTTTGAGTTTACTGTGGTTCAGAGTTATTCGTGAGGGTGGTGTCATCTTTTTATCTGAATATGTGTTACCTGTGTAATATCTTGTTAACTGCAACTTTATTTCGGTTCGTGTTTTAATGTTGTCATCTGTCGTCTTCTGGTTGTTGGCTGCCTGTTGGAGTGCATACTTACGGATTAATCTGGAGTTCTTCTTCTTTTTGTCCCTCAATTTCATCATCATTATCGTCAGGTGCCCTGCCGTATGGCATTGGCGACCATGGACATCCATCCATCTCTGTCTCTCGTTGCCCCTAGCATCTCTCCCACCCTCCTCATCCCCAGCCTCAATTTATGTGGAGTTATTGGGGCACTTCACTGAAAAAAACTCTTCACCAGACCTCTGTTGGCTCTGCAGGTTGTGTGCCAAAGCCCGGGTCTCTACAAGTGGTATCTCTATCCATTCTGCAGTGTTGTCAGTCCATCGGTTTTGTTTTCTTTTGGGGTTTTTATTTCTATCTTCCCATCCGTCTCCCTCCCTCAACAATTCTCTGAAGGATTGATTTAGCAGGGTCAGTGGATCGTGTTACATGGCCATACCAGCATGGTTTCATTTTCTTAACAGAAGTCATCAGATCTTCATACAGTCCAGTTTGCTGCTTGATGGTCTGATGTGCTTGTTTGTGACATGTTAGGTATGTCTAATGTGTTTGTGACATGATCAGTGTGTCTGATGTGTTTGTGACATGATCAGTGTGTCTGACGTGTTTGTGACATGATCAGTGTGTCTGACGTGTTTGTGACATGATCAGTGTGTCTGACGTGTTTGTGACATGATCAGTGTCTGATGTGTTTGTGACGTGATCAGTGTGTGTGACATGTTTGTGACTGATCAGTGTGTCTGATGTGTTTGTGACATGATCAGTGTGTGTGACGTGTTTGTGACATGATCAGTGTGTCTGTGTTTGTGACATGATCAGTGTGTCTGTGTTTGTGACATGATCAGTGTGTGTGATGTGTTTGTGACATGATCAGTGTGTTGTTGATGTGTTTGTGACATGATCAGTGTGTGTGATGTGTTTGTGACATGATCAGTGTGTCTGACGTGTTTGTGACATGATCAGTATGTCTGACGTGTTTGTGACATGATCAGTGTGTCTGACGTGTTTGTGACATGATCAGTGTCTGATGTGTTTGTGACGTGATCATGTGTGTGTGACATGTTTGTGACGTGATCAGTGTGTGTGATGTGTTTTGTGACATGTATCAGTGTGTCTGATGTGTTTTGTGACATGATCAGTGTGTGTGATGTGTGTTTGTGACATGATCAGTGAGTCTGATGTGTTTGTGACATGATCAGTGTGTGATGTGTTTGTGACATGATCAGTGTGTGTGATGTGTTTGTGACATGATCAGTGTGTGTGATGTGTTTGTGACATTGATCAGTGTGTGTGGTGTTGTTTGTGACATGATCAGTGTGTCTGATGTGTTTGTGACATGATCAGTTTGTTGTGACTGATTTTGTGTTTGTGACATGATCAGTGTGTCTGTCTTTGTGACATGATCAGTGTGTTCTGACGTGTTTTGTGACATGATCATGTGTGTCTGATGTGTTTGTGACATGATCAGTGTGTCTGTTTTGTGACATGATCAGTGTGTCTGATGTGTTTGTGACATGATCAGTTGTGTCTGTTTTGTGACATGATCAGTGTGTCTAGTGTTTGTGACATGATCAGTGTGTCTGACGTGTTTGTGACATGATCAGTGTGTGTGTGATGTGTTTGTGACGTGATCATGTGTGTGTGTGACTTGTTTGTGACGTGATCAGTGTGTGTGATGTGTTTGTGACATGATCAGTGTGTGTGATGTGTTTGTGACATGATCAGTGTGTGTGATGTGTTTGTGACATGATCAGTGTGTGTGATGTGTTTGTGACATGATCAGTGTGTGTGATGTGTTTGTGACATGATCAGTGTGTCTGATGTGTTTGTGACATGATCAGTGTGTGTGATGTGTTTGTGACATGATCAGTGTGTGATGTGTTTGTGACATGATCAGTGTGTGTGATGTGTTTGTGACATGATCAGTGTGTTGAGTGTGTGTTGGACATGATCAGTGTGTGTGACGCTGTGTTTGTGACATGATCAGTGTGTTGATGTGTTTGTGACATGATCAGTGTGTGATGTGTTTGTGACATGATCAGTGTGTGTGTTGTGTTTGTGACATGATCAGTGTGTGTGATGTGTTTGTGACATGATCAGTGTGTGTGATGTGTTTGTGACATGATCAGTTGTGTGTGATGTGTTTGTGACATGATCAGTGGTGTTGATGTGTTTGTGACATGATCAGTGGGGTGTGATGTGTTTGTGACATGATCAGTGATGTGTGATGTGTTTGTGACATGATCAGTGTGTCTGAGTGTTTGTGACATGATCAGTGTGTGTGATGTGTTTGTGACATGATCATGTGTGTGTGTGATGTGTTTGTGACATGATCAGTGTGTGTGATGTGTTTGTGACATGATCAGTGTGTGTGATGTGTTTGTGACATGATCAGTGTGTTGTGATGTGTTTGTGACATGATCAGTGTGTGTGATGTGTTTGTGACATGATCAGTGTGTGTGATTGTGTTTGTGACATGATCAGTGTGTGTGATGTGTTGTGTACATGATCAGTGTGGTTGTGACATGTCTGTGTGTATGTGTTTGGACATGATCAGTGTGTGTGATGGTGTTTGTGACATGATCAGTGTGTGTGATGTTGTGTGATCAGTGTGGTGAACATATTTGTGACATGACAGTTGGTGATTGTGTCTTGTGACATGATCAGTGGTGTGATGTGTTTGTGACATGATCAGTGTGTGTGATGTGTTGTGACATGATCAGTGTGTGTGATGTGATTTGTGACATGATCAGTTGTGTTGATGTGTTTGTGACATGATCATGGTCTGACGTGTTTGTGACATGATCAGTGTGTTGAGTGTTTGTGACATGATCAGTTGTGTGATGTGTTTGTGACTGATAGTGTGTGTTGATGTGTTTGTGACATGATCAGTGTGTGTGATGTGTTTGTGACATGATCAGTGTGTCTGATGTGTTTGTGACATGATCAGTTGTTGGATGTTTTGTGACATGATCAGTGTGTCTGATGTGTTTGCATGATCTGTGTGATTGTTTGACATGATCAGTGTGTTGATGTGTTTGTGACATGATCAGTGGTGTGATGTGTTTGTGACATGATCATGTGTGTGTGTTTGTGACATGATCAGTTGTGTGTGATGTGTTTGTGACATGATCAGTGGTGTCTGATGTGTTTGTGACATGATCAGTGTGTGTGTATGATGTGTGTTCGTTTGTGACATGATCAGTGTGTCTGATGTGTTTGTGACATGATCAGTGGTGTGTGTTTTGTGACATGATCAGTGTGTCTGATGTGTTGCATGTCAGTGTGTGGACATGATCAGTTGTCTGTGACTGATCTGTTGTTTGTGACATGATCAGTGTGTGTGATTGTGTTTGTGACATGATCAGTGTTGTGAATGTTTGTGACAGTGATCAGTGGTTGAAGTGTTTGGACATGATCAGTGTGTGTGATGTGTTTGTAATGATCAGTGTGTGTGATGTTTTGTGACATGTTCAGGTGTTGACGTGTTTGTGACATGATCAGTGTTGTGTTGGTGACTGATCAGTGTGTGATGTTTTGTGACATGATCTGTGTGTGATGTGTTTGTGACATGATCAGTGTGTCTGATGTGTTTGTGACATGATCAGTGTGTCTGATGTGTTTGTGACATGATCAGTGTGGTGTGATGTGTTTGTGACATGATCAGTGGTGTGTGATGTGTTTGTGACATGATCAGTGTGTGTGATGTGTTTGTGACATGATCAGTGTGTCTGACGTGTTTGTGACATGATCAGTGTGTCTGATGTGTTTGTGACATGATCAGTGTGTGTGATGTGTTTGTGACATGATCAGTGTGTGTGATGTGTTTGTGACATGATCAGTGTGTGTGTGTGTTTTGTGACATGATCAGTGTGTCTGATGTGTTTGTGACATGATCAGTGTGTCTGATGTGTTTGTGACATGATCTGTGTGTGTGTCTGACGTGTTTGTGACATGATCGTGTGTGTGTGTCTGACGTGTTTGTGACATGATCTGTGTGTTTTGACGTGTTTGTGACATGATCAGTGTGTGTGATGTGTTTGTGACATGATCAGTGTGTCTGATGTGTAGTATCGTGGGATAACATCTCATGTCCGTGGCTTGGGTTCCTCTTTCCACATGGTCCGTGAGGGTTCATGTGTGTCATGCGTGCAG